>LPNX011118773.1:593288-653107 GCA_001517045.1 Pseudotsuga menziesii | reverse complement strand
GGGAGGATGAGGCCGAATTACATGTAATGGATGTATGTCCTTTGTTTACAGCTCCCGAGTCTTGGTATAGAGACCTTGTACATTACCTGCAGGTAGGGCTGTTACCTAAACATTGGAATTCCAAGCAAAGAAGAGCGCTACGTCTTAAATCGGCATCTTATCAAATTGTGGAAGGAATATTATTTAGAAAAAATTATGACGGGGTTCTTCTCAGATGCCCAGAAAAGGAAGATGCGAGGAAAGTAATGACAGAGTTGCATGATGGTCCTGCTGGGGGACATTATTCAGGAGACACTACAGCCCACAAGATCCTCAGGGCCAGTTACTATTGGCCTACGCTTTTCAAAGACGCACACTCACATGCCAGGAAATGTGATATTTTCCAAAGGTGTGGTGAGAGACAACCTAAAGCAGTAGCACCCCTAAAGCCTGTGATGATCACAGAACCATTCGAGCAATGGGGGCTGGATATAATTGGAGAAATAAAGCCGAATTCCTCTCTGCAGCACAAGTACATTCTGACCGCCACTAATTATTTCACCCTCTGGGTCAAAGCTATCCCGCTGCGCAAGATAAATGAAGACATAGTCATCAGCTTCCTACAAGATCATATCATGACCAGTTTTGGGGTTCCAGTTTCATTAGTTTTTGATAATGCTAAATACTTTTCACCAATTAAATTGACTGCATTTGCTCATGATAAAGGGATAAAATTGCATTATTCTGCTAATTATTATCCACAAGGAAATGGCTTGGCCGAATCCTCTAACAAAAATCTGATCAAAATTTTAAAGAAGACTGTGGTAGAAAACCAGAGGACTTGGCACTCAGCATTACCAAATGCCCTTTGGGCCGATAGAGTCACCCCCAAGTCTGCGATTGGAGTGGCTCCATATACCCTTGTCTATGGTAAAGAAGCCATCCTTCCTCCCAATATCATGCTACCATCTTCCATACTAGCTCAAGAGTCTAGAGGGTCTGATGATGAAGTTTTACAAATAAGAATATATAATCTCCTGAAAGCAGAAGAGGCTAGATCTAAAGCCAAAGAACGCTTTAAACAACAACAAGAGTTAGTTAAGAGATGGTTTGACAAGCATAAAGCTGGGACAAAATACTTTGAAGTAGGAGACTTAGTCCTTAAATGGGACCATCCCCATGATGAGAAAGGAAAGCATACCAAATTCCATCAGTTGTGGGTAGGCCCTTTTCAGATTGCGGCCAAGCTTGGTCCTTCTACTTATAAGTTGCAAGATCTGCAGGGGTGGGAAGAGAACTTGCCAGTGAATGGTTTGGTTCTCAAGCCTTATTTTTCATGAGTTTATTTGGGTCTTTCTGACTTGTATATAAATAATCTGTTTGACTGTCTTTTGAGTCATGTTTTACAGTTTGTTTTAGTTTGTTTTCTTGGTTCTAATAAAGGGAATGAACCCGCGGTTGCATGGAGAACATTAAAATGATTGGGAATGATAAACATTTTTGGGTCTCAGACTGTGTGTTTTGTATAAAAGAATTTCTTCCAGTTTAGTTGTTTTCTCGAATAATTATGTGTGGATTGAAGTCCTGCTTAACCCCTGTGAAATAAACCGGATTCAGAGAGTCTGGAATACTATGTTGAGGCTCCATCCATGTCACAATTAAAATGTTGTAAGGAGCGACAGCAGAGGACCCATGGAAAGGAGCAAGGTGAACAGTATATTAAATATAAATGATCCCATGCCAAGAAACGAGCACCAAAAGGCAAATAAAGAGTCAAAAACTCCTATGAAAGCATCACAAATCAAAGCAGGTGCTGAATCATAAGTACTAAATTGCCGAAAGATCCTCTCCGTCCGTGAGCTGAAACTTGAAGTACACCACTCACACAAAAGGACACTACGAGATAGAGGATCCTGAATTAAAATTTAGTAAGAAAGGCATACAGGAGGACTCATATGGAAAAAAGGACAAAAGTCCCAAAAGCACAAAAGTGCTAAAATGGCATGGGAATGCGGAACAAATGAATATCTCTGTTTACCATCCGCTACGATCTTATGGTGTCCAAGCTGTCAGTCACCTGAAGACAAGAATAATAATGAAACTCATCTTTCGGCCTCAACAAAGTTATCTGGACTTGAAAATCTTGGTTTCCACTCTCCCTTATTGGACTGACATCAATGATTAAAGGTACACACTGCTGTCATTTGAGAAATCCAGAAAGCTAGAAGGATTCAATAGATGCATTATTGTGAAACAGTCTGTCACCCAAAGAACAATCACCCAGAGATCTAGGTTCACCAGGTAATCGCCAATTGTTGCAGCTGCAACTTTTCTCCCCAAATTTCTGAATTTTGGGCCCCTCCTCATAATTTAAAGTCGTTTGCATCGCTGGATGCTTGAATCATTGGTTGTGTTTTATGTTGAATGATTTTGAAGATTGGTTTCTAGCCTGTTTTAAAGATTGCCTGTGTATTATTGTATGGTTGGTCACGGATGCGAGCCTGGTATGCCTAGCCAGGGGTAAATTGTTTTTGTCTTTGAAGGTCCGTTGTTTCAGAAGCAAATGGGTTTCAACCAGTGCTGGTTTTATAGTTTCAAAGTACTTAAAGCTTTTTGTTAAACGAGCATCATCCTGTGTTAATTCGGTGGCTGATGTTTGGTTTATTTTCCGTCGTTGCGGCCCCCAATCTGATTGACCATCCAAAGCTTAAAGAGCCCCAACTGTCGATGTGTGTTAACCTTTTCGTCGCGTGTCCGAAGACTATTTTCTTCCGCCGTTGCGGCCGGGGAAGCCTTTTCCCTTCTGATGTCAAAGTGTTTCGATCCCCGATTAAGTCGTTCCGCCTGCATCGCTTGTCTCTAACCTTTTCGCTTCTGTTGTTGCGGCTCCCAAAGTGATTTGGCCTCCGAAGTAGAAGTCCGTCCAATGTCCGACTGAGTTTCCTCCCGCCGCTTGCCCATAGTTTTTCCTCTTCCGCCGTTGCGGCTAGGAAAGCCTTTTGGCTTCCGATGTCCAAACCCGTCCGACTGTAGATTCAAAGTTTTTTCCCACCCTCCCGTCACATGCCGGTAACATTGACTCTTCTGTCGTTGCGGCCGGGAAAGCCGTTTGGCTTCCGATGTTGGTTTCCTCCCGTCTTCCGCCATTGGTTTTGCTATCACAAGCCTGTAGGAGGACAAGGTAGTATGGTTGGCACTTGTAGAATGACAGTGGTGCACATGACCATTTCCTATGGATTAGCCGTTCAGTCAGTTTAATTCGCTGCTATGGTTTAATTGTGTTTCCAACAAATGATGCTCGTCGTTTGATTGCAGGTAGTTTCCGGAGGTGGGTCAATGGAGGCGGAACGTTTGGTGAAGGTAGAGCCAAAACCAGTAGGAGTGTAAAATGGACAAACCAAAGAAAAGACAAAATGAATGGTGATAAAGGGGCAGCTCTGAAAGGTCCGGCAGTTATGTAGCCAATCATGGGCACGCACCGGAAAGACAGAGGAATATGAAGCGTGGGGAGACTGAAAGGTCATTGGTGAGGGGAAACCCAAACGGTCGGCTGTTGTAGTTTAAATATTGAAAAGTAGAACTGAAAGAGGGCCTTTTTCCCTCAAAAATTTGTAAACCATTTTGGCTTGTAAGAGGAACTACTTCGTTTTACAATTAGAAACTGCAATTTTTTTCCTGCTGGAGAAAGCGAAATGTGGAATGTATCGACGTGATTAAATGAACAATGTTGAAGGGGAACTATTTTGTTTTCAGCTGTGTTTCATTAACTGTGAGAGTGTTTGATTTCCTGAACCTATGTTCATGTTGAATGTTCTTTAGTATATTTTGTGATGTTTTCCACTGTGAGTAATAAGTGTTGTTCATAAAACAATTGGCTATCTGGTTGTTTAAATATCTGTAATTGTTCATGTGTTTTGAAAGAAGTATCAGCTATCTGTAACTTTTCATAATGCATGTGCAAAATGTATTACTCACCAATAAATCATAATTCTGCTCCCTAGGGATAGTTTAGGTAGTTAGTTTATTTTCTTGTTGTATGTGATTTGGATGCTTGTGGGCCTTAAGACGAGAGGTAAAAACCTGCGCATCACATTGTGACTGCTCCATGCATCTTATCATCCTGCATGTTAATTAGGCACTTGCATTTCATAATTTAAGTCAAAATACAAAAACTCGGTGGACCGGGCCGCAACCGGTAAATCCTTTGTTTTGTTACTTGACCTATGGTAGCTGGACCGTAAACCGGATGGATTCCCTATACCAAACAGTCAATGGGCTAGTTGGGAACGTTGATTGGGGAGAATCCCTTACTGTTTCTGCCTGCGATTTTCGGGGCCTAAACACAACGTAAGAAAAATTCCCAATAGGAGAGGATACAAAGCAATATAGAAGAGGGATCCGATGTAACAATTGTCATGACATTTCCATATGCCTAGCATATTAATAGCAAACCACAATAACTACCATGCAAACCCTAGTGAATGGTTGCATGAGAATTAGCAATATTTACATTACAATTTCGAATTTCCTTTTTGGAATAATCAATCCATGCATTGAATCTTCATCATGTACAAGCAATGCACTGTACCTTCAATCTTGGATATTAACTGATAGTTAACTGACATTGGAGTGAACTCAATCTCTAACTAAATATTGATGACTTATTTAACATGCTAGCATAAGTGTCATAGTGCAATAACTCAAGTGTTGCATGCAACACACTTTCTTAACAGAAGTGTCGTCATTTGATTAACTTAAGTGTCTTATGTTAGTATAAATAAAGTGTTAACACTTTAGTTAACTAGTCCATCTTTCTTTAATCATGTAGTTAACCATTATTAACTGAATCTTGTTGATTGATGAACATTGAGCTCTTCTTTACTTAACTGAATGTTGAGCAATAATAGTTAAATTGATGCTTTAGCTAAAGCACTAATTGAGACATTCATATTTAATTGAAAATTTATAACTTGAGTTCACTTTGTCATCTACATGGGAAATGTGAATTCTCTTTCTCTCATAATATCTTTATTGCTTATTTATTGCTTATCTTTTTATCTTATTGCATGGTCTATGTTTAATTATCTATCGCATCATATTATACTCAGAAGAACTGTCACACATATTGATGATCATATATATTACCCCGGACCATATAGCCATATGCTAAAGTAATTCACTTTAGAGGTGATCAATATCTAGAGGAGACTTAATAGCTTTATCCATCTCGAATGGCCATGGTTAGTAATACATCACATAGTATAACCACTTTACCAAGTAAAGTATGCCACCTCAATAATGAGGGTATTAGTAGGACTTGATATTACTTACAAGTATATTGTCTTGATATTACTGACAAGACCCATATTGATATTACTCATAAGTTCACCTCCATAACTGAAGGTCCATCTCAAAGGGTACCATCTATGAGAATACTTGACTTGATATTACTCACAAGTCCGACTTGATGTTACACACAAGTCTACAGTCTTGATATCACTCACAAGACTTGATTACTAGCATCCCACCTCAATACATGAGGGTATAGATATAGGACTTGATATGACTCACAAGTCTCGACTTGGTATAACTCACAAGTCTAGATAATGACTCTTTATGTTGTACAATCAACATAAATGGTGTACAAACTGAGTGGGACTAATGGTTTAGAACATGTGTTTCCTTATAGGATGCCATAGATTTAAATCCAAAGGGAAATAGGGTATGTACACATCCGTGGAATTTAGCAGTTAAATCATTGCATTGTGTGGAGGGAGGTCCCTTGTCCCACAAACAAAGGGATCTCATACACCAAATTGGTAAACCATTGCAAGAAAGAATACTTCATTCCCAACTAGTGTGCAATAGTCCAAAACAACCTATGTTAATAAAACTTCATTTTAAATCTCAACTCATAATGAAAATGATTTTATAAAATATGAAAATCATCACCCCTTCAATTTTCAAAAAAATAAGTTTAAATTAAAACTTGTATCACTCACTTCACTTTTCAAGAAAATAAGTTTAACTTAAAACCTATATCACTCAACAATGAAAGTAATACATAAAATGGCCAATCAAAATCAAGTAGGAGATCATCTAAATGCATGCATTCTTTTAATTTAATCACTAAGTTGAGCTAACTTTGCCATCTTTTTTCTTTCTTGATTCTTTTGCTTCCCATCCTTTATCCTAGGAGGATTAATAACAAGAAGAGGTGAATGGTGTTACGAGCTATGATCTTCATTCCCAAGGTAAACTCCGATTAAAAAGTGTGGAGCTGGAGCTCGTAATATAATAAACAATGGCGTTGGAGCTGTAAAGGATATGGATTTTACTGATGTTGTGAAGAAAACTTACATAGAATGAATGCCCAAATTTGATACATGACCCCCAAATTGAGAAAGAGCATTGGCAGCTGCAAACTTCACATGGAGAAGAGAAGAGATCTCACCATGAGGACATCCACTATCAAAAGAAATATCTGAGAAATTTTTAAGGATCCAAGAATTGTCTTTACAAATTCCATGGGTGATGTTCAAAGTCCAAATAATGGGCCATATAAATAGGACTAGTAAGTTCAGAACAAGCAAGGAAGGGGATAGTAGTCATATTTGCGGTATTGAGTACCTGACGTGGTTAGATACAACACACATCCGTGTACCTTTTCTCTACGTGTTCACTTCTCTCCACGTAGAAGCAACTGGAAGTTGCTACTGATAGTGATGGGACGGGACCTTCCCTCCAGAAAGATAAGGCTGCAATGGATCCATCCGTGTATGAGGTGGCATTCAGATTTAGATTTTAATAGTGAAGGTACTTATTTAGAGGTCCAGAATCTGCTAAAAATTTCATGCAAACACGCAACCCTTCAAAGTTCATTCATTCTTCAGTGGAATCAACGGGAAAATGAGATTCATCTCTGGACCGTGTCAACTATTTAAAGAAGTTGAATTCGATCATCAGCAAAATTCTCCATCATTCCATGCACACAACATTCTTTAATTGACAGGTTGTTTTCAATTGTGTATTATCTTCTAAACAAAGGTAGACCTTGTATATTGTTCAGTCTTGGTATTTTTATTATTTTTTTGCATTTGGACCAATCTAGAGTTTATTATATTTTGCAGAGATGGTACAATCTAAGCCAACCAGAAGCCATGTTGAGGTTGAGGATATTACGTTGTATTTCTCAATTACCCTTTGGATCTGGGAAACAAGGTTCCCCTATGGTATATTTAGAGTAGACAGCCGGTGAAGTATTGAGTGAAGGTGGAGCCTTACTTTTGTCGATGGATATAGTGGAGATAATTTTGATAAACAGTTTATCCACTCCTGGCCTTGACCCTGACCCTGTTGAAGAATGTAATCTCATCTGTAGTTAGTTAGTGAGTTAGGTGGCGCATGGTATTTTCTGACCTATGGTATTCACCCATAGTATTTCTATTATTTATTTCCTATTTATACTCAGTATAATAATGAGAAAGCAATCAATCTACCCATAGTGCTTCTGTCTGCTTCATTGTTTTCTTTTACATGGTATCAGAGATTACGGCCTGATTCATCCATTGTCCGGGTAAGCCTTTTTACATAGTGGAAAGCACTCACACTCCGAAGCCATTTGGAAGTTGCATTCCCCCGAGCTAGGGCACGCTATCTTTTTTTTTATTTTCCATATTTGAACTTGGGTTTCCTTTGCCCTAATCCTAAAAAAAAGTGGTGATTTTTTTTTACGGGAAGGAAAAGTGGTGTTTTTTTCCTTTATGGGAAGGCCACCGATCCCTTTGTTGGCAGGCGGTTTTGGGATAAGTTAGCTGCACAAGGTCAAAGATGTCGCGCAAGATGGAAAACGGCGCACAAGTCGAGATTAATGCTATTTTGTATATTTTGGTCATTTTTTGTAGTTTTGGACCACACTATGCGGATTGTGGTCAATATTTTGTAGTTTCAGTTGAGAAGTAGTTAGAAAGTTGGTTAAGTGGACCATCATTGTAAAGGAGCAAGCCTATAAGTAGAAGTAAAGTTGCAAGTGTTAAAGGTTCCATGTTTTTCACTCTTGAACACTTTTTAATTCTTCTGCATGCTTCTGAGTTTGATTTGGGTCTGTGAACTGGAGAACTGTTTTGGAGACTCTGTATTTTGTTGCGAAGACTAATATGACATGACGGAGATTGAGCAGAATCATTGTGTATTTTTATTTTTTCCTATTTTCCTATTTTCTACGATCCAAATATGACTACAACGTGTATCTGTGGCATGGATCTGTGAATGATGCGATGTTTCTCTGCTTTAAATGATGTTATATTGTTAGATTTGTTTGCACATCGATGGTTTTGCTGCGATCCCGGTATGATAATTAGATCTATTGAATGATGTGATAATTTTGTTAATGCATAAGTTAAATGGTTAGATCTATGGAATAAATGGTTCACTAAGTTAATAAAGAGACATATGGTCCCCCTTCATACTGTGGAAACTTGGTTCCTTCATCTCTCCCTCGAACATCTCGGGTGAGACTTCATCTACTCTGCAGGTGTTACCAGACGGGGTAAAACCTGTCTGGGCCAGTGCTCAGGGAGATCACGGTGGTTGGGTGTCAACAAAGAGTGAACCCCTATCGACTGGTTTTGTGTCAACAAATGGTTTCGTTTCGGGGACCTTAGTGTGAAGAGGAGGGAGGACATGTTATGGCATTTGACAAAATGGGAGATCCAAGAGTGGTTTGACCAAAGGATAAAGGAATTCACTGAAAGAGAAAACTAGAACCCTGGACTAACAACAGATCAGTGGCTAGCAGAGTATATACACGATGGTCCACACGAGTAATTTTTCTCTGAATTTTTAATCATCTTCTACGAGTGGTTGGAGCAATTGATCAATCACAAGACAAATTTCCAAGGAGGAGAGTCAACATCATGAACCCCAGAATTGATCCAGGAGCTGCAGGAGGTAGACAACATAGCATCGCGAGATGTTGAAGTCTGTATTGACAGTATATTGGAGGGATATATCACTAAGTTCGCAGCCGACACAACTAAATCTTATAGCGAAGTAGAAAGGGAATTTTTCAACGGACCAAGAGGGAGGTTCATGTTGTCTTTGCAATTGTCCATTAAAATGCTCATCTACAAAAAAGGCATATTGAAGATGCACCTCGAGTAGTAGAGACCTGGTGTGTGAAGGTTGTGGATACCACGAAGATAGGGAGGATGAATGGAATGTTACGGGGTAGATGGGTGCAATTTACGATGATACTATGAGGGAATCCAAGGAAGAGAGTGGTCTTACGAGAGGAGGAGCAACATTTTGACAAGAGAAGAGGCAGAGGACACGAGAAGGTCATGCTGCGATCGAAACACAAGACCACAAAGGAAGACCACACGAGACAAAGATACCCTATAGTGACGACAAGGACAACCAGGATACGTGTGAGTTAGACGAAATTTTAACCCCCAACAACAATGTACTCACACCTCCCTGCACTACGCCACACTCAGGAAGAAACACAAGTTCAACACCATCTTGTCAGACGTGTCAACAGCACCCCAATAGTAGTAGACCAAAAATTGTAGGAAGAACGCCCAGGATGGCGGGCGATGATGTGAAGTTACCCCTATTTCATGGAAACGGGACTGAGGATCCTAAGCAATACTAGTTCCTATGTGAGGCAATGTGGACTATCATACAAACTATAGATGACGATGTCAAGAAACGCCAATTGGTGACAACTCTTTGAGGTCGTGCACTGGATTGGTTCATGAAATTTGTACAAGTTCCTACAAGGACTCCAACGAAAACATTGGATGAATTTAGGAAAGGACTGATTGAAGTATTGAAAAAACCAAAATCTAAGGTGCAATACATCACCGAACCGAAAGATTTTGATCAAAGATTTAAGATGCTCATGGCACAGGTCAGATTCGAGATGAGTGATATTCAACATAAGGAATGGTTCATCGCAGCATTACTATCTCATATCAGCCTACCCTTGATGCAATAGAAAATTGCAACATAGAGCAAGGCTCTAGAGATTGCAGTGAAGCTGGAAGATTCACCTGTTGGAAAAAATGCAGTCGGTATGAACCAAATTCAGACATAACTGGAAAACCTGACACTCTAGTTGCAGGAAATCAATAAGGGAAAGGAGCATCACGAACAAGTTTGGTGTACACGATGTGGAGGAGATGGACATACCAAGGATAAGTTTGTGGACTTTCGAAACTACTTGTTGTCGGGATCTCCAAACCCATTGAATCATGGCGGTATGCCATGGTGCCATATCTTCCAAGAGTATGGGCATCGACATGAAGAGCGTGGATATATGCAAGAGATGGTCACGAAGCCGACGAATCTATACTGTACATTTTGTCGGTCTGTTGGGCATGAAGACAAGGATTGTCGTGCATATGATCTACTCCAGGAAAGAACAATGGACAAGTACTATGTGAAGGGAGAATAACATCGAACGGTATAGTAACCGCAGTCGCAGCTGCAGGTGGTACAATGGCCACCTCAACCGTAGTTCATACCGCATCCGCAACCAAAGATGCAGTTTGTACCACAACCACAGTTACAACAACAATTTTTTCCACAACCATGGTATAATCAGATGCATATGGATCCGCAATAGCCACAGTATGTTCAACCAACACAGTATGTTCAGCAACAACCGAATCCCCCGCAACAACAATTCAATCATCCATAGGGAGGATTTCGTGGAGGATTTAGAGGAGGAAGAGGTGGAGGCTTTGGTCGAGGAGGAGGATGAGGTCGCGGACCAGTGCAATGTTATAATTGCAAAGTATTGGGACACTATTAGAAATATTGCATGCAATTGCAAGCGTAGTGTACCTATTGTATCGCTGTCAATCACACTGTGGAGAACTGTCCAAAGCTTATTACAAGATGGCAGGCAAGAAATGTTCCCTAGTTGCAGCACCAGAATTAGTTGCAGACCCAAAACTGGTTGCAGTTGCAGAACCAGAACCAGTTGCAGAATCAAAACCAGAACCAAGTTCCAATCTATAACTAGAATGCAAATCAAAATGTGAATCAACCTGTGAATCCGCCACCGAACCAAAATCTAGGGTCAATAGTTGCAACAATCTCCGCAGAAGCCAGAATGCAGGATGCTAATGTTGTTTTCATTACCCGTGGAGGTGCGATGACTAGAGAAGATAGCCTGTTTCCACAAATCCATTTGGCTAAAAGGAAGAAGGTACAGTTTGATGTCAACACGAAGAAAGATACATTCTTTGAAGCATGTGATGCGATAAGAAGAGATCCAGCTAAGTTTTCTATTTATGAAATGGAAACTTCTTTTGATTCCACTTCAGTAGCAAGGCCATCGCGACAGCATGGTACCTTGCAGAGATTCTTTGAGAATTGCTTGTCACTAGTAAGAGATCCCAATGCTCTTATCGAGATTCAAAATCTGTTGCATTGATCGGCCAAGGGATGGAGAGTGTCTGTAGTAAACTCTTTACATAAGAAGAAGACATGAAAAGAGATGCGCATGAATTTTCAGATTTGGGATTATGAGGTAGATTTAATTATTCTATATCTAGGGTCAGATGTCAATATTCTAACAAGGCAGACATAGAAAAATATGGGGATCCCACCATTGAGTTGGTCTCTAGTGTAGTTGTGATTGGCTAACCAAGCCAAAGTACATCCGATTGGACGGGTTCTACACCTTGCAGTGGAAGTTGAAGGGATGAAGACTTATGACGATTTTGATGTTATTGAGTTTGTTGATGGTGGAGGCTCCTATCTCGCATTATTGGGAATTGGATGGGACAATGACATTTTGGCAGTAATCAATTTTAAGAAGCACGTGATGATCTTTGAGAACCAAGACATCAGAGTCATAGCTTCAATGGATCCAACTGAAGGGAGAAGGTATGTTGAACCGGTGAAGGTCGAAGCTGTCAAAGGATGGGATCATGCATATAACATTTCATAGGATTACATCCATCTGACTGTCGAAGGGGAACTTGGAGGGCGCAACTCCAGCTCTACATCGTTCGACTCTGATGATGCTTTAGAAAACTGGCAGAATCAGATGCATGAGGTATCGGTTCAGAAGTGTGGCATGATTACTCAGTCTCTATGCTGAGTCATAGTTGAGACTATTGAATTACAAGTATATGAAGGATTTCCAGAGTTATCTGAGTTTCTAGTCGAGTTTGAGGATAAAGTGTTATAACCACAATGATTGCTTGCACTAGATGAAGCGTTGAAGGCTACTCCAGCACGTTGGTGGGCGACACATAAGAATTCGATCACTCTTTGGTCACAGTGTCATAGATTGATGACAATGCGCTTCAGCAATACAGAACAGTACCACATTGGAAGGTATGATGGGCGGAATAACCCCGACAGTCATCTAATTGAGTGTCAGACCTTGTGGGCATCACGAACAAAGGATGAATGGGTCCATTCCTTTGTCTACATGTTGTATGAGATGTCGCGATCATGGTATGTATCAGCCGAGTTGAGTAGAGAGATCACTACTTGGGAAGAGTTGACAGTTTTCTTCCATCACACCTTCAATTTCGTGGATACCAATCTAGACGTTCATAATGCACTGCAGCTCATCCACGACATTGTCTTGAAGGTAGTATCGGTTACATATCCCATGGATCCACATGCTCATTGTCAGATGCAGTCGATGATGGAATGCTATAATGTAACTGGAGGACCCGAGGATGGTGATGATCCGCGGAACATCAATATTCCAGAAATAGAAGGAAGTCGGGATGTCACAGCACCTGACGTACCGACAGATCCAATGAATCAGCCATTAAAGATCAGGAAGGTCAACATTGGGACGGAGGAGAATACAAAGTTTGTGAATGTTGGGGACTATTGGGATGAAGATACCATGGCCAAGATCACAGATTCATGCATGAATTCC
This sequence comes from Pseudotsuga menziesii, assembly GCA_001517045.1. Lineage (NCBI taxonomy): Eukaryota > Viridiplantae > Streptophyta > Pinopsida > Pinales > Pinaceae > Pseudotsuga > Pseudotsuga menziesii. The sequence continues at coordinate 640,209 of LPNX011118773.1, read as the reverse complement.
AATATTTTTTCCCTACCAGGTTTTCTGATATGAAAGGCATACTGGGAGATTTAGGAGAGACAAAGATTCCACTGAATCCAGATGTGAAACCAGTAAGGCAGAGGCAGTATCACCTGAATCCATGATACAAGGAAAGGGTCAAAGCTAAGCTCAACAAAATGCTAGAGGCTAGAATAATTGAGCCAGTTGAAGAATCAGAATGGATCAAGCCTATGGTGGTGCAAGATAAGAAGATGGGTGAGGTTCTAATTTGTGTCGACCTTATAAAATTGAATGATGCATACATGCATGATCCATTTCTGACACCTTTCACTGATGAGGTGTTAAAAGGAGTAGGCGGTCAAGAAATGTATTCTTTCATAGATGGATTCTCGGGTTATCACTAGATCAGGATTGCAAAAGAGGATCGCCACAAGACAACATTCGTTACTGAATGGGGTTGTTTTCAGTACACTATGATGTCATTAGGGATGAATAATTCCCTTGCGATATTTTCTGGGGGTTTTGTTGCTGCATTCAAGGATTTTATTCAAAAGTGTTTGCAAGTTTATATGGATTACTGGAGAGTTCATGGATTGATCAAGGACCATCTGGAAAACCTGCAACTGATGCTGGAGCGATGTCGACAGCGTCATATCACGCTAAATTCAAAGAAGTGTATTTTATGCACACCTTTTGGGATGTTGTTAGGGCACATTGTTTGCAAGAAAGGACTATTGGTTGTCCCAACAAATATTGTGCTAATTTTGAGCTTGCCATCGCCTATAAATGTGAAGCAACTTAGAGCAACGTTTGGGCACACAGGATACTACCGCAAGTTCATTCGTGGTTGTGATGTGATCATAGCACCTATGGAGAGGTTTCTTAAGAAGGATGTGGTATTTGTATGGAATCAAGAATGTTAGGATAGTTTTGAGACACTAAAGGATAAGATGGATTCCGCACCAATATTAGTTTTTCCTGATTGGAATAAGGAGTTCCACGTCCATGTGGATGCATCGTCAGTTGTGCTAGGTGTGGTATTGGAACAGCTATGGGAAGGATATCTTGATCACCCAATCACTTTCACTAGTCGAAAGCTGTCATTTGTGAAGAAAAATTATACAACCAGAGAGAGGGAAGGTCTAGCGATGGTATATGCGCTACAAAAGTCTCGCCATTACCTATTGGACGGTCACTTCAAGATGTTCACGGACCATTCTTCTTTGAAATAACTGGTCAATACTAAGCATGTGTTGGGGGAGAAGATATGTTATGCAACCAAATCCCAGATATAGCATAAAAAGAGCAGAAATAGACAATAAGAGAGTAATCCACGCCTAAAATATGAATAGCAGAGATAAATATCAATCCTATTCAAGGGAGGAACCTCCTTACACAATGTACAAGACAATACAAAATGATATGATGATATAAACGAGAATATCTCATTCCTATATATAGGAGATAATGGTGTACAATAACAACTAATAAACCAACTATTAGACCCAAGCCTACATACATAATATGTAATGCACCACAATATAGAGGGTAATGTGCCACACTATATGGTGTAATGTGTCATCAATAAGGGCTTAACATGCCCCTCCCCTTCAAAAAATGTTGTCCTCAACACTGAAGTAGTTATGAATGTTGTTGTATAAAGAACTCATATTTCCATGTTGAATATTCTGTGGGTAAGTTCTCCCATTTAATGAGATACTCTGAAATTGATCGATTTGGAAGCTGTCTAGATCATATTTCAGTAATTTCTTCAGGCTCCAAGATGATTTTTCCTTCCTCATCAAGTTCTGGTAACATCGTTTGAACTGGTATCTTGTCACCGATTACCTTCTTCTTTTTGATGTATCCTTCTATCTTGAGAGTTTGAGGAGTGCCAATTCCATCCAATCCATGATAAGATATGGTGGGAGTAATTTCTTCTAAAGTATCTTCTTCTATTTCTTTTGAATTCACCTCTTCTTGAGATGCTTCCTCTTCTTTTCGTTCTTCCTCTTCATAATTTGTGTAGAATAATTTCTTCTCAGTGCACTTATGACCCTTACTATACTTGCTGTCACAATTAAAGCATAATCCTTTTGCTCTTCTTTCATCTAGTTGTTGGGGTGTGAACCTTTGTGGTGGTTTAGAAGATAGAACATTATTTTCTCTATATGTGTTGGAGAAGGCCTTTCTAGTATTCATTGTCGTATTTTTATTTTCAACCTTCCTTTCCATCATGAAATCCTTCTCTAGCAATGATGGTTCAAAGAGACACACCCCATGTTGAATGTTATCTTTCAAGGTTCCAATAAAGAGATCTAATAAATTATCTTTTGAAATATTCTTCACTTTGAGACTTAGCTACTAAAATTGCTTGATGTGATCTGTAACTGACCCTTCTTGCTTGAGATTTACCAACTGACTGAAGAAGGTGTTGCTATTTATATCCCCATAATGTGAAATCAATTCTTCTGTGAATATAGACCAAGAGATAATAGACTCCTTTTTACGGTCACAAAGCCATTGGTACCATACAAACTGATCATGTTCTAAATACAAGGATGCAATAGTTACCTTTTGCATAGTGCGAACTTGGTGTAGATCAAATAATTGCTCCATCTGAAAAATCCATGTGATTGGATCCTTTCCATCAAACTTTCACATGTCAATCTTACGGATAAAGTAGTTTCTTGGACTTGAATTGAACCTATGATGTTGTAGTGAATCATCAACTTTTGAGGACTCCAAATTCCTACTCTCCAATTGTTTTTCAATTTTTTCCAAACGTGACTGGAATAAGTCATCTTGTTCCTCCTTATCCTCTTCTTGAGTAGATAGTTGAGGAACAAAGTTATGTTTGATATCCTTGATAAACTCCTTCAATTCTTGGAGATCTTCTTTACTAGCCATCCCTTTGAGATCTTCTTTACTAGCAATCCCTTTGATATCCTCTTTAGTAGCCATCTTCTTTTCTAATTTAGCAAAGTCATCAATTTTCACACTTTCTTTAATCATATCTTCCAACTTGGACACTCTAAAAGAAATGTCTTCCATTTCCTCGTAGGTTGGGGATGAACCCTCTTGGGTTTTGAGTTGAGTTTTATTCTTTCCACTTCCTTTTGGTGGAATTTTTAACAATATAACACCCTATTTTTCAACCACAAATATTTGATTCTACTAAAATTTATTCAAATTCAAAATGACGTACCTTTTTCAATCACTGATTGGGAGGCTGTTTTAGGGCCAACTTGTAACTGAATTAAAATTTAAAGTGAGACTCCTATGAGGCTAAAGCTTTGTCTTGTAGTACCTTGATCTGTCCTCTTTCCAATGCCACAGATCTGACCTAATTTGGATGATCCAACAAAACGTTATTGCAAATATACCAAAACCTCTTATTTTTGTCTTATCCAGAAGAGAGAACTTGTACTATATGCCACGTGTCTAGTGTTTTGTTTCTGTATCTGAACCTTCTACCACATATATCCTGGTCCATCTTCTTTCATATGCAACTAGTTTCACTCCGTTTGGATCTCAGATTCCTCAGATATGACCTTTTCCCCAAGAACACTTGTTTTAGACTAGCTGTAGGACTAGTAAAAAACCCTCGCTTCCTCCACAATTGTATCCGAAATTGTAATGGCTTAGGATATGAAGTTTTAAATAGAGATGGTTCGGCCTGTTTTGGAAGTGGGTTTTTAACCTCGAACTCTGCTTCCTTATAGAAAAAAAATTGTAGAAAAAGTTCCAAGATGACTTGTTTTGCAGAAGCTAGTCCCAAGGAGAGAGCTCTGATACCAAATGTTATGCAACCAAATCCCAGATATAGCATAAAAAGAGAAGAAATAGACAATAAGAGAGTAATCCACGCCTAAAATATGAATAGCAGAGATAAATATCATTCCTCTTCAAGAGAGGAACCTCCTTACAAAATGTACAAGACAATACAAGATGATATGATGATATAAATGAGAATATCTCCTTCCTATATATAGGAGATAATGGTGTACAATAACAACTAATAAACCAACTATCAGACCCAATCTTACATACGTAATATGTAATGCACCAAAATATAGGGGGTAATGTGCCACACTATATGGTGTAATGTGTCATTAATAAGGGCTTAACGAGATATGTCGCTGGCTACTTCTCTTTCAGGAGTTTGATTTTGAGATAATTGTGAAGCTCAGTCACTTGAATGCTGGTCCAGATAATTTATCCCGAATTGAGACAAGTGAGGAACCAACAAATATTGAACATGGGTTTCCATATGCAAAACTATTTAAAATTGAGATGGTTGATGATTACTATGAACAAATAATTCAGTTTTTGGCAACAGGAGCATCACCGGAGGAGCTTACTACGAGTCAGAAGAAGCATTTGGTTGTTAAGACTGTCAACTTCCAGTTAATCGCGGGACAACGCTAGAAGCTAGGACTAGATGATATTTTACGACGACATGTCCTACTGCATGAGCAAGGGAAGATTTTGGCAGAGGCACATGCGGGAGTTTTCAGTGGACACTATGGAGGTCGTGCTACTACAAGGAAGGTGCTCCGCGCAGGGCTTTGGTGGCCGACTCTTCATAATGAAGCGGCAGACTATACGCGGTCTTGTGATGTCTGTCAAAGAACTGGAAAACCATCAAGGAGGGATGAGATGACATTGATACCTCAGGTGACATTACAACCATTTGATAAATGGGATGTGGACTTTGTGGGACTAATCAACCCACCTGGGAAGAGAACTGGTGTGCGATACATAATTACAGTGGCAGACTATACAACAAGATGGGAGGATTCCATATCTATTGTCAATTGCATCGTTGTGAAAACAACAAGGTTTCTATTTAAAAACATTGTCACTCGGTTTGGGTGCCCAAGGATATTGATGAGCGATCAGGGGAGTCACTTCATCAATCACACAGTCAGAGCATTAACAAAGGAGCTGTAGATACAACATAAGAAGAGTACCCTATATCATCCACAAGTGAATGGGACAGTGGAGGCGTTCAATAAGGTGTTGGAGCATGCGCTTACAAAGGTATGTAACGCAAACCGCGATGAATGGGATTTGAATATTCCAGCAGTCTTGTGGGCATATCGCACCACTTGCAAAAGATTGATAGGGAAGACACCGTTCAAATTGGAGTATGGGAAAGAGGCAGCCATGCCTATGGAGTACATTGTTCCAAGTTTGTGCATAGCAACAGCGAGAGGCATGGAAGATGAAGCAGCATTAGAGGAACGATTGGAGTAGTTGGCATAGCTCAAGGAAGATCATTTTGTCATAGGTTTTCACCAGCGCATTGAGAAGGATCTCTAGAAAGCATGGCACGATTGACATATTAAGAACAAACAATTTTAGCAAGGAGGCCTGGTCCTGATGTATGACAACAAGTTCACAAAACATCCAGGTAAGTTACAGATGCATTGGCTAGGTACATATCTCATTAATTTTGTTACTTCATGAGGTGCAGCACAACTGCATCAGTTAAATGGAGCAATGTTGCCAAAACTAGTGAATGGTAATAGGATGAAGCCCTATAGGATAGACCTGAAGGTGCATGATGCTTAAGACACTGTGCGATGAAAAACAATCTCTTTGTTTTTGCATAGGATGCTTAGTAGGAGGATGGCACGCCAAGAGGGAATGGTTGTGCAAGTAGAGGAGTTAGTATCACAGTTAGGAAGTCATGCTACGATAGCCGCAGGGCTATGCACAGAGTCAAATCAGCAATAAATGAAGACAGTTAAACCAGTTAACCAACGATGCTTGTTGAAGCGACACATATTTATGGTCGATCTGACTGTTGGATTGACAAGATCGATGACGAATTCAAACATTTAATGAATGATTTATTCATTATGAGTGACATGATTCGGTCATGATGGTCGTGGGATTAATTTGGCACTATAAAAGGAGGCTAAACGCAGTCGAAAGTCACCATTGTGCAAAGTGTGAAGTGTTGATAGAGTTGTAGAAAAGAGTGGACTTGAGTGGAGTTGTGGTAATTGGGTGAGTTGCAGAGTGCAATGAGTAGTTGATTTCTTGAGCACTATAAGGGTGCGATGCCCATTGAAAACTTGGGGCACTAGTGTGTCATGCGGAGTGATATAGTTACAGTTGAGATTTTGAGCAAAAGGGAGCCACCAATCATCCCAGTAACCATCAAGGAGGAAGTTGCAAGTATGTCGGTGGGATATTCCTCTGTCCTGAAGAAGAAGAGAGGGGCACATCTGCCCAGCTCACCAGTACCGAAGAAGCGGCATACCAGAACATCTACGTGGGCACGAGAGGAGCTACCTGCATAGGTGGGTCCTTCGAGTTCAAGGGTTGTGGGGTCAACAACCCACACAGGGCTATCTATTTCGAAGATCCCTGGGTATGTTCCTCCCACATGGCCTGATGCGAATCCAAGGAAAATGACCAAGAATCAAAAATATCTGGTGAAGATGCCTACAATTCTGTAGGGTATGGCATGCACTACAGATATCGTGCTTACGCTGATGGGAATGAAGTATGATGATCACAATTTGCTTCCATCGGTAGAGATCACAGAGGGACCCTATGAACCTATGGTAGTGGTTGGAGGTGAGCCGATATTATGCATTCCACTGGACTGGGCCCGCATCTTGGACAGAGCAGGACTGTTGGGATTAATCAAAATGCCACATTTTGGGTGGTTGAATGAGGTAAATTCCTGTGTAATGCATATTTTTGCCTGTTTCCCTAGTGGGATTTTGTGGTTGAACCAACCAATCCCAGATACGGTAGCACTTATTTTAGAGATCATGGGGCTGCCTAAGGATGGGCCAGACCCCTTGCTGTATTTTAGAGGAAGGGATAACAACAAGAGGCTCACAGTGAAGCTGAAAAGAGGTATGGGTTGTAGTGATATGAACGAGCATATCGTGTCGACGAAATCAATGAACCAAATATCCATATTGGCACACGAATTTTGTCAAGCAATATAGTAAGAATGAACAGACCTAACCAGTGTAATTCAAGAGTGATTACATGTGAAGAACAATGTGCACAACGTGTACAAAGGAACTGGTCGTTGTTTTTAATGAACCAGTTGACATTAGAGGAATTTTGGGGTCTAAAATGGGCCTCCTAAGGAAAATAATAAAATAATAGTTAAAATAATAAAATAATATTGATTAATTTTGGAGGAAGAAAGAAAAAAACTACTTTTTGTGTTCGTATTTTCAACATATCTCCCTGTGTTTTTATTCAAATTTCGATTGGGAGAGCTCGTTGGATGCGGAATTTGATTCCGCATCCAACTAGCTCTCCCGATCGAAATTTGAGTAAAAACACAGGGAGATATGTCGAAAATACGAACACAAAAGTAGTTTTTTTTAATGACAAATATGTCAATTCAACCATTATGGTTGACTTATTTTATTGAAATTCTATTGGTTCTTGAATTCCAACTCACAAAAACTTATTTTGGCACGTTTTCTTATAAGGCCCATTTTAGACCCCAAATTTCCTCTAATGCTGAGGATGCAATGGCAGTACAGGAGGGGTTGTGCCCATTTGCATACATTTGGATAATGATTTTAATTATGCTTGTGGCTTGGATGGATTTAGATGACTATCAAGGCATGAACGTGGACGAAATAAAATTTTTCAAGGGAGCACACTACCAGAACGTCTAGTGGGTGAAGGAAACTGACAGACTGAAGGACTGTGCTATTCTGTTTTGGATATATTGGGAAGTGATGGAGGCTGTAGTTGTGAAAGTTTTGCGATTGTATGAGGAGGCTGTGACGAATTTCCAATGGGTTGCTCAGTTCATGATTGGCCCACACGTCATTCATGTGCAGGCACGACGAGACCCAAAGAAGCAGTGGTTTCCAACACTATACAAGTTGTCTGATGCGTATTTGGAGACAATTGTCGATGACTGTCCCATAGCATGGAGAGAATTGGTCAGCCTAGAAGAAGTCTTGACAGGTCCACCAGTGGATGCACCAGTCCATCTGGTACCTAAGCCTGACTAGAAGAGTCACCATGATTCATACCAAGAGTCATCGGAGACTCCCACTTACTCTGAACCAGAGCGAGCATTTGAACAATCAAGGATGAATAAGTGACAAGAGCAGGGTGCGACAAGTAGTGCAACCCCAGGGATGGAGGTACAGTTGAACCAGCTCATTAAGGCAATTACAATTGCAACAGATGTAGCAGCTGAAGAGATGAAGAAGCAAGCAACATAAGGATTTAGCGAGGTAAAAACTCGACTTGATTCTTTATTTGATGTAGTATTGAAGAAGGCACCAGAGGTAGTGATTGTGCAAGACTCGGGCTCAATCAACACTGGGACATGGATTTGAAACATGCAAATTTTGTCGCATGCGATTGAGACCGACAACGAGGATCTCAATGCCTCCCTGCAGCAGTTACAAGATTTGTCCATATACATCAACATGTTTTCCACATAGACATTGGTGCATATGCATAGGGTCGCCAATCAAGCATTGGTATACAGAGAACAAAGTATCATCGATCAGTTCTTGCAATCGCAGGAGAAAGAGCCATAAGCGCGGAAAGAGGTTGAAGAATTGAAGAAGGAACAAGAGCACATAATCACAAAAAATGCCAAGGTGATTGAAGAGTTGAAGAAGGAGTAGGATCGACTTGTGGTTGAGAAAGCGCATCTCTGGGACAACATAGTGTGGTTGGAAGACGCAGTTTTGGATGCGTGTCAGCATGTATTCGAGAGTACAGTAGAGCTAGATGCAGTGGCAAGAGCATAGAGGCTTGGGGCCATTATTTCCCAGTTACAATGAGACAATGCAGACCTACAGGAACTACTCCATCTAAGAACACCGCCAGAACAGGAAGAGTAGAGGAAAAGAGCCATAGAGGAGGTGGCAACACAACTAAAAGATATGGAGAGAGAATCAAAGAAACTAATGGAAGCGACTACACAATTTTGGGGTAGTGTAGTCCAGGATGAGCAACTGGCGCAACTGACCACACAGTTGCAGGAGGCAGAAGAAAATTAGCAACATTGAATATTTCATTGAGAGTGTTTCCACCAGTTTTTTCGATCACCAAGTCTACGGAGCTAAAGGAGTTACAATGATGTGTCGTAAAGGCTAGGGAGTGCCAGCAGAGGCGCAATACACAGTTATATGAGTTACAGGACAATGGAGCGCAGATTTTTGTTAAGGTAGTGTCTATGCTGCAGGAAGTTCAGGAATGGAAAAAGGAGGCTACTGATAAAATAGTTGAGCATCCATCAGTACATCATTTCACACAAAGCCAAGAGATCACTGAGAGGGTCAAAGATAAATTCATGGAGATCACTCAGCAGTACGATGACTTCAAGCAGAAGATCAATGAGTACACCATGTCCAACTGACATGGCTCAAGGGCAAGCCACAATATTGTGTTGGGGGCCTGTTGGTAGGCGGTTTTGGGATAAGTTAGTTGCGCAACATCGCGGATGCTGCGCAAGGTCAAAGATGCCACGCAAGGTGGAAAATGACGCGCAAGTCAAGATTAATGCTATTTTGTATATTTTGGTCATTTTTTGTAGTTTTGGACCGTACTATGCGGATTGTGGTCAGTATTTTGTAGTTTTAGTTGAGAAGTAGCAAGGAAGTTGGTTAGGTGGACCATGAATGTAAAGGCGCAAGCCTATAAGTAGAAGTAGAGTTGCAAGTGTTAAGGGTTCCATGTTTTTCACTCTTGACCACTTTTTCGTTCTTCTGAGTTTGATTTGGGTCTGTGAACTGGAGAATTGTTTTGGAGACTCTATATTTTGTTGCAAAGACTAAGATGACATGACGGAGGTTGAGCAGAATCATTGCATATTTTCTTGTTTTCCCTATTTTCTGCAATCCAAATATGATTGCAATGTGTATCTGTGACATGGATATGTGAATGATGTGATGTTTCTCTGCTTTAAATGATGTTATATTGTTGTATATTTTTTCACATCGATGGTTTTGCTACGATCCCGGTATGATAATGAGATCTGTTGAATGATGTGATAATTCTATTAATGCATAAGTTGAATGGTTAGATATGTGGAATAAATGTTGAGCTAAGTTAATAAAGAGACACATGGTCCTCCTTCGTACTACAAAAATTTAGTTCTGTCATCTCTCCCTTAAACATCTTGAGTGAGACTTCATCTAATCTACAGGTGTTGTCAGATGAGGTAAAACCTGTTTGGGCCGGTGCTCAGGGAGATCATGGTGGTTTGGGTGTCGACAGAGAGTGAACCCCTATCGACTGGTTTTGTGTCAACACCCCTTCCTTTCAGGAAGAGTGTTACCAACATAGGCCACCACACATTTCACAAAGTGAAAGAGCAGTGCCACCGCCACTTGTGAAGAGGATAGGAGCGTTACCACCACTCTAATTTCATTTGGAAGGCGAGGTGAAACTCCAAAACTTACAAAATTTTTGGGCACCTGTTATACCAAAATCCTGTCACCATCATGTGATAAGACCTTTGACATACCTACTTGCCCTGAATCCCAGCACTTGGAGTGGAAACTCATACCATTTCATCAACCTTTCACAACAATGCTCAGCACTATGCTTTCCCCTTTGTCCAAGAGTGGTACCTTGCTCGCACCGCCTATCCCTTGTTATCCACAAGCAGTGCCACCGCTTATGGCCCTTAGTCCATAAGCATTTCTTACCTGAACCGCTCTGTCATTGAAGGAGAAAGCGGTACCCTGGGTAAAATGGGGAAAAGAGAAGATTCTCGAGGCTTCTAGATCATGAGCCTTGTGTCCTCCCTTATCCCTATCATTGTGGGTCAGTTGAGCTCAAGATCCCTCATCCTAGGATCTTAGAGGCCACCTCATCCACAAAGCTGTCAACCATCCCTATCCATTGAGCCTTATAAATATAAGCTCATGTCCATCGTTGAGGGGGAGAACTCTTAAGGTATTGTTAAGTTGTTGGATTGATCACTTGGCCCAAGCCATTTGAGAGCATAGAGAGCAAGTTGGAGCTTATGGGGATCAAAGTGTTTGGTTTCATGGAGATGCATGTCAACACTAAGGCTTGATTGGTTGTAAACTTCTCCATTTTATCTTAATGCAAAGCTGATTTCCGTCCCACTTTACTGTTGTTGTTTGATTTCACATGTAAATGTTGTTGGATTCCTTAGTCACTGACATGGATTAGTAGGTTGTATTCTGGTAGCTTTGATGTGTTTGCATGTTTAATCTGACTGCAGGTACACAGGTTTACTATCAAAGCATTACATTTTAAGTATCTACAACGTCTAGGGAGGGTCTTCATTCTTTGTTGTTCATTTGTTCTAGATCTGAACCATTCAGACCAGAGGAACACCTTGTTGTCCACAGAAGGTGAAATATTCCTGCTAACAGCACCGCGTCCCCTCATCACTTTTTTCCATTGAAGAAGGAGCGATGCTCCATTTTATTGAATTTAAAAAAGCAGAAAACAAGGAGAAAAGAAAGGGAATGTTTTTTAGTCATATATCATGGCTAGTGCCAACACATTGAAGCCAATCTCCGGGATGTTTTGTTTGTGGCCAACTATGAGTTTTGTTCTATCAAGATGAAGACCTTTCTCCAGCTCAACAAATGTTTAGATATGGTCGAAACCAAGTTCAAAGAACCAAATACAAAAGCTCTGGATGCAAATACTAATTCACAGAAAAATGTTCTTGAAGCACGCTGAGATTGAGATCTCACAGCCACATGGCTTATCCAAAGTTCCATCAAGGAGTCCATTTTCCACGGATGTCAAGAGATACCAACGCATGTCAAGCTTGGAATATTCTTGCATTGGCGTACAAGGGAACCGATCGCGTTAAAACGGTAATACTGCAAACCCTACGCCTTCAATTTGAAAGTTTGAAGATGAAAGAGTCAGAAACTATAGATCAATTCATGAATATGGTTTCAGGTAATATGACCCAATTCCAAACCTATGGTGAACCGCTAGAATAGAATATCATTGTTCAAAATATTCTTTGGTGTCTCACCAAGAAGAGGTAAAATATATGTGTCAGTTCACCCTAGAAGAGTTGACTGGATATCTTCTATCTCATGAAACATGATTCAATCAAGAAGAAGAATCGTTTACCAATGCATTCAGCACCCAGGCTTCCCTCAATAGAGGTCGAGGCATAGGAGGACGAGGTAGAGGAAGAATAGGATGAAGGTGTCCAGCTACAGAAGACAGAACTAGTCGCAATCAAGAACACTCATATCATTCAAATCACTCTCACAACTGTCAAGGTCAGCCTAGGGAGAGGCAAGAGATGGACCAATAAGTCCAATGTTAAGTGTAACTACTGCAAGAAGTATGGGCAGCATGAATGAGAATGAATAAAGAAGCAAGATGACCAAAACAATAACCTAAACAATAGTAGATCCCATGTCTCCAAAGAAGAAGAAGGCTCATCAGAGGTGATGTTTCTGTCTTATCAAGCAACCAAAGAACATTGCAGCATAGATCTATGGCTACTAGATAGTGGTTGCAGCAATCACATGACAGGTAACAAGTTAGTATTCTCTACTTTGGATTCTCCTGTTGTCACAAATATCAAGTAAGGAGATGAATTTCTGGTTCCAGCAAAAGGAAAAGGTACTATTCCTATACTTACTAAGCAAAATGAAAAGAATTTCATTCATGAGGTGTTTTATGTACCTCATTTGATTGTAAATTTGATCAGTATAGGTCAATTACTTCAGAACTAGTATGATATTAGGATCTATGATACATATTGTGTTATATATGATAAACCCCCCAGTAAGAGACTCATAGCCAAATTTGAAATGACCAAGAATAGAATATTTCCTCTTAGTCTTAGGAGTGCCAACCTTCCACAGTATGTAGCTCATACAATTTCCATTATAAATGAATCATGGTTATGGAACTGTAGATTTGGTCATCTTCCCTTGAAGACTATCAATCTCCTACACAAACAGTCAATGGTCAAAGGGTTACTGGTTATTCATGAACAATCCAGCACCTGTGAGGATTGTATCACTGGTAAACATCAAAGGGATAGTTTCCCCACTTCCACCACTCGAGCCAAAGAACATATTGAGTTAGTTCATACAGACCTTTGTGGACCCATGCAAACCCAATCCATAGGAGGTAGTTCTTATTTTCTGAATTTTATTGATGATTTTAGCAGGAAAACATGGATTTATTTCCTCAGAAACAAATCAGAGACCTTCTCCAAGTTCAAAGAGTTCAAGGCTCTCACTAAGAAGCAGTATGGAAAGTTCAATAAAATGATAAGGTCAGATGGTAGAGGTGAATATGATTCACATGAGTTTTCAGACTTCTGTAAGCAACATGGAATCCATAAATAGTTTAGCACCAGATACACTCCACAGCAGAATGGAGTTGTTGAACTAAAGAACCGGACCATCATGAACATGGCCCATATCATGCTGTCACATAAGAAGCTATCAGATGAGTATTGGGTTGAAGCTGTTGGATGCTCATTCTACTTTCTCAACAGATCATCCACAGTGACTGTCCATGACAAGATTCCTGAAAAAGCATGGAGTGGCACTAAGACTAGTGTCGCACATCTCATAAATTTCGGTTATGTTGCTTTTGTGCATACACCTAATTAACTCAGAAGAAAATTGGATAAGAAAATTGAACACTGCATTTTCACTAGTTACAGTGAACAACACAAGGCATACAAGTTGTATAATCCTATCACCAAAAAGGTTGTGGCGAGCAAGGACATAAAATTCATTGAAGACAAATTCTAGAGTGATCCTTCAAACATTCTCCAATAAGAAATTTCAGATATTCCAGATCTATGTATCAGACTTCCAAGATTGGAAGTACAACAACAACAAGAAACAACAACAGAGAATCCAACACAACACCAGAAATCCAGAAGCTTGAGAGAGTTATATGAACAAACTCCAGTTCTTGAAGAGAAACTTCAGTATAGTCTATTCTCTTGTAAGCCCACATCTTCTAATGAAGTAGTGAAGGGTGAACAGTGGTTAAAATCCATGAATGAAGAGATTGATGCAATAGAGAAAAAATAGACTTGGGATCTTGTTGACATCCCTACAGACAAAACTAGTATTGGAGTCAAATGGGTCTATAAGACCAAACTGAATGAAAAAGGAGAACTTGAAAAGCACAAGGCAAGGTTGGCTGCCAATGGATATGCACAGAAATATGGTGTATATTATGATGAAACCTTTTCACATGTAGAAAGGATGGATACCATCAGATTTGTACTTGCCATTGCAGCACAAAATCAATGGCCTCTGTATCGAATGGATGTGAAATCTTCCTTTCTTAATGGTATTCTTACAGAAGAACTTTATGTAGACCATCCACTTGGTTATACTATAAAAGGTCATGAAGACATTTAAGTGTATAAGTTGGAAAAGGCCTTGTATGGTCTAAAACAAGCTCCACGAGCTTGGTTCAATAGGATTGACTCCTACCTCATCAACAATGGTTTTAGTAGAAGCAACAATGAGCCCACTCTGTATGCCAAAATAGAGCAAGGTAAAATTTTGATGGTATGTCTTTATGTTGATAACATGATTTACACTGGTAATTTGATGCTTGAAGATTCCAGTATTAGAATTTGAATGCCATTTATATCTTCAAGCAGATAGTTCTAATAATGTTTGCAGCAAAAGAATGGAGAATGAAGATACAAACTGAAAAAAACAAACCACACAGGAAACATACAAGTATTGCTCAAGAATTTACAGTATCATTCATAATAATAATATCCGGTGTTACAATAGTTTAAATAGGTAGAATTTGAATACATTAGGAAGCAATTCGAATACTCCAAGTGGATATGATTGTATCTAACTGAATCTCTAGCTCAAGGTCTCCCAATCAATATCGGAGTCCAAATAGACAACTCCCTGATGACCAATAACTCCAACAACCACTGACAAATAGTTAACTCAGTGCAACTGAGTGTGGTAGGTAGGAAAAGTGCTCCTCCCCATGCAACCATGCATTGGTAGCGCTAGCTTAACTGACTGTGAAGTAACTGAATGTAACTTGGGGGGTAACTAAGACTAACTAGTACTAACACCACTGACTGAAGTAGGTTGGTGGTGGGAGTCACTGAAGTAGGTTGGTGTTGGGACTCCAAGTGGCTCCTAAAATGTATGGATTGGTCTAGGAGGCGCCCAAACTTATGCATGCACATGTAGTAAGTGGAAGTTAATCTCTAGTAGTGTTCCCCACACTCCAGTGACTGGTACATGTGTCCTCATTAGGCCAAGTGGACCCAATTAATTAATTAAGGTTCCTAAGTTAGGCTACTTAATCTAATAGAAACTATGAACAAGGGAGGATTAATAATCCTAACACCCCCCTTGAATCATAACTTGGACAACTGTGGGCCCTGGTAACAAGACCATAGGTCATCTAATATACAATCTAAGAGACATAATACAAATGAGGTAGGAAAAACCACTTGGGAAAAACCCCCTCAAGATAGGAACTAAGAATCAAGCCTTATTTCCAAAAAGAGACCTAAGAAAGGTAAATCTCTTTTCGGTAAAAGACTTGGCAAAATATCTGCAATCTAATCCTTTGTCGGATAGTAGTGCAGTGTGATGGTTTTGTCATGCACCAGCTCTCGAATGTAGTGCATGTGAACCTCTATGTACTTTGTTCTATGCTTCTGAGCAGGATCACTGGAGATCATGATTGTAGTTTGGTTGTCACAATAAATATCTAATGTATGTGAATTCTGAATCCTGAACTCTGTCAATATTCCATGCAACCAAACTACCTGAATAGCTGCATTCACAGCTCCCCGATACTTTGCTTTTGCTGAAGAAAGTGCAAGGGATACTTGCTTCTTGCTGGACCAACAAATTAGCCCAGATCCAATCATGAATACAAAACCCGAGGTGGATTTCCTATCATTTCCATATCCTTTCCAGTCTGATTCTGTAAATCCTGTGAGATCTAGCTGTGCTCCAACAACATAGTGGATCCCATAATCAATAGTACCCTACACATAGTGAAAGATCCTCTTGTTGCCTTCCGGTGCAGTTCATGTGGCTCCTGCATATATCTGGCAGCAGCACTCAAAGAATAGGATATGTCTGGTCTCAAATGAGTGAGATACAGAAGGCTTTCAATGAGCTTTCTGTAGAGAGTTTTGTCCACCAAAGGTGTGGAGCCACCTTCTTCAAGCCTGATGTCTGAAAGAAAAGGGAAGGGGGATTCCTTGCAATCCTCCATGTGGAATTTCTTAAGCATGTCTGATGAATACCTGGACTATGAGATCATGATTCCCGAAGTGTTTTGACTTACCTCAAGACCAATGAACTGTCTTAACAATCCTGAGTCAATCATAGAGAATGCTTTATTAAGACCAGACTTGATGCTACTCAATCCAACAATAGAGTTGCTAGTAATGAGCAAGTCATCCACATACAATACAACTAGAAGTAAGAACCCCTCCTTCTTCTTCATGTAGCCATTGCAATTAGATTT
Organism: Pseudotsuga menziesii; assembly: GCA_001517045.1. Classification (NCBI taxonomy): domain Eukaryota; kingdom Viridiplantae; phylum Streptophyta; class Pinopsida; order Pinales; family Pinaceae; genus Pseudotsuga; species Pseudotsuga menziesii. The sequence goes on along the minus strand of LPNX011118773.1, from coordinate 623,736 downwards.
GCACCTTTCAAATTTATGAGAGATGAGGAAGGAATCCATCTTGGAGTACCATGCCCTTGGGGCTTGTTTGAGTCCATACAGTGATTTCCTTAGTCTGCAGACTAAGGAAGGATCATCAATAAACCCCTCAAGTCGTTTCATATATATTTCCTCCTATAAATCACCATGGAGGAAGGCACTCTTCACATCCATGTGATGTACTTCCCATCTCTTGGAAGCAGCAATGGCCAATACCATCATGATGGAGTCCATTCTAGCTACACGAGTGAATGTCTCATTGTAGTCCAAGCCTTGGAGCTGAGAATAACCCTTTTCTACCAACCGAGCCTTGTACTTGGTTGTGGTCCCATCAACAACTATTTTGGTTTTGTAGATCCATTTTCACTGTACCAACTTCCTTCTAGAAGGTAAGGGGACAAGTTCCCATGTCTGGTTGTCATGTAGCAAATCAAACTCCTCATCCATGGATGCCTACCATCTAGGATCATGGAAAGCCTCCTTGAAGGATTGAGGACCTGACCCAAGAATTATAAAACACCTCTTAGTAAGAAGAGGGTCTATGTGAGATAGTTCTACACTCTCCTTCTGATACCGGGACCTCATTCTTCTTTTGCCATATGGATCCCCAACACCATCTCTAGCTGTTTTGATGAGATGCTTAGCCCATTTAGACCGTTGGAATGAGGTAGATGCTGGATCTATCTAGATCCCTTTGAGTTGTAAGCTCAATGTCTGGATCATACTGGGATGAATCCTCTTCTGAATCTGAATGTGAAATGTCAGGATTTCAAACTGGAACTGCAATAGGAAGTGAAGGAATGTTTATACCTTCATCAGCTTCAAATGAAAGCTGAGGTGATGCTGAAACTGTGTATGGCATGAAGTGAGAGAAAATATATTCCTTGTAGGCATGATCAGCAATTCCTTTCGCTACAAGCTCCTCAGCTGAGATTTTTGTGATATCCATTTAGTCAAGTCCAAACACCACTTGCTTTGGTGAGCCGGTGTGGCTCATCTAGTATACAGACAACAGATTAGCTGCAAGGAAGGGCACATATAGGACATCTCTAAACACACCATCCTTCATTTTGATGGTGCCTCTTCCTGCTACTGGAATTTGGGAATCATCTCCCATGTGAATAGTGGGCCCTTCATTGATGTTGAGAGAGGAGAAGAGATACTTAGAGGCCACCATGTGATTGGAGGCTCCAGAATCAATCAAATAGGCTGTAGACCGACGTAGTCATGCTTTTAAAGAATGACATCTTTCATGTCCATTATCTAAATTCTTTGCTCTCTATGGGGAAGAAATGTTATGATGCTTGAGAAGAGCAGTCATCTCATCAAGTTTCTTCCTCATATAATGTTCTTCAAGATGGTACCCTTTTTCACAGTAGGGACATAATATCTTCTCAAATTTCTTCTTCTTAGAGCCAGAGGCCCTTTCAGAAGCTTGCTGATTTTGTTTAGGCTTTGACCCAACTGCCTTTGAATCCTTCATCTTTGATTTCCCCTTTGCTTGCACTCTGGACGAGTCAATAACTAAGAGAGCTTGATCTTTGGAGGTCTAGATGACTCCCATTCAAATCAATTTGTTTTGCTCCTTGATTAAGGACTCAGAAAAAGAATCTAATGAAGGAAGTTTCCAATCAAGAAAGATTTTCTGCTTGGAATGAAACATAGAGACATATACAGAGTACTAAGGGCCTAGTTTGCTGAGTATGGAAAGGACATTTTGCTCATCCTTCCACTCTATTCCATACTATCTACATTAGATCACTAGAGACTTGAATTTAGAGAAGAATTGCTCAATAGTCTCAAAACTGCTAGGATGTAAAGATACCAACTCATTCTCCAGAATGTGTCCTTGAAGGTCATCGTGTTTGTTAAACAAGCTATCAAGCTTCTCCCAGGATTCTCTAGGAGTCCTCAATCATTCTAGGTGGAAGAGGAGATCTCTGGAAATATAAGTACATAAGTACCGGAATGCTTCATTACGATGGTTTAGGAACTTCTTCTGCTCTACCGGCTGATGAGGCTCAACCTCCCATCCATGTATGATCCTATGGTAGCCATGCTTGCTCAAGGCTAGCTACATATCAATCCTCCAATCAAGGTAATTGGAAGTTGTGAGGATACGTGGTTCAGGAGTTTGAGAACTCATAATTGCTCTGGCTGGAAGACTACAAATACTTCTCACAAGCTACATAGCACCTATCAATTTTGACTGCAATAACACACTAAAACATATGAACTGTTAGAATCATGCTTTTCCTCCCAGCATGAACATGTTTTCAGGGTCCATCATGCCCTCTCCGTTGCTTTGAATAAATCCAGAGCTAGCAAATTTTCATAGGGGACTTCTGTGGAAACCCAGCTGCTCCTGATGTTCGATGGGGAGAAATAAGCATGAAACCTTCCAGAGAAGGCTTTGATACCATATTAGAATTTGAATTCCATTTAGATCTTCAAGAATATAGTTCTAATAATGTTTACAGCAAAAGAATGGAGAATGAAGATACAAACTGAACAAAACAAACCACACAGGAAACAGACAAGTATTGCTCGGGAATTTATAGTATCATTCACAATAATAATATCCGGTGTTACAATAGTTTATATAGGAAGAATTCAAATGCATTAGGAAGAAATTTGAATCCTCCAAGTGGATATGACTGTATCTAAGTGAATCTCTAACTCAAGGTCTCCCAATCAATATCGGAGTCCAAATAGACAAGTCCTTGATTACCAATAACTCCAACAACCACTGACAACTAGTTAACTTAGTTCAACTGAGTGTGGTAGGTAGGAAAAGCGCTCCTCCTCATGCAACCATGCATTATCCATGCATTGGTAGCACTAGATTAACTGACTGTGAAGTAACTGAATGTAACTGGGGGATAACTAAGACTAACTAGTACTAACACCAACTGACTAAAGTAGGTTGGTGTCGAGACTCCCAATGGCTCCTAAAATGTAGGTATTGGTCTAGGAGGCGCCCAAACTGATGCATGCACATGCATTAAGTGGCGGTTAACCTGTAGTAGTGTTCCCCACACTCCAGTGACTGGTACATGTGTCCTCATTAGGCCAAGTGGACCCAATGATACTAGTGGACCCAATTAATTAATTAAGGTTCCTAAGTTAGGCTAATTAATCTAATAAAAAGTATGAACAAGGAAGGATTAATAATCTTAACATTCAGGACAGTCATGAAAAAAGAATTTGATATGACTGATGTAGGACTGATGAAGTACTTGACTTGGAAGTTACTCAAATTGATAAAGGTATTTTTATCTACCATAATAAGGATTCTACTGATGTTTTGCAAAGATTCAGAATGGATAAATGTAAACCAACATAAACCCCCATTGCTCTTGGCACCAAGTTAACCAAGAATGATGATGAACCAGCAGTAAATCGTACACTATATACCCAAATGGTAGGCATTTTAATGTACTTGACTGCAACTAGACCTGATTTGATGTATGATGTCAGTCTTATTTCCAGATTTATGGAGTCTCCCAAAGAATCTCACGCGAAAGTTGGAAAAATATTTCTGAGATATGTTGTAGGTGCACTTGGATATGGCCTCTGGTACACTCATACACCAGACATTACTCTCACAGAGTACACTAACAGTGATTTTATAGGTAGTCTTGATGATAGGAAAAGCACATCTGGTTATGCTTTTCATTTGGGTACAAATCTGATCTCTTGGTCATATTAGAAACAGCCCATTGACAGCATGTCTTCTGCAAAAGCAGAATATGTAGCAGCCACCACATCAGCTTGCCATGCAATATGGCTAAGAAGAATTTTAAAGGATACGGGGCACACTGAAAAGGATCCCACTTCTATTTTCTGTGATAATAGCTCCACAATACAGTTGTCCAAACATAATGTATTTCATATGAAAAGAAAACACATTGAAACTCGCTAGCATTTCATTCATGAGTTAGCCAATGATGGACAAATTTCTTTACTATTTTGTGGCTCTAAGGAGCAGTTGGATGACATGTTCACCAAACCATTGGGAACGTCTGCATTTGTATATCAAAGAGAGCACTTAGGCATAGTCAGTGCTGAATATGTACTACCAGTTTAGATTAAGGGGGTGTGTTGAAGAATGTAATCTCACCTGTAGTTAGTTAGAGAGTTAGGTGGCCCATGGTATTTTCTGACCTATGGTATTCACCCATAGTATTGATATTATGTATTTCCTATTTATACTTAATCTAATAATGAGAAGGAAATTAATATGACCATAGTGCTTATGTATGCTTCATTGTTTTCTTTTACAGACCCCCCTTATCGGTATCTAGTCCATTGGAATAGAAGAGCGCATGAAGAGTTGCAGTGATTTCCTTCAATGAAAGATAAAACATTGAGCACCAAAATGGAAGGACTTATAAAAGAAGCAAGACAATTGTCTCTTTCATACAATATAATTGTTTTTGGAAACCTAGATATGTTTCATCAACCTGTGGGTGGAAATTCACCTATGTTTGATATGTTCCTTTATGAAGCTTCCGTTGAGTTTGTTGCTTTTTGTTGGAGCAATGTTCCTATAATTACAACCCCTCCTAGGTTTCTAAAATATTTTTTCATGGATTTTAAAGAAGCTTTATGAAGATATGAATTTAACCATGCATGAAGTGCCTTTGCCTCTTCAATATTTTTAGAAGCCTTTATGTGGCAAGTATGTGTGTTGTCTATTAATAGGTTTCACAATGCAAGTCTTTATGTTGTTCTATTAACATATCTCCTCTTTTGGGGACTTGCATTGGTAGAGTGTCTTGAGATAAGTTTCTATGAAATGTGTGGATGTTGTCATGTTTTTGTGGGATGGCATATGTATATGATATATGCCTTCAATGATATATCCATAACGTTTTTTTTTTTGTATCTTTTATATTACAAACAAAATAACTAATCTAGGTTATGATTTGATGGGCATTGATATTGGCAAGGGAAAGCTTTGTGATGTTTTGAGAAACTGGTCTGAAAATATTATTAAGTTCATCGTTGTAAGTTTCCACCGTCTACCATATTCATCCAAAAAGATAAAAAAGAAACATCATCATACTGTGACTGGAAGAAGCTCAAATTGCTATAAATTTCCAACTATCTCTTATGAAGCCAACCCGATAATGTTAAGTCCAACACATATAAGTTTAATGGCCAATTAAATATCATGAGCGTTGAGGATGAAACAACTTTCTCTTAGAGTGTCTCGCTTACATCCACATTAGATCTCAGTTTCATAGTATTTGCTATAATACAAACCATTTTAACGTCCTAACTTGCCAAAACCATAATGAGCTAGGAAAGCTTCTTTACAAGCTTTTTGAGCATAGGAATAAAACTTTATATCAAACCAAATAATTCCCTTCTATATTTTTTGTTAAGGTCTGATAGACCAAAATTGGTCTAAACAGAGGTTAATCGTCATCATAGTCTAATTTAAAATTTAACTTTTTACGAGTTTTTTAAATAAAATTATATTTGTTTTTATATTTTATTTATTAATTTAAAATATTACTCATTTATAATGTTCTAGATTATTATTATTATTTTTAAAATGCTTTAAAAAAATTCAAATTTATTAAAAAAAAAATTAAAAGCAAATATCTGTTAAATAGTTTATATAAAATTCGAAGTTGAATAATCTTGCTCGTGAACTACCAGATTGAATAATAATATAAAAATATTCTTTTAAAATTTTATTAATAAATAATCGAATACGTTATATATTTTTAATTTATTTAATTTTTAAAATAAAAATATTAAAATTAATACAAATAATATTAATTTATTAATTTTAAAAAATAAATAAATTAGGTCAATCAATTGAAATTAATAAATCATCTATATAAATTAAAAATGATAAAATTAGAAGTTAAAGTTTCATAATCTCCAACACCACATAAGATCTTACTTTCAAAAAAATAATTACGATATGGAGTTGTTAAACCTTCTATCTCATCAAAATTATAGTAATTTAGGAACACCCATCTCCAATAAATAAAACTCTAAACGAAACCAAGTGGTTCCTTACTTTTCTTTGCTAAGGTCTGATATACCAAATTTAGTCTAAGTAGACATTAACGACCACCACCACCATCATCAAATATATTAGATATCGATGTGTACGAATCACTCCCTATACTATCTCAAAAAGATATCGATGAGTAATTAATGCATTATATATGTATAGTATTGCATCTAGTTTTAACTTTTAAACAAATATCTAACAAGTTTGCTTTAACTATTTAGGATGTTGAGTATACATTATGTATATTAGATTGTATGGTCACACTATGTATAACAATGAGTAATTTTTGTTACAATATGGACTTGCTTAATTTTCTAACTTATTAAAATTATGGTAATCTAGAAACACTTATCCTCAAGCATTTTGAGTACAATAATAAAATTCTAAAGCAAACTAAGTAGTTACTTTTATTTCTTAGGTTCAATAGACCAAAAATTGCTCTCAATAGATGTTACTATCATCATCATTAAATATTGATGTGTATCAATAACTCTTAGTATCTCATAGGATATCAATACGTAATGAAATGCATTCTATGTGTAGTGTTGCAACTAATTTAGTTTTTGGATAAAGACAATGAGCTTTATTTAAGTAATTAAGTTTTTGGATAAAGACAATGAACTTTATTTAAGTAATTAAGATGATTTGAATATTTGATATTAAATTCAAAGTCATGAAGTAGAAGCTTAATAGTATTCCATATCCTAATAAACTATGTATTATAACTATATTACTAGAGGACACACGTCTCTAATTATTACATTACATATATAAACATGCACGTGGAAATTATTAGTCCAACGAGGAACTTTAAGTACAATACTTTAATTGGCTTTTTTTTGTTATGTACCTTAATATAAAAATTGAAAATTTATAGCATAGATAACAAAATAAAGCAAGATTTTATTATGAAAACACAAAATTACCACAATAATAGACAATTGTAAATAACAAAATATCGCAATAACTCTATCTTTATCGATGAAAGCAATGTTTGCTTGCCTCTTCAAGGGGGAAACCTCCTAAAATCCAAGCTCCAATTACTTCACAAAACGCCTTGTTTCATTGCTTCTACTCCTGTATATAGTTTCTAGTGAAGAAATTTTCTAGTAGACAAAACCTTCTAGTAAGTCTTCTTAGTGAAGGAACTTTCTAGTAGGTAGAGCCTTCTAGTAAGCCTTCTTTCAACTATTGTTTTCACACTATAGAGACTTTCTAATATGTGGAACCTTCTAGTAATTGTTTTTACAATTATTTATTTCACACGTGTATACCTACTAATTTATTGGTATTATTTAATATAAATGACCTCAATACATAACAACCTATGTATTAACAAGGTTAGAGTACGACCCTAACATGCCCACCCCCTAGAAAACAACATTGTCCTCATGGATGGACATGTGGAAATTTTGAAGTATATATACTACTTCCCATGTAGCATCCTTGGGATGAGTATATTTCCATTATATCAATATCTATTGGATGGTGCGATGGTGGAGATGATGTCCCCTTTTGTTGAGGACGACCTCAAGATACAACCAATTGTAACCTTCTTCATCCAATTCTAGAAGAATAGTTTGAATTCAACAATGATAGCAAGCCACTTTCGTCAAGCATGTGACATGAAATTTGGGATGAATCTTGGAGTGGCTAGGTCACAAGGGATTCACCTTGTTGAGAAATATATTATCGTGTTCATAGATAAAGGGGNAAAATAAGTTCAATATGTTGTAGGTATTGGGGGGCGGGGAATAGGGTATGGGGGGTTTATAGGTACTAGGGGGGTATAAAAAGGGGTTTATAGTAAAAATAATGAATATATTGTAAAAATATGGGTTTTTTAATTGGAAATATGTATTGGGAGGGGGGCTCAACAAAAGGGTTTTTGTAATTAATTATCAATATGTAGTTCAATTAGGGGTATTCTTTAATATCCCATGAATGAAGGCCATATGAAATGGTTTCAATAAGTGAAGACCCCGTGGGATAGGTATCTCTAGTTTATACTCCATAAGGTCACACGTTTGAGGATATTATAGACCATAAAACGTGGGAGAAAGCTTCTAGTGATGGTTGGTATTAAGAGATCTCTCCTTATAGTGTTGTAGGAAAAACAATGCTTGCTTCACTTCTACAAAATGGAATTTAGAACAATGTTGATAATCCTATTGCTTCATCCTATTTTGAGACATTTCCAGATTGTCCTTAAGAGTAAAAATAATGTTGACCCAAGATGTAACTGTGTTGTCAACCTCTTGTGGCTTAGAGATGCCTATTAAGTATAATATTACTGAAGGGGGATTTTGGACATATGAAATACAAAAGGATCCATTCTAGTGGTAGTATAATAAGTTGTATTATACCACAATTTTGCCTAAGGTAACCACTAGTCCCATTGGATTGTCATGTTGAATTAAAGCATCGTAAATATGCTTCCAAACACTCATTGACATATTTAGTTTAACCATCTGTTTGAGGGTGATAGACAGTGTTGATATTTAATTGAGTTCCTTGGAGCTGAAACAATTATTGCCATAAATTGCTAGTCAAGGTGGTGTCATAGACCATGAAAATAGTTTACAACATACCATGTAGTTTAGGGCACCAAAATGAGCATATTTGTAAAGGTGATCAACCACCACCACGGTTACATTATTATTGCCAATTTTTGGTAACCCCTCGATGAAGCCTAGGCCCCATAGAATGTCAATCCATACTACAATTGGAATTGAAAGTGGTTGAAGTTCACCTAGAGGTTTCATGGTCTCCCCTTTATGTTTTTGTAAAGTGTCACACTTGTTTACAAATGTTTGGATGTCCTTCTTCATTCCATCCTAGAAAAATAAGCATATAATCCTTTCATATGTTTTATGAATGATTGGCTGGGGGGGGTGAATGGAGCTCAGATCAGACCTATGATTTCAATGATAATTTCTTATGCAAATGTAAATGTCCTTTATAACTAATCTCATCATTGTACCAAATGTATCCTAGATATGCATGGGGTTCTTATCAAAGTTGTTGGATCATGGTAGCAAGCATGGGATATATCAACCATTCATTGAGAATGACTTTCAACCAGTTTACAACATTGAAGGGGAGGAAAGAGAGGACAACTTCTTAAAAATGTTGAGAGAGGTAATTTTCTATCCCATTCTCCATTCCCACCTAGTAAACTATTTCATAGTCATATCCCAACATTTTGGTGGCCCATTTTTGTTGCTCAAGGTATGAAGTTCTTTGTTTGAGAAAGTATTTCAGGCGGCAATTATTTGTTTTGAATTGGAAACATTAACCAAGTAGGTATGGATGTCAGATGTCCATAGCATGCAACATGGTCATCATCTCTTTTTTATAATTTAATTTTCCCAAGTGTCGCCCACCAAGTTGTTTGATAGTAAAAGATAATGATATACCGTATTGAATGAGAATTGTTCTGAGGCCTTTACACAAGACATCAAATTTTTTAGTGAAGTTAGGTGAAGCAACTACTAGAGTGGTACACATAGAGTCATTTAATTCCTCGAAAGCCTTTGCTGCCACATCATTCCAATTGAAATCCTTTTTTTTAGAAACATTTTGAGTGGGGCTACAATCTTACCATAATTATGAACAAACTTTCTGTAATATCTTGTGAGACCCTAAAACCCTCTTTTGATTTGAATAGTTTTAGGGTGAGGCCAAATCTTCATTGCTGAAATTTTATTTGGATCCACATGCAAACCCTCCTAACTCATACATGGCACAAATAGTCCAATTCAGAGACACCAATGGCACATTTGGACCTTTTAAGAAAGACTCGGTCAAAACTAGTGTTGTTGTAGCATGTAATTTTGAAATTTCCTTGATGTCCCATTCCTGATATCTTCATCCTTGAATCCATCGTATAAAACATATCCTATACCCCCGAGATTATGGATGGAAAAATAAAACTAAACACTTAGCATAACAATATTAAGGGAGTTGTAAGGCCTAATCCACATGGGCTAGAGGGTCTTACTAACTTTTACTGTAAATAAAGATTATGTTAAAAAAGATGAGGACAAATTTATGTAGAAATGGTTTAAATATTATGTTTGTGAGACTTTGAAAGGTAGAAGGTGAATTGCAAAGGAATAAGGGCATTAATAGGAAATAGTAATTTCCTTCATGCGTGCAAAAAGTGGTTTTGGGAATATCCTCCTCCATGTGAATTTGATGATAACTTGAGAAGAGATCAATTTTGGTGAAGAAGTGAGCACCCTTGATCGCATCCAAAAGGTAATCAATAACATGAATGGTAACTTATCCTTAAATATCAATTTGTTTAAAGCATGGAAGTTAGGACCCATGTTCCAAGTTCCTTCTTTCTTGAGGACCATAACAATTGGGGAAAAATAGGGGTTGGAACTACGATGGATGACACTAGTAGATAGTAGATCATGAACGATCTTTTGAATTTAATTTTTTGGGGAAAATGGATGGTGTTTCAAGTGGACATTGTATGGGAGGATACTAGGTATGCATGGAATGGAATGATAATTCTCACCATGGGAAGGGGTCGGTCCTTTGAAAATGTCAAATTGGATTGGTACTTATCTAAGATTACTACATGTTATAAGGAATGGGTTGAGAAGTAGTATCAAAAGATTTGCCTTTCTCTTGAAGAAAGGGTTGCCATATTAAAATCTATCGATTTAGGATTTCCTTACTCTTGATTGTCCTCCAAAGTAAGCAATTAGAGTACATTTCTTGGTCTAGGTTGATCTTAGGGATACCCCTTGGTTGGACAAGTCCAAACCTAAAGTGAGAGAAGCTTCAACTGAAATGGAAGTAGTTGAAACCTCTAATGGCATGGAATTGTGCCACAATTCCTGAATGGAGATCATTTTGTAATTCCTTTGGGAGTGTAGTTATACCCTGCATGTTGGAAAATCATGTATAAGGCAATGAAATCCATGGTGATAGGGCCTAATTTTCATAACTATTCAACACCCAAGACAATATCACAACCACCCATGTCAATAAAAAACATGTGGGTTTTGAGGGAATAATCACCCAATTGAAGCTACACATTTGCACAATGAAAAATTCTTTAAAGTGTCGAGAGAGGGAATCTATTATCCTAGTATCCTTTCCCATCCAGTAAATTATATCACAGTCATATCCCAACATTCTGGTGGCTCGTTTTTGTTGCTCAAGGTAGGAAGTTCTTTGTTCGAGAAAGTATTTCATGTTGCAATTATTTGTTTTGATCTGGAAACATTTCCCAAGTAGATATGGATGTCATATTTCTATAGCATGCAATATGGCCATCATCTCTTTTTCCTAATTTGGTTTTCCCAAGTGCTGCTCACCAAGTTGTTTGCTAGTAAAATCCAGTGATTTTACTTCTTGCTTAAGGAATGTTCTGAGGCCTTTACACAAGGCCACAAATTTGAGGACAAAGGTTTTAGTGAATTCAAGTAAAGAAACTACTAGAGTCATGCACATACCCTCCTTTAAGTCCTTGAAATCCTTTTCTACCACATCATTCCAATTGAAATCATTTTTGTTTAGAAGAGATGTGAGAGGGGGTTGCAATCTTACCATAATTCTCAATGAACTTTCTATAATACCTTGTGAGACCCAAAAAAACCTCTTATGATTTTAACAGTTTTAGGGTGAGGCCAAATATTCATTGGTGAAATTTTCTTTGGATCCACATGCGCACCCCCTATCTCAAATATGTCTCAAATATTCCAATTCAGAGACACCAATGGCACATTAGGACCATTTAAGAAAGAGTTGATCATAACTAGTGTTGTTGTAATGTGTTCTTTTGAAATTGCCCCGATGCCCCAATCTTAATATCTTCAACTTTGAATCCATCTTATTAAGCATATCCTAGACCCATGAACTTTTGGATGGAAAAGGGAATTATGCACTTAGCATGACAATATTGAAGTAGTTGTAAGGCCTAATCCACATGGGCTAGAGGGTCTTTCCAACTTTTCTTGTAAATCAAGATAACGTTCAAAAAGATGAGGAAAAATTTATGGAGAAATGGTTTAATTATTGTGTTTGAGAGACTTTGAAAGGTGGAAGGTGCATTGGAAAGGACAAAGGGCATCACTAAGAACTCGTAATTTCCTTCATGAGTTGGTTTTGGGAATATCTTCCTCCTTCATGTGTGTTAACTCGTAATTTCCTTCATGAGTTGGTTTTGGGAATATCCTCCTCCTTCATTTGTGTTAGCACTAATTTATTTTGACATCTGTAGAAATTGGTCTTATTGGATTAGGTCCTCCTAATATCCTCCTCCTTCATGTGTGTTAGCACTAATTGAGTTGGTTTTGGGAATATCCTCCTCCTTAATACTATTTCAACATCTATCGAAATTGGTCTTATTGGCTTAGGTCCTCCTAATATCCTCCTCCTTCCTTCATGTGTGTTAGAAGGAATTTATTTCGACACCTGTCGAAATTTGGTCTTATTGGCTTAGGTCCTCCTCCTTCATGTGTGTTAGCACTAATTTAGGTCTGTGGAAATTAGTCTTATTAATTTAGGTCGAAACCTTCATGTGTGTTAGCACTAATTTAGCACACTAATTTATAGCAATAATTTATATCTATCGAAATTTTGGCTTAGGTCCTTCATGTGTGTTAAGGTTAGCACTAATTTAGGTCTGTGGAAATTGGTCTTATTAATTTAGGTCCTTCAAGTGTGTTAGCACTAATGTGATAGGAAGGCCTTAGGTCCTTCATGTGTGTTAAGGTTAGCACTAATTTAGGTTTGTGGAAATTGGTCTTATTAATTTAGGTCCTTCATGTGTGTTAGCACTATTTAGGTCTGTGGAAATTGGTCTTATTAATTTAGGTCCTTCGTGCTCATCACCGCATATTGGCTTAGGTCCTTCATGTGTGTTAGCACTAATTTAGGTCTGTGGAAATTTCATGCTCATCACCTCATATTGGCTTAGGTCCTTCATGTGTGTTAGCACTAATTTAGGTCTATGGAAATTGGTCTTATTAATTTAGGTAGGTCCTTCACGGTCTTATTAATTTAGGTAGGTCCTTCATGTGTGTTAGCACTAATTTAGGTCTATGAAATTGGTCTTATTAGTCTTATTAATTTAGGTCAAATTGGTCTTATTAATTTAGGTCTTCATGTGTGTTAGCGCTAATTTAGGTCTGTGGAAATTGGTCGTATTAGTCTTATTAATTTAGGTCCTTCATGCATGTTGAGATTTGTGGAAATTGGTCTTATTAGTCTTATTAATTTAGGTCCTTCATGTGTGTTAGCACTAATGTGATAGGGTGGTTGACAAAGGTATTTTTGGCATAAGGCTGCCTCATAGACAACACACATTCCAAGTCAGCACTAATTTAGGTCTGTGGAAATTGGTCTTATTAGTCTTATTAATTTAGGTCCTGTTATCATCAGATCTGCTCCAGCAAAATTTCAGTTTCTGGCAGCATCCAAATGTCAAAGTGACCATTTAGAAAAGGCAAAAGCACAGTTCCTTAGTCGTGTTGTTGGTGATCCCCTTAGAAAAGGTGTTGAGCAAGGTCCTCAGTAGAAGCATAGAACAGGGTTATGGCATCGACAACTGAGGGCAATGGGTCTTTGAAGGGAAATATTTCTGCTGTTCCAAGTATGGTTCATCCTACAGCTGAAGAAGCTTCTGAGGTGGCAGCTAACATTAAATATCATGCCCAATACTCTCCTCATTTTATGCCTTTAAAATTTGACTCTGAAAAAACATTTTATGCCACCGCTGAGAGTGTCCAATACTTCCTAATTCAGCAGTGGAATGAAACCTATGCACATTTTCACAGAGAGGACCCAAAGCAAACATATTATCTTTCAATGGAATATCTTCAAGGACGTGCATTAACAAATGCAATTGGAAACCTTGGCATCAAAGATGCATATGTTGCTGCTCTCAACAAGTTGGGACATGATCTTGAGAATATAGTAGAGCAGGAGCCAGATGCAGCATTGGGTAATGGAGGTTTGGGTAGGCTTACGTCTTGCTTTCTTGATGCTATGGCGACCTTGAATCTGCCAGCATGGGGTTATGGATTACGCTACAGATATGGTTTATTTAAGCAACGTATAACAAAGGAGGGTCAACAAGAATCAACAGAAGATTGGCTTGAGAAATTCAGTCCATGGGAGATTGTTAGACACGATGTCATCTATCCTATCAGATTCTATGGAAGGGTGGAGATTTCTGCCACAGGCCCGCATTCAAATGAAAATCATGAAGAAGGGGCCAAGAATGATAATAGTTACACGGGAAAGATTTATGGAGTGACTTCTACAGCAAAGAATGCTATTGCATCCAAGCTTGGATATGGTACTGAAAATCATGAACCTGTGGATGGGGCGCCCAATAAGCCGAATAGAACGGTAACATACGAAGAAGGTAAAAGTTACACAGAGAAGATCTTTGACACAGCTTCTGCAGCAAAGAATGATCCAGCCAAGGAAGCTGCCAACTTCACCGCTCAGGTTATTATTATGAATCATTTAGGACGGATTGGAAATGGTTATGCCCCTGTATTGGATTGCCACACTTGCCACATTGCGGTCAAGTTTTCTGAGATCATGACCAAGGTTGACAGGCATTCTGGCAAGGAGCTGGAGAAGGAACCCAAGTTCCTTAAGAACGGAGATGCTGGGTTTGTCAAGATGATTCCAACCAAACCAATGGTTGTGGAAACCTTTGCCGAGTATCCTCCATTGGGTCGTTTTGCAGTGAGGTACATGCGTCAGACGGTTGCTGTTGGAGTCATTAAAGCTGTTAAAAAGGACCCTATTGGTGCAAAGGTCACCAAGGCAGCTGCTAAGAAAAATGAATATTGAATACAAGTGATTGGGAATGGAGGAGTTTGTACCGCATTACGCGTGCTTGCATCTTTCTCTATTTTCCTAATGGTATGTTGGTAGAGTTAGTTTATCAAATGCAGAATTGGGTGCTTGATCAGCGGTGGCAGAGTTTACATTATTTTCCATTGGAGTGTGAGGGAGATATTCTTAAAGACCCAGCTAATGAACCAAAGAAAAACATGTATGTGATGACTGTGGATCCAGAGGAAGCACCAGAAGAACCAGAATATGTGAAGATAGGAATTCCTTCTGGAATACCAATTTCAATTTAAAGATACTATTGCTTTAAAATATGCAGAGTTGGTTTAGGCAGGAGATGGTTTGATCCATTAAGACAATCCATGGATGCATTTATGGAAAAGATCACAGAGACAACCACAGGATCTGTAACATTGAAACTTTACAAAGGTTCCTTGTCTATTGTGAGCAGAACAAGTCCATACAGCTTATATCGCCAAGATATTTCTTCTTTTGAGGAGGGTAGTGGAATTTACAATCAAATGGATGCTGCTAGTTTTATTCGTCTATATGGGCTTCCAATCAGAGTTCGAGCTATGCTACAAAATCGACTATGATGCCATTGGGATTTAGAGAAAATGTTATAATGCCATTTTAGAGGCTCCATTTAAGTGTTTAGAGTTATAGTTTGCTTGTCAAAGCAATTCTGTTTGTTGACAGATGTCTCTTTTAGTTTACACTTGTATTAAAAAACTGTTTAAAGGGGATTGACCTTTCTATTTTTGAAAGAGCTTGATCCATAGAAATAGGATCTTATAGCTATCTTAGAAACAAATATTTTGTATTTAAGGAGTGTCTCTAGATGAGACAAAAGGGGGGGGTTGGCATTTTTGGAGTTATGAAAATCTAGTTTTGATCACTCTCTGTATGACATACAATACTCTACATCTTCAATATAGGTTCTACCTTGATATGAGTATGATTATGAATTGTGTTTCTTGTAATTTATCATGTATATGGTCCATTGAATTCCATTGCAGTGATTATTATGTTGAAATACAATGATCTTTTATACTTTTAAAAACAGAGGCAGTTTCATTTCATAATTTCATGATCGTAGTTACTTGGATATTGGATTTTGTATCTTGTTTTATGTTATACAATTCTTGTGTGATTTTGTGATTCTCTTATAGCTTTGATGATATACCAGCCCAGTTCTTGTATGATTTTATGATTGTTTTATAACTTTGATGACATATCAGCCCAGTTTTCATTTTGACTTCATTGATTTATATTTCTAAAAAATATTTCCTTAAGCTTGAACCCCTGTAGTCTAGGTTCAATTTTAGGGATAACAGGTCCTTCATGTGTGTTAGCACTAATGTGATAGGGTGGTTGACAAAGGTATTTTTGGCACAAGGCCGCTTCATAGACAACACACATTCCAAGTCGGCACTAATTTAGGTATGTGGAAATTGGTCTTATTAGTCTAGGTCCTTCATGTGTGTTAGCACTAATGTGATAGGGTGGTTGACAAAGGTATCTATGGAAATTGGTCTTATTAGTCTTATTAATTTAGGTCCTTCATGTGTGTTAGCACTAATGTGATAGGGTGGTTGACAAAGGTATCTATGGAAATTGGTCTTATTAGTCTTATTAATTTAGGTCCTTCATGTGTGTTAGCACTAATGTGATAGGGTGGTTCACAAAGGTATTTTGGCACAAGGCCACCTCATAGACAACACACATTAAGTCGGCACTAATTTAGGCATGTGGAAATTGGTCTTATTAGTCTTATTAACTTAGGTCCTTCATGTGTGTTAACACCACTGTGATAGGGTGGTTGACAAAGGTATTTTTATTAGTCTTATTAGTTTAGGTCCTTCATGTGTGTGCTAAAAACAGTCTTATCAGTTTAGGCCCTAGCACTAATCTGATAGGGTGGTCCTTCATGTGTGTGCTAAAAATAGTCTTGTTAATTTAACACACATGTGATAGGGTGGTTGACAGTGGTTGACAAAAGTACTTTTGGAACAAAATAAGGCTACCTCATAGACAACACACATTCCTTGTCAGCAACTACCAAGCAAATCTCGCCGTCATAATCTAAGCGTAGAGCCCACAGCAATTATCACACTGCTTTGTACCTTGATTCACATTTTAACCCGTGGTATATATACAATAGAAATATTGTTTTACGTAATGCATGTGGGATAACACCATTACAAAAATATAAATTTAGGTGGGTGGCAGAGCCCGTAAGCAGAATTCAACCTTCGTTATCCAAGTCCCCGAAATTCTTATGTTCTACTCGGCGAGTGTACCAATGTAGACACACAAAAGCACGACGTTTACTGTGAGGATGTCGAGAAGAATAATGTATCAAGTCCCCAGAATTGGCGTTTTAAGGTTTCTTATGAAAAACTCGTCATTGCATTGGGGGATTATTTAATTACTTTTGTGATCCAAGGAGTTAAGGAGCATAATATCTTTCCCCGGGCAGTTCACCATGCATAGGAGATTCGTAGGAAGATTCTACTCAACTCAACGTTTTTTGAAATGCCTCGAATCGTAGAGGAAGATGATTAAAATTTCAGTAGACGCAAATGATTTAGAAGAAGTTATTTGTGGGCTTTTCAATGCAATTCATGTACTTTCTACATTGGGTTTTACCCTATCCTTGTCCGTGAAGGAAGAGAGTATTGTAAAGCTTTTGTCGCCAGCTTCAGTAGTCCAGGATTTTGGTAGAGAGGTCTATCACAAGCAGATCAGTCCAGGAATGTTTCAGCAAATCACACAGCAGGTGTGTGAGGAGTGCCAACGAGAAGACTAGTATGTTACTGTTGATATAGAGAAGGGAATGCGAGATAGACATTAGATAGTATTTTACGAGGATGGATGAAAGAATGGATTTATGCATGAGTGATCTTGACCTTGTAATTCCTCTTCTTATTCAGGAAAACTATTTAAATTATAATCCCAGTGCTGCAAATCGTGATGGAGATGGAAGTCTCCGAATGGATTTGATTTCCTGTGCAGCAGAATCTATTGCAGATGGGGATATAATAAATGTACAAATTCGCAGATATCGTCAGTGGCAACACTCACAAATGGGTGCTTTTGCATCATCCATCATTCTTGCAGCTTTGATGCATGGTCCGAGGGAGGTCCTTGTTAAGGCAGAGCGGAATTTCAATAGATTTGGGGGATGGTTAGGCAAAAATTCTACGTTGGGCAAGAACAGTAGACTTTTGGAGGATGTTCATGTTCATTTTCTTGCTTCTGGTACTTGTGAACCGAACCAGGAAGCACTTCGACTATACTATATTCCATAAATATTACTGAGGTTAACCAGGCCTCTGCAAGCATTTCCTAAGGAGGAAATTGTTCAAACTATTGTAGAGTTCATGAATGCATACTCTCTTACTCAAGAAGACTTTGATACAATAGTAGAGTTGAGCAAAATTCAGGGTCACCCTGATCCTCTAGACGGAATACAACCTGCAGTCAAATCAACATTAACTAAGACATATAAACAAAATGAGCATCGTGTGCGGTCGGCTGATTTATTGCTATCCTGGTCAAAAGAAGACCCCTAAATCAAAACGAGTTGCTTCACTATTGACGACAGTTGATGAATATCCTTTGGAGAACAAAGAGGATGAACCTGCAGAAGGAGAGGAGGCTACAGTAGAGTTTCATGTAAAGACGAAGAAGTTCACTGAAGATACGATCAAGTTTAAGATGGGTTACACATCCAAACAATGATCAACGACGCATATGAAGACCAGGTATTATCCAACAGACCAGAACCATTCCGCATGTTAAAGAAGCAAGGAGGATAATTTTTGGAAACTTTTCATAATTTTTACAACATGTGCAGGTCAAGACGCGTGTCCAACATACATCACTCATCCAAACAAATCCACGGATAGGAAAAATTCCGCTCATATAAAAGAACTGAGTTAAAAGTTTGAGGAGCTTCGCGGAATTTATATGTTGTGGTTGAAATTAAAAACACGTGTCTGCACAATACAAATTGCCAAATAGATCAACCTCCAAAGATAATTCCGCTTCGAGAAAGAGACGGAAATTTAACGTTGAAAAGTAGTGCAGAATTTGATTGCGTGGTGATTATGCAAAGAGAGCTAGAGGTCTGGATTTTGATAACGTTTTTTTTTATTATTTCAAACTGTATTTGACACTCAGTCATAAAATTAACTCGTTAAGTGCGAGGGCCAGGTCGAAGGGTAAATCGTTAATTTGACTTCTAACAACTTGCTTAACTTGTCACAATTTTTAATTGATGTTTTTCATAAAAGGTAAGCAATAACATAAACTTGTATGATGAGTACAACCATTCACAAGCACCAGGCGTTGTAATGTGTAGGCTCTCTCCATAGTGCCACATTGATGTATATTTTATTTTTATTTTTATAGGTATTCTTTAAAAAATTTATTATTTTTTTTTTAAATAAAAATTGTTATAATGTAATAAGAAAAATTGACAATCATACATATGAAGAAACGTAAAATGACAAACATCCAAACAATGAAACCATAAAAAAAATTGGACCTAGCAGTTAGTGGGTTTTTGAAAATCACGGTTCATATTGGTTGCACTAGCAGTTAAGTTTTGGAGTCTTGAAGTAATTGGTAAGGATATGGTCAAAGTTAATATTATGTAAAAACATTGAGAGTTCATTTATTCACGTTTTACATTTGTTACATTTGTAAACATTGGATAAATTAAACTAAGGAATGAGGTGAGCAACATGGAAATAACACTGAGCAAATTGCAAGAAGGAATTGTATTGGTGAAACTAGATGAGCGGAAATGGATGAAGAAAGTTTAGCAAGAATGGAACATCCTAAAAAAAAAATTACGAGATGCAATTTATTTGAGAATCTGTGATTGTTTGAGGGACTGGGAATCCAAATCAAGATGGGATTTTCTTCTTTGATATTAATTTTCCATCTGAGTATCATGATGTACCACTTTTAGCATACAATGAAAACTTGTTTCTCCTATCATACAAGTTAATGTTATACATACACCAAGGTTCCCAATTAATGATTGCAAACAAAATTGGGATTAACAGCTCAAAGTTGAAGAGCAGCTAAGCAAGTTTTTATGAAAATGATTGTTTTAGTCATTAACTTCAAGCAAGTGTTTCCACCAAACCAAGATGAAATTTGAGAAAGAAAGATATTTTTGTCCTCAAAACATGTTGATTTACAATAACATCTCTCATTTTTTACATAGGTGCTACAGTTTTGGAGAAGTTAAGTCATCTTCACACGGAATTTTTCCAAAAATTCATAATATTGTTTGATCATCAAAATCAAATCCAAATTATGAGGAGCTGGAGGTGAATTTGAGCAAATGAAGACATGGGTTTTGTCGGGAACATGTTCAATTAAAAAGAAATCTTTCATAATTTACACATATGTCACCATTTGAGATACGCGGACGGGGCTTTGAAGCCTATGTTTCAGCAATTAGCTTCCTGAAATGAAGCGAATCAGTTGTAACTGTTTATATTTTTAGAGTTTAGTTAGATTTCGAATTGAAGACAAGGTAGAGGTTGTTTTACTATAAATTTAGATGTATTTGATATATCTAGGGTTGTATTTTCAAGAGCAGAGAGGCTCTTCATTGTAACAGGTTTCAGTTTTCCAGATATGAATAAAAATTGCAGAGAAGGAATGTTGAAATTTCCATGGAAGAGATTTATTGTGCCATCATTTTCCTTAGTAAGTAATCTTCTGATGTGATTGTTTTTCCAGTGTAAACACTCCATTTTGTTTTTTCTTTCATGCTTGAGCAATAGTTCATGAAACTAGAATTCATCTTGCATGCTCTAGGTTCATTGTTCAAGCGTTTTCAAAACATTTTCTTCTAAATTCTTCTAGAACTCACCCAAGCTAGGTGCTTTGTTTGATGTGTTCGTCTTCCTTGTCTTCTAATCAACCTGCAAATGACTCAATACTGAGGAAATGGTGTCTACCTTTCCTTTGTCCATTCAAATTTCAAACCCCTACCTCTTGCAACCGCTCAGATCTTATTGTTGAATCCATTTCCCAATGGTCTCCTCCATGACCGTCCTACCAAATCTTTCAAAAATAATTTGTCCTATCAGAAATATGACCTTCCGAGTTTCATTGATTGAATATCTTGACAGTGAAAACCTTGTAAATAGTGAGAGATACCTCTCTTACTATATTGGATCAGAAATACAATCTAAAGTGGTTCTGTTGTTACCTCAGGGTTTCCTTGACACAACACAAAGAAAATATGAGTGCTAACAATGTGAATTTGATGCTAACTTGAGCAGAAATCAGGTTTGGTGATTAATTCAACACTCTTGAGCTCATCCAAAAGGTCATAATAACATGAATGTGAAACTTAACATTAACTATCAACTTGTTCAAGAGTGAAAACATGAAATTGGGAAACACTTTTTTTTTGTTTTTTGACAAAACAAACTGCAAAATTTTATGTTTTTCAAATTCAACCCCTTCAAACCGATATATCCCTTACGAATTTCACATTTAAGTAAACACACAAGTTTTAGAGAATTGAATTATCTACGTACTCATAATTTTAAAAAAAAATTATCGACATATAGTGGGGCAAATTTGACGTCCACCAACGACATATACTTTAAAATTTTAAGTATCAATAATGAGTGACTTGCGTGCACCACATTTTTCATAGAGATAGTTATTCATTTTAGGGAAACAAAATTTATACTCATAATCTACACAGATTGAACTTGTGCATGGACAATATTTTGAGGTTTTTCGGACTTTAGCACTAACAACATAAGTTCAGAAAATGGTGCATTATCGACACATGTTGGTGAGCTTCAATTTTCTTTTTAGTGTGACTCTTATTGGAAAAACTAAAAGTACCCTTTCGAAGAAGACAGAGCAATTATGATCTCTATGAAGATTTCAATTTTTTTTGTGTTGTCTTCGTTCTGATATTAAACTTTCATTTCGGGTGATTTTTAAAGTAAATAAATTCTTAAGGGATAAGGTTTAAAAAAAAAATATTAATAAATAGAAATTCAAACTGAAATGAAACAATTATTATATAATTGGAAACTAGATTCAAAGATGAATCCATTTCTACCAACTCCTGCAAATAATGTTTAAAATTTGCAGGGATTTGGGCTTGCTGAAGTTGCAGGTTCTAGAAAGATGCCAAAATTTTTTGCAGGTTTTGTTGACCATGAACTCTCGGCCGAAAAATATATCCCAAACTCTAGGCCGAGAGTTTAGTTCAAACTCTCATCCGAGAGTTTTTTTCAAAATACAGCGTGATGATTGGTTCAAACTCTCAGCCTAGAGTTTTATTAAACTCTCGATCTAGAGTTTGAACTCTCACAAACTCTCGGCCTAGATTTTGAGGTTGATTTTTTTTCGCGTGTTCATCTGTGCACCCTCTTTTTTTTCATTCCATTGTCATAAAATTGTTTCCCAAATTGGCGTTTTCACCCT
The DNA here is from genome assembly GCA_001517045.1 of Pseudotsuga menziesii. NCBI lineage: Eukaryota > Viridiplantae > Streptophyta > Pinopsida > Pinales > Pinaceae > Pseudotsuga > Pseudotsuga menziesii. The sequence goes on along the minus strand of LPNX011118773.1, from coordinate 601,352 downwards.
CAAATAATGAAAGTTAAGACACATGTTCCAAGTTCCTTCTTTCTTGAGGGCCATAACAATTGGGGAAGAATATGGATTTGAACTAGGGTGGATGACACTAGTAGCTCCTAACTAACTATCATTGTACATATCTGATTGGAGTTATGTCGTTGTTCAAGACAAGTCTGTGTTGCATAGAACTGGCCTCAGTATGCTATGTGAAGAGGCTTGTGCACTGTCATCTGGAGATATTCTGCGTGGAATATTTATGTTGTGGAGAGATTATGTGCATGAGATCGCTAGCTACTACTGCATTGAGAATAGCTGGACTGTGAACCTGTTGAAGCCGATGGTCAGTTGAATAATAAAAGGACTCACACGATTTATTTTGTAATTGTAGCTGTTGTCGTTATTGTGGATCAATCCCATCCTGTCAGCATCGTTAGACTGTGAGAAGAGGACGCGAAGGCTCCTGGATTCCTATTACCTGGAAGATCGCTATTATGTGTATTGTGTGAATACAGAGTTGATTTAAAAAAATACGCCATCATCTCAGAAGGATCCTGGTTGCAATTTGAGGAGGAGGTCATTGTCTGTGTGGAAAATTACTATCCAAGAATTTGTGGAGTTGTCGCTAGAGTTGAGAGCGCTGATATTTATTGGAGCTTGTAGACCTGGGTTGCTGTCAGATTAAAGAGACGCCTACTGGTTTGATCTGATTGTTGGATAATCTTTGCTAGAGATGCCTAAAAAGTTGGAAGACTCATATTCACATAAGCAAACAAGTTGGACGGAAGCAATTATGTCAACTAGAAGTTCAAGATCTAAACGTTGTTGGAAGCAGCGATGGCATTGGACATCATTCTTGGTAAAGAAGACAGGCCAGAAACCCTGTCCAATTCAGTACAGGATTGGGATCACCACGAGAGAAAAGAAAACGTGCTTCTCACAATGTCCGTAAAAGACAATATCATCCTGCACATCCGAGAATGTAAGACGTCCATAGCCACATGGAGCACACTGAAAGTATTGTATGAAACATCAAATTCAAATCGCATCTTGTTTTTTAAAACTAAGTTGCTTTCTATTAAGATGGAGGAGAGAGAATATGTGAACAACTACATATCTAGAATTAAAGACTTGAGAGATCAGTTGATAGATATTGGTGAGAAGGTGTCCAACTCCGGTCTTGTCACAATCGTGTTAAAAGGAATGTTAGTAATGATATCAAATGTTCATTTCTAGTCTTGCAGCTCGGCAAAATGCCCCCACCCTTGAAGAATTGGCAAGTATCCTTGTGCAAGAAGAAGAGCGCAGGAGAAATATTGAAGGCATGCCTTCAAGCTCAGATTTGGCGTTGATGGAAAAACAAAAATACAGAATGAGGCCATGGGACAGAAACAAAGGAGGTAAACCCCACCTTTGAAGAATTGGCAAGTATCCTTGTGCAAGAAGAAGAGCGCAGGAGAAATATTGAAGGCATGCCTTCAAGCTCAGATTTGGCGTTGATGGAAAAACACAAATACAGAATGAGACCATGGGACAGAAACAAAGGAGGTAAGCCGCCACATGCACATGCTCATCAAGGTATGGAATACTCAAAGCCTGAGTCACATGCTAAAAGGAGTGATGTAATTTGTCATTATTGTGGCAATCATGGACACTTTGCTAGGGATTGTTATAAGAAGAAGTCTGATGAGGCAAAACAAAGAAAATATGCTGGTCATTTTGCTGAAAGAGAGGAGGAAAATGATTTCCAAAACCTTAGATTGTTCCTTTCAGATGTCGCCCTGTCTTCTAAAACAAATGACTCTAATGCTTGGTTTGTAGATTCTGGTGCTTCCATACACATGTCATGCAACAAATACTAGTTTGAAAACTATAAGGGAACTAACAATGGTGCAAACATATACCTAGGTGATGATTGCTCTCATCCAATTAAAGGATATGGTCACATATATGTGACATTACCAAATGGTAGTGTAAAGAAAATTCAAAATGTGATGCACGTACCTGGTATAAAGAAGAAAGAACTTGATCTTTGTGTCCACCATAGAAGATCAAGACATGAAAGTAGAGTTTGTCAAGTCACAATTCCTTGTGAAGGATATGCAGGATCACTATAAGGTGATTGCTACATGTGCAAGAGTTGGAGGTCTATACAAGCTCGATGTGATGATGAATGGTCCTCAGGAGTTAGCATCCACAATCATGTCAACGGAAGTGCTATGGCACCTAAGGTATGGACACTTGAATTATAATGATTTGTTGCTTCTGCAAAGACAAGGAATGGTGGATGGACTTCCATCGTTGAAGAACGAGCGTGCACCATGTGAAGGGTGTGCACTGGGAAAGGAACATAGGGAAGAATTCCATGCACATATAGAGAAAAAAAAGAGGGACATCCTTGAACTAGTGCATACGGATGTTTGTGGTCCCCTGCAAACAAGGTCATTGTTGGTGCATCATACTTCTTGCTTTTTATTGATGATTGTACTAAATATACTTGGGTCTATTTTTTGAGGAAAAAGAGTGATGTATTTGAATATTTCAAAGATTTCAGAAACATGGTTGAGAAGGAAACAGGAAAGCCCTTCAAAATCCTCAAGTCAGATCAAGGGGGGAGAGTACACCTCAAGAGCCTTCAACAGATACTGCAAGGATAATGGGCTCCAACAATAGTTCACAGTGCTACATACTCCTCAGCAGAATGGAGTAGCTGAAAGGAAGAACATAACCCTAGTAGAATGCGCAAGAAGCATGATGAAAGGTAAAAATCTCTCTAATGGCTTTTGGGCTAAAGCAGTTATCACTGTTGTTTACTTGAAGAATAGAAGTCCAACCACAAGCTTAGGCCATAAAAATCCTTTTGAATCTCTTTATGGTTATAAGCCTAAAATTGGTCATCTAAGAGTATTTGGTAGCAAAGAATTCTCACATTTTCCTAAAGATGATAGGAGAAAAGTTGATGCAAAATCTATCAAATGCATCTTCATTGGCTATTGTGATGATCATAAAGCATACAAATGTTTGATCCTAGTATGCATAAAGTTTTTCCAAGTAGAGATGTAATATTTCATGAAGATGTAGATGAATGTACTTAGGTGGACATCAATCATTACATGGTGCATTCCTGATGAGTACATCATGGAAGATGCAAATGAGAATGTGGAACAGGAACAAAAAAAAGAAGATTCAAACAGCATGGATACTTTAAGCAATGAAGAATCACCAAGAAGCGGTGAAGAATCTCCGACAAGAAGAAGAATGTTTGATGGAACTCCAACAGGAATTGAAACACAAAGGAGGTCAACACGACAGATTCAGCCACCTATAAGGTTCAGAGACTATGCCTTAATGACTCAGGTAATGAATGTTGTTGAACCTTTGAATTTTGAACAAGCAAAAGATAAGAAAGAATGGATGGATGTAATGACTGAAGAGTACAATTCTATAATGAAGAATGACACATGGGAATTGACAAAGTTGCCTAAGGATAAAGTTCCCATAGGTTCCAAATGGTTGTTTAAATCTAAATTCAAGTTCGATGGTAGTATCGATAAATATAAAGAAATATTGGTAGCAAAAGGCTATTCACAAAAGGAGGGTATTGATTATGAAGACACATTTGCACAAGTATCCAAGTTGAACACCATCAGAGTGATGATTGCATTAGCCACCAAGTACCATTGGAAAATGCATCAGTTGGATGTCAAGTCTACCTTTCTGAATGGAGACTTGAAGGAAGAGGTGTACCTTGTCCAACTAGAGGGGTTTGTGAAGAAGGGACATGAACATCTTGTTTGCAAGTTGAAGAAGGCACTATATGGATTGAAGCAAGCCCCGAGATCATGGTACATGAAGATCGAAGCTTTCTTCTCTCAGCATGGTTTTGTGAAAAGCAAGAGTGATCCCAACCTGTATGTCAAGGCAAATGAGAAGGGACACATTGCATTGATTTCTCTATATGTTTATGACCTCATCATAACAGGAGATGCTTCTACACTGATTGAAGAAATCAAGCAGCAGTTGTCACGGGTATTCGAGATGAAGGACCTTGGAGATCTGCATTACTGTTTAGGTCTTGAAGTTTGCAGAGAGGCTGGCACGACACTAGTCACACAGAGTAAATACACAAGGGAGCTACTTCAAAGGTTTCATATGGATGGATGCAAGCTATTGCCTACTCCATTGGAACAAAATGACAAACTCTGCAGTGAGGACGGCACAAAGGAGGTGGATGGCATTCCATATAGATAGCTGGTGGGAAGTTTGAACTATCTCACCATGACCAGGCCAGACATTGCATACCATGTTAGTATCCTTAGTCGGTTTATGGCTAATCCCTGTGAAAGCCACTGGAAAGCAGCGAAGAGGGTTCTTCGCTATTTGAAGGGCACTTGTAATTTTGGTCTTAAGTACAATGATGAATTTGATGTTAAGTTGACAGGTCATTCAGATTCAGACTAGGATGGAGATCCTGATGATAGAAAATCACCACAAGTTATGCATTCAAGATTGGTTTAGGGATCGTGTCATGGAGTAGTAAGAAACAACCAACTGTTTCTTTATCATCTACTGAAGCAAATTACAAAGCTTTATGTAGCGCAATTTGTGAGGCGATCTGGTTGCGACGAATCCTTGAAGATGTTGGAGAAGAACATAAAGCACCAATAATTATCAAGTGCGACAACCAAATCTCCATCAAGTTAGCCAACAATACAGTGTATCATGCTCGATCTAAACATATTGAGATCCAACATCATTTTGTCAAAGAAAAGATGCAGTCAAAGGAGATTGTCTTGGTCTATTGTAACACAAATGAAAATGTCACTGACATTTTCACCAATCCTCTTTCAAAGGCGAAGTTTGAAGCATTCAGAAATCAGTTAGGAGTTATAGAAAACCCATTTCTCCATTAAGGGGGAGTGTTGGAATAATGGAGAAATATAGTATGTTGTTAGAGATGTTTAGAGTTGGTTTTGATTTGTTGTAACCATCTTGGTGTTTTGTGCTCACGGGAGTTCAATAGCTCCATGTTTCCAGGGATTTGGTTGAGGCTTGGTGAGCCTATAAATGTAATAGTTTTTCTCCATTGTTAATCAGATTGTGAGAGCATTGTCTCTTGTATGTGCCCACCGTGGTTGGCTGTCTTGCATTCTGTATTCATATGGATGCACATATATATATGTGGAGTGAAAATAATTTGAATTCCATAAGTATTATAATTTATAATTAAAAAAGAATATATACATATATTGCCTATGATGTACCAAATTCCCATGTTTCAAAAAGTGTTGTTCTAAGTTTCATGGCAACTTAAGTCTAGTCTCATGTATGGGACAAAGGTTAGATGATACTTGAAAGAACATGACCACATTGCTATAATATTAGCAATAACAAAAATGGATACTAGTTATTTTTGCAAATACTATCTACAAAGTTTTAGAATATGACCTAAAAATGCTTCTAATTGGCTAAGAACTTGTCGTCTTAAAAAAACATTTTAACCAATACTCAAAGGAATCCAATAAAACATTTTAACCAATACTCAAAGGAATCCAATAAAAGTATAAGATTTCTTAGATTATTTCAAGGGCCATATTTTACTTACACACAATGATCTACACTATAAAACATTTTAACCAATACTCAAAAAAATCCAATAAGAATATAACATTTCTTAGATTATTTCAAGGGGCCATATTTTACTTACACACAATGATGTCATGTACACTATAAAACATTTTAACCAATACTCAAAAAAATCCAATAAGAATATAAGATTTCTTAGATTATTTCAAGGGGCCATTTTTTACTTACACACACAATGATGTCAGTGTACATTGGTCTTGATATTGTGTGAAGAGAAGCTAGGCCAATAGCCGCAACTATACAAAGTTTCACCAGATTTTTTTTAAAGTTATCAAGATCATGATAAACCAGATTTTTTTTAAAGTTATCAAGATCATGATAAACCAGATTTTTTTTAAAAGTTATCAAAATAAGATAAACTCGAAGGGTTGTCTCAATGAATTAACCTATCCCCCTTAACATAAACATGTTGACAGGAGCATCCGTCATATGTTCAAAGCATATAGATTTATCTCTAAGTATCTAAAAGGCATACACCACATCTATAGAAGTTGTTAATAATCCATTCTAGAAACGCCCCAACAATGATACCCAAAAAGAAAAAAGTTAAAAACAAAACAAAAAATGTTAAATTAATCAACATTCATAGTATTAGACCAATACAGAACTGGTTAAATGGAGACACGCATCAAATTAATTTACCTTATTGAGGTTATATTTTATTTTAAACTCTGCAATCAAATGAACTTTAAGCAATAATCATAAGATAGAACTCAATTTCCCATTTCTTGATTTTTTCCTAACAACTCTGATCATTTCATTGTTGCAATGAATAAATGTTGGAATAGATAATTCCTACTTATCTAGAATCAATCTACGTGAGTTGTGTGATCCTAGATTGGTGTGTGTGGTTGAGACGTTTGCTCAACCTACTTTCCTATCATTGGAATAAGTCAGATCTTATAACAACCAGTGAGCTCTATATAATGAGTCACACATGTATTGTAATCATGTATTCATTTTTCATTAATTCAATTGATAGTGTTTGTTAATTTGGTATCAGAGCTGAGGTCCTGGGCCAACTCCCTCACGAGAGTGCCCAAGATCCTGATCCTGAGGGGTTCCAATTTTTTGCACAGCCTGTGAAGGAGGCAGTGTAGCCTAAAGAATTTTTTTTGGCAGTGATTCGTGAGTATATTAGGAGAGCTGCTGTGAATTTATTAAAGGAGAGTTGTCGTGAAGATTGTTCTCGCAGGAGCTGAAAGAGACGTTTGCCGAGTTGATCGTGGACTGAATATGGTGGAGCTGATCACTGCAAGTAAGTAGCTGCGATATAGTAAAGGCTGAACGGTGAACGGTGAAGAAGGTGCCCACCTCAAGTGATCGATGTTGGGCTGAGGAAGTCGTGAGTCCACTGCCCACTGCAAAGCATGGAGATCTTTGCTGCGTGAAGATTTTTTTCTGCACCAGACTCGAAGGAGAAGCTTGTTGTATAAGAAGCCGGAAGCTGGTAAATCGCACCATGAAAGAGAGTCATTGTTTCCTGAGCCACCGTTGTGAGCGTGAGGTATAAGCTGCCATCTAATTTTTTTTTGTAGACTCTGTGTTGAGCCTGAGGTTGACGCGGCTTGGAACAATTTTCTGCTGGCCACAAGTAATTTCCTCCACCCTAGAGAAGCAGTGATTGAGAAGCAGAAGGAGTGCCGTGTTGTTTGTGTGAAGATCTTTCTGCAAGTTGATGTATGAAGATCGCTGCCCAATATAAGAAGCCTCCAATTGAAAGAGAGCCATTGCCATCACCGTGAAGGAGAAGGAGGAGAGAGAGCCTGTCATCTGCCCATGTGAAGATCGCTGCATGTGAAGATCGCAGCCCCATGTGAAGGTGGAATATCGCATAGTCCATCACCGTGCATGCAGAATTTGAGATCAGCCTGTTATTTTGCCAGAGATCAGAGTGGAGAATAGCGTGATCCGAACCAAGAGGCTGATTTATTTTTTTTTCCTCCCGCGAGAGCGCCGCCTATCAGCTGAAGAGGTGAAGCGAAAGAGCGGTGATGGCCTGCTGCTGTTATGTGTGCCTGGTGGCCTGGAGTTGAGTTGTATCTCCTCCTGATGCAGAGTGAAGCCCCTTTGAGGCCCTATTGTGGTGTGAAGAACCGCTGAGAGACAGTGAGAGTTTATCAATCTTGGATTGTTGCCCAATCATCTGAACCTGTTGTTGAACCTGTTGTTATGAGATAGCCAAATTGGCATCCTGCTGTGTGAGAGCCTTGTTGGTGGCCTGTTGAGAGCCTTATTGGCCTGCATGAGATGGAGCGGCTAGCCAAAAAGGAAGAAAGTCTCAGTGGTGCGCTGTCCCAAAGTCTGGAGGACACTATTTATTTGGTGTAAAGATTTATGTGCTGTGAAGTGCACATTATGTTGTGAAGCAGAGATATCGCTGCCAATGGTAAATCGGATTATTGTCTGCAGTCATGTGGTTGTTGCCAA
>LPNX011118773.1:513716-592864 GCA_001517045.1 Pseudotsuga menziesii | reverse complement strand
GCAAGATGAAGCCCGTACTAAAGCAAGCTCAAGAAGGATTGAAGCCATGACAGAGATGAAGATATGACCATATAGATATTTAGATAAGTAGTCATTAAGGGAGAATGTTGGAATAGATAATTCCTACTTATCTAGAATCAATCTACGTGAATTGTGTGATCCTAGATTGGTGTGTGTGGTTGAGACGTTTGCTCAACCTACTTTCCTATCATTGGAATAAGTCAGATCTTATAACAACCAGTGAGCTCTATATAATGAGCCACACATGTATTGTAATCATGTATTCATTTTTCATTAATTCAATTGATAGTGTTTGTTACTAAAGCAAGCTCAAGAAGGATATGACCATATAGATATTTAGATAAGTAGTCATTAAGGGAGAGTGTTAGAATAGATAATTCCTACTTATCTATTATGAAGTAGAATCAATCCACTTGAGTTGTGTGATCCTAGATTGGTGTGTGGTTGAGACATTTGCTCAACCTACTTTCTTATCATTGGAATAAGTTAGATCTTATAACAACCAGTGAGCTCTATATAATGAGCCACACATGTATTGTAATCAGGTATTCATTTTTCATTAATTCGATTGATAGTGTTTGTTAATTATAAATTGGTCAAATTGTTATGTGTACCCACTGAAACTAGTCATAGGCTACACAGGCATGCAAAAATATCATCTAAATCCAACAGATACACATTGTTGACAGGTTAATCATTGATTCATGAAAACTATATGCCAAACTCCACAACGCGAAAAATGCCTCACTTCAAAATGAGCATTAATATGTGATAAAAACTCAAAAAATAGTGTGTCGCTTCAGAAACGATCACTAATGTCGAAAATACAAGTTGGATCTGGCATCCTTCTCTAAATCAGAATTGCATGACATCAATTGAACACAAGCAACCCAAGATAGTAACTCTAAATAAAGACGAAGATAACAACACCAACTCTGGATGCATTAGCGAGAAATTTAAAATAAGTTTAATCCACCAACCACTATCTCAAACTCAAACTCAAACACAAGGGCAAGAAAATGGATGTTGCAAGGCATTTCCTCCTTGAAATGTTTCCAGGGAAAAAGTAAAATCCCCGTGCATTACAGCAAATATTTTCCCATTTTTAGAGGTGTATTTGACCTAAAATGCCTGTCTTTTTTTCTTTTCCAGCATTAATGTTGAAAAAAATGCCTAGACGGCTAGCTTTCCTATCTTAAAAGACATATGCGAAAAAATATTCCCCGATTTTGAAGGCATATTTGGTCTGAAATGCCTTTATGTACCACAAAAGCCACCAATGAGCAGCCCTAGGTTCGAGTTTTAGGAGGCAGGCCCTAGGGTTTTGAAAGCATTTTCTTTTCATAAATGTCCACAAAAATCCATCTCTTTCTCCGCTGAGTACTAGAAGTGCACATAGGCATGAGCAGCAATTTTGGAGCAGATTTTAGTGCAGCACAGCAAATTTTTTTAGTAGATCATTAACAGTAGTTTTTCTATGAATTTCAGTGCTGAACTGGTTTGATTTTCATGAAGTTTTTCTGATCAAATTCATATTGTATTTGAATTATAAAATCCATAAATATTGAAGGTTACAAACCTCAGTTTGTAGTCTTTTCTATTTAAAATTTGTATATTTTTCAAAGCAAGGTTTCATGAAATGGAGAAGAAAACCAAAACCAAAATTATCATGTTATTATATTTTTTTCTAGAGGTGCTTCAAGAAAAGACCGTTATAGCACATAGAAAGGTCTTAGGTCTTCATTTGAATTGGGTGCCAGGTCTGAGGGGAAATGATGGGGTTACACCACATAGAAATGTGTTCATCTATCTGATTTGGGTATCAAGTTCGAGGGGTAACTAATCTATTAAATTGTCTGGGATTTGAACCTGATCTCACCCCTTTAAAATTCGTAATATTCTCTGATTAAAACTCATATTCTTGTCTAGGATCTCATCACTTTGAAACTAATAATGCACATGACCTTTAAAACTCGTAATATTAACTGGGATTTGCACCTGACCTTATCCCTTTAAAACATAAATATACAACTGGGGCAGACAACAGCAAGAATAGAACCCCGCTTGCTATTCAGACAGGTCTGGGCAGAGCATAGCAATAATAGAACCTTTCTTGCTATTCGGTAGAGCAGGGAATTGCACTTGACCTCATCTTTTTAATAATATTCGACTGGGGCAGACCACAAGAAGAATAGAACCAGGGCTGAGCACAACAATAATAGAACCCCACTTGTTATTCAGGTGGAGCAGAGCACCAAGAGATCTCAAAGTATCCATATCCAAGATCTCAAAGTATCCATATCCAAGAACACCATGTTACATATAATGCAGAAATATTCGTAGGTTTTCTATATCTAGGGTTCTTGTTCAAACAGCTCCTATGCTGGTGGATCTGATCCACATTTATTGGATCTAGTTTAGCTTATCAGTTTTCTATAAATGTAATCTTTATTTTTGAATACAATTGAGTTGAGTGTTTCTCCTTCTGTGTGTGTGAGCGAGCCATTGTGCTCTGCTGATTTCCTCCTTGGTATCTCTAATTTGGTATCAAAGCCAAGTTGAAACTGATGTGAGGGAACCAAAAATTCATTGAAAGCTATTGTTGTGTGAAGTTGAGGGAACCATCCTGAGTTGTAAAGGAAGCCATTGTTGGGCTGTGAGAGTGGATAGCCATTTTTTAATCGAGCTGCCTTAATGTTGGGCGTGAGAGTGAAAAGAAGAAATCGTTGGAGTAATTTTTGTTTTCTCACGTGTAATTTTTTTTTTCACGGAGTCATTCATAAAATATTTCTATTTTCCTGGCTTTCTCCTACTTTACAAATCGCTGCTAACTTGCCCATGAGGGAGATCGCTGCCAATCTTGCCAGCGTGAGGAGCTTTCCTTTTGCCAGCATGAGGAGCTTTCGTTTTGCCGGACCTATGTTTTTATCTCAAGTGTAAAAATTGTTTTAGGGGTCTTTCACAATTCCTTCACGAGCCATCTAATTTTTTGTTGAAATCAAAACGCTCGGTGCTTCTCCAGCACCCTACTAAGCGTCGACGGTGTTGTCTAGAGGAGAAAGAAGAGCGTCGATAGCGCCTATCAGGCGGAGAGAAAGAGCGTGGAACTGCCCTCCCTTACACGAATTTCTTGCCAGCGCTCGATCTGGTCCATGCAGTGAGCGCCGAGTTAATTGCTTGAGGAGGTGAGCCAATATTTTTTTTTCCCTGTTTGGTTAAAATTATTTGCCCAACAATTCACTAAAAATGGCAGATATGTCACTCGTCGATTTATACATTATTGAAGCATCAAAATTAAATGGGGAAAATTATGTAATTTGAAAATTCAAGCTGATTGTTGTGCTTGAAACTCTTAGTTTGTGGCAGATTGTGAAAGAGGATGAACAGAAGCCCACAGATCCATTATCTCTCTCATATTGGAATTCGTGGGAAACTCAAGCAAATGTATTGATTCGTATGTATGTAAAAGACAACATCATACCTCACATCAGAAATTCCAAGACCTCCAAAGACACATGGGACAAACTAAAAGGTCTATATGAGACATCTAACTCTAATAAAATTTTGTTTTTAAAGACCAAATTATTGTCTATCAAGATGGATGTGAATGAAACTATGAATAAATCCCTCTTCCACATCAAAGACTTAGAGATAATCTAGGTGACATAGGTGAAAAAGCATCTAGTACTGATTTGGTATCTATCACATTAAAAGGTATGTTGCCAGATTATAAAATATTCATCTCAGCACTTGCAGCAAGACAAACCCCTCCTACATTTACAGAGCTCGGCAGAATGTTGATACAAGAATAAGAAAGGATGAAGATGTATGAGCCAGAATCTTAGTCTTCAGATCAAGGGTTGATGACAAGAGGCAGATACCCACACAGAGGCAATCACTAGAATTCACATAGAGACAAGTTTCATGCAAGACACAGAGGTATGTCACGCAATGACTCTAGTGCTAATAAATATATTGTATGCCATTACTGTGGAAAATCAGGTCACATTGCTAGAGATTGTTTTAAAAAGATAAACAATGATTCCAATAACAGATACAGAAAACATAATGGAAATTCTGTTAGAAAAGACACCCCTGATGTCAATGGATTTAAAAACCTAAGACTGTTTATATCTGAACTTGCTTTGTCTGCTGAGACAGATGATGAAAATGCATGGTTCATAGATTCGGGTGCATCTACCGACATGTCCTGTAATAAAGATTGGTATGATGAGTACTATGAAAAGTCTGATGGCACACACATCTATCTAGCTGATAACAGGTCTCACAAAGTCCTAGGTTATTGAGTGATAATTGTTAACCTACCTGATGGACAGTTTAAACAGATACATAATGTGATGTATGTTCCAAGCATCAAAAAGAATCTAATATATGTTTCTGCTATCACCGATAATGATATGAAAGTTGAATTTGATAAATATAAGTGCCATGTCAAAGATGTCCAAGATCATTACAGGCTTATAGTGACAGAATCCAGACTTGGTGGATTGTACAAGCTGGATGCAATCAAGGGCAACCATTAAGCACTAGTAGCATCAGCTATTTCAGATGTCGAATTGTGGCATCAAAGGTATGGACACCTCAATCATAATGATCTCGTGTTATTACAGAAAAAGTCGATGGTTGATGATCTTCCTGACATTAAAAATGATCGTATTGAATGTGCTGCATGTGCACTGGAAAAACAACACAGAAATGAATTTCCTAACCATGAAGAGAAGAGGCAAACTGAACTCCTTGAACTAATACACACTGATGTATGTGGACCTATGCAGACCAGATCACTTGATGGTGCATGGTATTTTCTGATATTTGTTGATGACAGATCCAGGTTCACATGGGCTTACTTCATCAGAAGGAAAAGCGATGTATTCGAATACTTCAAGGAATTCATAATCAAAGTTGAAAAGCAGACAGGTAAATACATTAAAATCCTCACATCAGATCAAGGTGGTGAGTACACTTCTGGAGCTTTCAACAGACACTGTACAGAAAATGGAATCCAACAGCAATTCACAATCACAGATACACCTCAGCAAAATGGTATTGTTGAAAGGAAAAACAAAACATTGGTGGAATGTGCTCGCAGCATGCTCCAAGGTAAGAACATTTCTAATGGCTTTTGGGTTGAAGCAATTAACACTGTTGTGTACTTAAAGAATGGGATTCCAACAAAGAAACTAGAACTTCAAACCCCATTTGAAGTATGTTATGGCTATAAACCTGAAATTAGTCATTTAAGAATATTTGGTTCTAGGGCTTTTGCACACATACCTAAAGATGACAGAAGGAAATTGGATGCAAAATCCATAGAATGTAACTTTGTTGGCTATTGTGATGATCAAAAGCATACAAACTATTTCATCCTAATTCACACAAATTGATTGCTAATAGAGATGTTGTATTTCATGAAACTACATATATGTGTAACAGGATGAATAATGCTAATGAAGAACTAATCCCAGATGAGCATGTGAGAATAGATAAAAAATTTCAAAAAGTGCAGGATCAGCAGCAGGTGCAAGAACAGCAGCAAGTTCAGGAACATGAATCAAGCATGAGTGATACTACCTCAGATGATGAAACAGCAGAAGACAGAAGAATCATGGATGGAACTCCAACATGTACTGTAGTACCTAGAAGGTCATCTCATCAAACTCATCTTCCTGTAAAGTTTAGAAATTATGCCTTGATGACTAGTATAATGAATGTATAGAGCCATTAAATTATGAACAAGCCAAAGATAAGGAAGAATGGGTAACTACAATGAATGAAGAATATAATTCTATTATGAGAAACAAAACTTGGGATTAAGTAGAATTACCCAAAGATAAAGTACCCATAGGATCAAAATGGCTATTCAAATCTAAACTTATAGCATATAGTAGTATTGACAAGTTCAAGGCAAGATTAGTTGCAAAGGGTTATTCTCACCAAGAGGGGATTGACTTTGAAGAGACATATGCACCAGTAGCTAAGTTAAACACTATCAGATTGTTAGTGACATTAGCTACTAAACATAATTGGAGAATACACCAGTTAGATGTCAAATCTGCTTTTCTAAATGGTGATTTAAAATAGGAAGTATACTTAGTACAGCCTGAAGGTTTTGTTCAGAAAGGACAAGAGCAGCTTGTGTGTAGGTTAAAGAAAGCGATCTATGGACTGAAACAGGCTCCTAGATCATGGTATATCAAGATTGACACCTTCTTCAAACAGCAAGGATTTCTCAAAAGTAAAAATGAATCAAGTTTATATATTAAAGAAGATAAACCAGGAAATATTTGCTTGATATCCCTATATGTGGATGATCTTATCATTACAGGTGGAGCATATCAATTAGTTGCAGATATTAAAAGTAATTTGTCACGGGAATTTGAAATGAAAGACCTTGGTGACTTACATTATTGTTTAGGCATTGCTTTTTGGAGAGAATCTGGTAAAACATTCATCTCTCAAAGCAAATATGCAAGGGAAATACTTGACAGGTTTCAAATGAGTGAATGCAAATTTGTATCCACTCCTTTGGATCAAAATGTCAAATTATACAACAATGATGGATCTAAAGAAGCTGATGGTACTTTGTATCGTCAACTAGTGGTTTTTCTGAACTACCTCACTACTACAAGGCCAGACCTAGCATATTATGTTAGCATCCTTAGTCAGTTCTTGGCTAAGCCATGTGAAACACATTGGAAAGTTGCAAAGCAGGTCCTAAGATATTTAAAATGAACTATTGGTTATGGTCTTTTATGTACTGATGTATCTGATGTTCAGTTGGAAGGTTACTCTGACTTTGACTGGGCAGGAAATCCTAATGACAGAAAATCCACTTCTGGATATGCATTTAACATTGGTTTGGGAGTCATATCATGGAGCAGTAAGAAACAACCAACTCTTTATTTATCATCCACAGAGGCTGAATACAAAGCTTTAACCAGTGCCACTTGTGAAGCCATCTGGTTGAGGCGCATTCTTGAAGAGGTTGGAACACAACAAAAACAAGCTACCAGAATCCAGTGTGACCATCAAAGCTCAATTAAGCTAGCACACAATTCAGTCTATAATGCCAGATCTAAACATATTGAGTTGCAGCATCAGTTTGTTAGAGAAAAGATTGAGTCTCAAGAAATTGAACTCATCTATTGTAACACAAGTGAAAATGTTGTTGATGTCTTTACTAAACCTGTTGGAAGGATCCATTTTGAGGATCTTAGGAAGAAATTATGTGTTGTCAATAATCCATCTACATTAAGGGAGGCCGTTAGATATAATGTAGAAATATTCGTATGTATCCAGGGTTCTTGTTCAAACAACTTCTATGCTTGTGGATCTAATCCACATTTATTGGATCTAGTTTAGCTTATCAGTTTTCTATAAATGTAATCTTTATTATTGAATACAATTGAGTTGAGTGTTTCTCCTCTTGTGTGTGTGAGCTAGCCATTGTGCTCTGTTGGTTTCCTCCTTCGTATCTCTAATTCACCCTTGTAATTTTGGCATTGTATATAAATTGTTCTGTTTAAAATATTAATTAGTGGCACCGCTACACCACCCTTTAGACAATAGTAGCATATAGTAGCATAATTCGGCTGTATTGAACTTTCGTGTACCTAAATTTGAAGGGAGTTCCAAAATTGCCAAATATTCTGCATAATACCAATAACATAAATTTGCCTACATTTTTGACACATATTATAAAATAATAATTATTTAAATTTAATTGTTTTATTTTTAAATTTACTCATAATAGTTTTAGATTTTAAAAGTTTAAAACTTTAAAATTTATAATATATATTTTGTTTTATACTTTAGTTATAAATATCAAATAATATATTAGGTTTATTTTGTAATATAAATATAAAGTTTAGTAACTAGTGTAATATTATATTTTAGTTAAGGTGATTTTTTTAAATATATTATTAGAACTTGGTTTTATTGTTTTATAATTTATTTTTGGTATTTAAATCTATAAGCAACTTACTCTCTTATTTTTTCTGTACTAGATTTTGTTTACTTATTTTTTCTTTATCTAATCATATTTTAATCCATTGGTATTCAAATTATGTTACTATGCATTAGACTATCATCCCCGAAACCTAAAAAGCAATCAATAATCAAAGTTCTTATATCCTTGCAGAAAAAAGAATCACAAAGAGAAATACAGAAATGTATCATCTTGCCCATTGCCCAGGTTATTAGCAACTTCAATTTTCCCAAACTTCTCAGTCGATAATATATAAACTAGTAATTACATATTACCGCGCAAAGAGTACGCTTTGACATTGAAAATATTTGTTATTTATAATAGTATAGCTATTTATATGTTGAGACGTGTGGGAAAAAATATAATACCAAGAACCACAATGTATGTTCGATTACTCTTGTGGGAAAAAATATAATAACAAGAACCACAATGAATACATTGTGTTCGATTCCCGAGCTTTGCGTTGAATAATTTTGGTTCACGCTTTAATGTTCACAAGAAATATAGTTTGAGAAAATGAAGAAGTACACAACACTTCTTGGTTCACGACAAGTTATTTGGGACATCTTCCTGTATGTATGTGTAAAAATCTAGCATATAAAATGAAAATTAACATAAACGATTACCAATAATACTATTAAAATAAATTATGATACATTATGAAATAATAATTAAATGAAAATTTTATGTAAAAAAATTGGGATTATTATTGTGCGACTTTATGAGTATCTATATAATAATAATTCTCATAACCCAAAAAATTGAAACGTGGTTATATTTAACACAATGACAAACCACCTGCTTAAAAAACATGTTGCAATATATCAAACATGTATATTGGAGTTTTCGAAAGAAAGTTATCTTAAATTTAACACAATGACAAACCACCTTCTTAAAAAAACATGTTCCAATATATCAAACATGTATATTGGAGTTTTTGAAAGAAAGTTATCTTACTCAACATAAACACGAAGTTTATGATATGAGCTTGTTTCTTTATTTTGATTATAGATAATCTCTTGTTGTCACATATTAGTTGGGCTACTTTTGTTCTTGAGCAATACTGAGCAGAGCAGTTCTTTGAGCCAGTCATTTACTATGAGATGAGCAGTTGATGAGCCAACAATTGATGATCTCTCACTTTCAGCAGATCCAGATTGACTAGTTCTATGTCGTGATTGAGCCTCATGACCCCAGATTCGATGATTTAGTTAGCCATTCCTTGATGACCAGAGCAGAGATTGTTATAGTGCCTACGATGTGTAGCAGCCGCAATTTTTTCAATGATATTTTGCTTGATTTCAGATCCAGTGCAGGTATATGACCCAAGTGATATTATGGTTTGTGCTTATGGATTTTGATGTTTCTCTGTTACCTATTTTAGCAGTGAGACTCAATGGATATTGATTATATGTTGGCAATATTTTATCTTGGTTTACTTGAAATCTAAAGTATGAATGATCCAGTGGTTTTGACCTGGAAATTCCTTTGTATACTCATTGACCTTGTCCTACTCCTAGTATGGATTTAGTCGTTTCCCCTCAGGGACATAGCTTGCTATTTTTGGCATCACTTACATTGTATCCGCCCATTCGTTGCCTTCCCATTTTTATTGACTATCCTTGACTTGTAATTTGACTAGTGACATCTGGGATTTCCCCCATCCTCACCTCTATGTTGGAATAAGTCTCCATGTATAAAATTGTGTCTTGGTGTTGTTTATGTGATTTTTGTCGCAAGGAATGTTTACCTCTAGGTCTTGAACATGAGTAGTCCTACCAAACAAAGTGTCTATAAACACTACGGCATTGGACTTTAAAGTTATTCTAAATGGATGCCCTACCAGCAAAATAAAAGTGTCTTTGGACACAACTGGAAGTGGAAAAATAAAACTAGTCAATGGCCAAGAGATAAGCACTCATCCATTGTATGGTGTAAGGCTCATGTATCCCCACAGAGTATCAGGGAGGGAAGCCCAAGAAGGTTGAGCCTTAGTCATTTTCTAAAATCCCAGAAGGCTTTCCAGAGCACCTGCTCTTGGAGGCTCGCAAGTTATCAATGAAAAATAAAGTTGATGGCTAGAGGATGAGCCCTCATTCCTTGTATATTGTACAGCTCATTTTCCCCCACAGGGCAACATGGAGAGACTGGCCCTTGTCTTTTCCATTATCTGGAAGCCCATAAGGATACCAAGGCACATTCCTTTAGAGGTCAACTAGTGAAATAAAAGATGAGCAAAGTAACTCTTAAAAAGGCTGCTTGTCTAGAGTCTAGTGGAGCCTTCTCCTCATTCCACCCATTTGTGAGACACCGCCATGCCCTATTGTTCACCTAGTCCAACTTATGTGTTGTGTGGATCCCCTTGTCCTTTATCCCAGGTGCTTACAATGTTAAGTTATCAAGTCATCCCTTGGCCTCGCATGTTGTTTATGATCTTCACACTTGATTAGCAAAGGNGTTTTGAAGCAACTAATCATTTTGATTTGGATTATTATATATGTATTGTGCTTATACTTGCCAACAAAATCTAATCATACTTGAGTGTCACTGCTAGCAAAGATAATTGAGCATGCATGTCCATTAGTACTTTGTAGCATCAAAGTTCAGCACTTCGGTCATCATTTTATCAGTGTTGACTTGGTCAGCCCAATGTTGTCCAGGCCATGAGTAGGATTCGGGATTAGTTATAAACCGATGGTTGTGGATGATGATTATTCATGGTCTACAGATGTCCATTAGACACATTCATGTTTCAAAAGGTGATTTTTTGTGATGGCTTGTGTTATTCTTATGATTATCAGCATTTATAGGATTTATTATTATTATTGTTTTGACATTGATGGGGCCTCTGATATACATTTATGATGGACTTATGGTGTATGAGTACGCATTGCTAGTTGATTTGGAAATTGTAAGTCTATTGGTGGAGCTGGTTTTTAGTTTCACCCAGGCACATGATAGATATGGGTTTTATGGGATTTTATAGCAGAGCTACCTTGGGGAAAATGAAAATAAAACAGATTGCAGTTACTGAAGAGATATCTTGGAACACTGGAGTGGATTTTTGGGGTGTTGCCAGGCATTTATACCATATACTAGGGGTGCCAAGAACATCTGTGCAGATACTTTTTTTGTGTAGACTCCTCCTAGGTGAGATATTGGTTGTTTTATGTTCCCAAGGCAATATTTTAATAATTAAAAATGACTAATGAGGAAATCGATTTGGGTAATTTAGGAAAAGGATTGGCATAGAATTGGTATGAGGCATAGTGGTTGGGTCATACTCATCTTTTGGCATCAACTTCACTTCATTCGGGGTCTACACATCCTTGGTTTATGCATTTTGACGATATTTTGATGTATTTTGAGGGAGGTCCCCTAGTGATTTTCATCAGTCCTTTATATTATTTGCCACAACACATTGTTATTGTGATATGGGTCCATGCTAGTGAAGGATAACATAACCTCCTAGCCCCACCATGTGCTACTTTGCGGTCATGCATCATGTTTTATGTGGTGCGCCCCTCATTGGGCATTTATAGTGACGTGCCTCCTTATATTTTTGAGTTGATCTGTGTGGAATGTATCCGTCTAATCTTAATCATAGATTAGGATGGTTTTATCTTATGATCTTGACCCTTGATATTTCTGGATCTAGTTATTATGCACTTGAGAAATCTATATATTGAGATGCTCTCTCATTTGTAAAGGGACTTTTGGCTCTGGAAATGTTGAATATAATAAAACTTTTGCAGAAATCTCTTGGGACATTTGCGTGGATGTGATTGGTATGCCTCTTGCTTAGACATTTCAGCGAGATCTTATATGCAAACAACATCATTTTGTGAGAGTTGTACCCATCGTTTTGTTGGTAGTGAATTGGAGGAGGAGATTGCTACGGAAACCTGAGTCGTCTTTCAACCAAATCGCCTCATGTTCAGGGAGTGATCAATTGTTACTTTCTGCATTGAATCTTTCTCTATGTATGTTTTGTGTAGTTTATCTTTTCATCGGTGAACAATTCTAACTTTGGTAGATTGATTTTGCAAGTGGAGAAAAGAGGGCACACTTCCTCACTTGTCTGGTTTTCCTTCGTTGAATTTCAGATCTAGCTCGAAATTGTAACTAAGTGGAAGGATCATCGACATATAAGGCAACCGCAAGTATTCTCAGGTACGATCTGCAAGGTACATATTTTGTTTCATTAAGTTTTCAAACAAACCATCTTTCTTAAAACCCTTGTTTCGTAGATCTGATAGATCTGGTGAGTTTTTTATGATGACCATCATAAACAACTTGGAGATTAATGAATAAACCCTATATATCAAGTTTCGCATTAATCGAACTCCATTTTCCCTAGGATCTAACACTAGTTACTCTAGGTGGGGTCGCCCCTCTTGGGTGGGTGGCCTTTTCTTCAGATCTGTTAGATGGGTATGCTTGGACCCACCTCAAAATCATAGATATAATCTTCAAGAACCTCGATCTAGTCATCTCATGCCCTGATTTGCCCTTTTGGGTCCACTTTGTTCAATTATGCAAAAACCCTAGGTGGGTCCCCTTAGGGTTTCCTTTCATTTGGTTAGATCTCCCTAGATCTACTTCCTTAACTCATTTGTGGTATAATCTCATTCAAGTTGGGTCATTTCCTATATTTACTAAACCTCCCAAAATTCCTAATGTCCATACCACTCTAATTCGATAAATCTAGTCTTATCCATATATTATCTCTCCTCTTTTGTACATTGTCAAACCTTAGGAGTGTCTTGAGTAGGTGTGCTAGCCTCTTAGGATAGTAGGGTCTCCCCATTGGTCATTCTTTGGATTGATCTAAAGTAACAAGAGCCCGTCCATTATGACAACTAACTTTACCCGTAGTGGATGAGACCCTTGTGGTGTCAACTGTTAGCTACCTTACCTCTACCATCCTGTATAGGATATCTCAAGTGGGTAGCTACAATTTATGTGATAACACCTCCATTTTATATTAGCTTGCACACTGATGTCGTGATTCTTGAAATATCTATTGAGACGGAGGCAGGCGTGAGGGGCCTCTAGCCTTTCCACATAGGAGAGCATTATGAGGAATGTCATATTCATCTCTCACTGATCGCATAGGAGACTTCACTTTCATGTATGTTTCCTGACCTAGGTATTGGCGTGTCCATGTTTCTGGTTCCAAATCCCTGTGCTATCAAATGTTAACAGAATAAAAGTCCATGAATTGGGATACACATGCGTTCAAACACAACACAACAATCATCTTATTAGTTGCAGTGGTTGTGGTGATAAATAGTAAGAGATTTCCATTTTTAACATCATAAATTCATGTTTCATGATACAATCGAAGTAGTTATATGAATGTACATAGAAAACAAGCCACGCATTGATTTTCAACTTGAGTTGTGCAAAGATAAACTGCATCTAAGATATTGTATCATTTTCTACTTTCGGGTGTCCATTCGCTGCCACCAATTGACAATGGAATAACGGTAAGCCAAACATGACTACGGGGAATTGAATTTTGGTGAGTAAAATCACAAACCTAGATTAACTGAAACCATGAGTTAGATATCCCATGGACAAGAGTCTAGGAAACTTCATCAACATGGGCTTTATGCATTGGGAGTTAAAACTTACCCCGATACAAAGAAGGAATATCCATTCAAATGCCATGACAGGATGGTGTTTTCATAGTTATGGAATACAATCTCAATCAAAATTTGTTATTCCACGGACACCGGAGCAGTCTACATGTAGGCAGATGAAGATCCATTGTTGGGAATATCATAAATTCTTCCCACAGTGTACACTCCACTGATGGTGTAGTAATCTGCAAGTTGCAATGGTGTGCCGGAACGCATGTAAGAAAAATTATTCACTGCATAAAGTTGCTTGCCATTGATGATGGGGGTTGAGTTTGCTAGGATTATTGTTCGAGTAATGTTGATGTTGATGTTCCGATAGTGATAAGATCCTTGTGGATTGGGACTGCATTGGCTGTCAAGTTCCATCTGCACAACAATTGACATTCAATTTCGAGAACTTGAGTACAAATGATCGGTGTAACTCCCAACAATCCCATATCCGTTGGGTGTTTTAAAATTCAAGGTTAGTCTGAATACTATTCTTCTTGGAATTTAATCGTTCATAGCCATCTCCACATTCCATAATCATCACTTATCTATTTTCTAAAAATCTGAAAACATTAGAAATCATACAGACCAATCCTATATTCGTTGGTTGTTTTAAAATTCAACCTTAGTATGTATATGATTCTTCTTGGAATTTAATCATTCATATCCATCTCCACATTCCATAATCATCCCTTATCTAAATTTTCTAATAATACTAAAACATTAGCAATCATACAGATATATCCCAACACACATTATGTTAAATCCAAAGTAAGCAGGCCAAGAACCAAACCTGATGGATCTGACTTGGTTCACATACCAATCGATCTCGGTTGGACCCTATGGAATTGATGCATAAACATGTTTCTCTGAATTGTTGTAGTGGAAAATACCATTAATAGAAATAACTTGAGTTACGAAATGAGTAGATGTAATCATTTAATAGTCCCGAGGTCGTTGATATGCACTGACCAGAATAAAGGACTGGCCAACATGAATGTTAAGAGAATCATAGATATTTTGAACAATGTGAGATCCTTCCACCTCGATTTATGACCCTGACTTCTAAATTTCAAAGAGGATGACAATCCCACATTTGAAATTCGCAGGCAATATGTTTTTCCTGGAGATAAACTAGTGGGTAATTTTATATACATCATATTTAACAAGCATGACTTTCCATTAGATAAAATCAAAATAAATTGGATCTTGTGAAATGTTGAGTGCCTAGAAACACCTATGCTAAATCTAGCAGACTGCCTTGTGATAGATATTGGCAATCAAATCATTTAATCCACTATAATCGATGCTTCATTTGCTAGCCCACGGTCATTAATGAGAACAACATCAGGATTACCAAGAGATTTTCCCACATCAAGTGTTCTTCTAAGGATCTGTCAAAAGGTAGAAAATGGTCAGATATCAATACAATGGAAGAGAACATTCTGGTAGACAGGATTAAGTTGAACATAGCCAGTCTCCTTTATTTCGAAAGATGTGTTTGTTTCGGAGATGGATAATAACTTGTTGAAACGTTGGTCCTGTACTAGTTACCTATAAGCAGTGTGATATCACCATTAGGAGCAGGGAATGGAACAGGGATTAGGGCACTGCTAGCTACATTTAGTCCTCCAAATCCCCCTGATTCTTTCTGTATATACATTGATGGAAATTAGTAGTGGCTTCCTAAATGTTCCTTCACCTGGAACTTGCATGTAAAGTTATTTCCTTGTGGTATGGGACAGTTTGTTTCAAAAACTCCACCTTTCCACAAATTCCTTCATTTTTAGATGTCACTCTTGTACCAAAGTGGGTGTAGGGCCTCAATGCATTTCAATTCAAGAAAGAAATCCATGAAGCTTAATCAGCCAATACACAAAGAGAACCCATAAATCTTACCAAGTTAATAACAAATCCTGATCCAAGTTGTTAAATACATTCACAACAATGTTATCATGGTGACATTGTCAATCTGGGGAGGAAATTTCCCATTTATTAGAATTCCCTGCAACAACACAATGGATCTCAGCTAAATCCTTGCAAATCATACATGAGATGTAAATGTTGCCTCTGAAAGAGGCCTTGACTCATTGAAAAATAGACATATATTGTATTTTAAGACTAGTAATATCATAATATAGTTAATTAGTCTATTCAGTTAGTCACTTCCATAATCTATTAGTGGGTATTGGCTAAAACCGTCAATTATGTAACATATATATACTATTATACAATAATACATAATCATAATCAGTTCAACCATTCATGGTTGCTACTCATGTGTTTCTCCTCTCTCCATTTTATTAACATGGTATCAGATCCTTAGGTTGCAAGAAGAGATCGTTACTATATGCGCCCACTTGATGACCATAAATCTCCTGCTAAATTGTGCACGAGAGAAGAGAAACCTTAATGAAGATTTAAGCAATTGTTAAGACACTAGAAGATCCCTCGCCTGAATATTCGAAGCCCATGAAGAACAGTGAGGCCAAGATATAGTTGCATGTACGTGAAGAGAAAGACTAAGAAGGATAAAAATTGTTGAGTTGAAAACAAAGTTGTCAGTCGTGAGCCAAATCTGTCTCATGAACATATGACAAAACTCTAGATAAATAAATTCCTGTGAGGAATTTAAAAGACTTTGTCGCAATGGTGGAGAGCAAGAAAAGAGGATCGTAGATCTATTGAAGAAAGAGAGCATATTTTCCCCCATTGATGAAACCGTCCAAACTATAGTGGATAAGAACATCGTAGAAGCCATCGGTGAAGTTGTCTAAATCACTACACCAGACCTAGTCTTGAGATACAGATTTAAGGTATTTAATATATTAAAAAAGGGAAGTTTTGAAAGGACTGTATTTAATATATTTTAGCAAGACAAATGCATTTATTATATTTTGAACAGGATTTTGTGAAAGGTTTTAATAAGTTTGAAAGAAGATTTTATGAAAGGTTTTATGAAAGAATCTCATGCATCGAAGGAGCCTGTTCTAGAAATCAGAAATTACTGCATTAAAAATAATCGTGAAAATAGAAGAAGAATCCATCGGTAAAGAGTAAGAGACCGAATTCGAAGAGTGAAGAAGACAATCCGCGCGTGGAAGAAAAAATCGTATGAAAGAATTCATTGCATAGATACTAGTCCATAATATTTTGAAGAAAATATCCATTGATCGGTTGAAGCCGTCAATCCCGTGAGAGCGGAGCTACATGTGATAAAATAAAATCATCTGAAAATCGTTGTTTTATAAATTGTGAAATGAGTATGAAATAAGATTTGAATGTGGAACGTTACAAATCTACTGCAAACTACAAACAGAAGCCACGTTGAGAAATCCGATGAAGAAAGAATGCTTTAGGTTTTAAATTTTTAAATTTTGGTGTGAGACGTCATTTTAAAAGAAAATATGTCAGAGTTTCAAAAAGGTTTCATTTAATGTATTGAATTTTAATTGATATCCTTATGGTCAAGTATAAACATGGAAATATTGAACTTTGCTAACTCAATATAGTTTCATTGTTGGAATTTGTAACTCTAGCTAGGAACATCGAATGAAAATGGAAGAATGATCATGAACACCGAAGTACAAGTGCTAAAATTTGATAAAGTTGAAAGACAAAAACACCATTTTGTACATAATCAAGATATGAGGTTGTTGCTTGCGAATTCATCAATATTGTCCCATGTGGCATAAGTATTTATTAAAAGGTGTTGTAAATTTTCGTCTTTACATTGTGTTAGTATAGCATAGTTTTGGACTAATTTAGATAAAGCTCGTAGCTAGAGTACTTTCCAAGCAAACTGGTGAGCATCATGGATGGTACCTAGATGTTTTGGTAGATGGAAGTATGTCCATAGGGTTGTCATAAATTCAGTTTATGTACCAATGTTTGGCGCAAAGGTACGGTTGGTTCCCAATAGGTACTTATATGACAGTGTTTGTTTTTTAAGCATAAAAGATGCATGAATAATGTAATTGGGCATATGTTGTAATGAGGTGCATGATAGGTTGTACTCGACACCTCCGGGTTTCTGAATTTGCCAAGTTTTTTTGTCCATGTTATAATGCCTTGTCATAGGCATATTTTTGTCCCCATTTTGTTGTACGCATGTTTGTTGAATGCTTTCTCAGTAGGAATCTTGTAGCACTAAGGAGCATGATATCACGGGATTTGATACTCTCTCATAGAGTTTTGTTTTCTCTATTTGTAAAATAGACCATCGCTAGAGGTAACGAGGGTGCTAGGTGTACTCGTCGCCTAAACTTGATCAAGGTCAAAGATAAGAAAAAAAATATTCAATACATGGAGATTAGTTGATGGACCATTATGATGAAAGGCCAAAGATGAAGAATGAACATTAGTAGCAAGCATAAATAGCCCTAAAGATCCTGATGAAACATTGAAGAAAAAAATGTAAAGTTTACAGCATTGTAGAAGAAGAAAAATATCAGAGTTTTGCAGCAGCGTCATTAATCAGAATTGAAAACCAAAATTCATGAATCAAAGTTGAAAACCAAAGATCATGAATCAGAGTTGAAAACCAAAATTTTTTGAAAATTTTGTTGGAATATGGATAACACTAAGAGGGGGGGTGAATCATTGTTATTAACTTTTAACAATTTAAATCACTTTTAATTTTGCATTTAAAAACACATGATCAACAATAACACACAAAACACAAATTTATCGCTAAAGCTCAATTGGGTAAACCACCAATGCTTTATATTACTGCAAAATTGTGTTTAGAAATAGTTTATACATGCTTCTATAGAAAAGGATGGTATTACACCCTTATTTACCAGCAACTACTGGAAGGAGGATTCGACCCCCTGGTTCTATCAGCTGCTACTGAAAGGATGCTACAATACCTTATTTACCAGCTACCACTAGAAGGAGGCTACGATCACCTAGTAAGCATGTTGCTTGCCCTAATTCCTCCTAACCTCCCTCATATGATAATTTGATCTCTAACTGTACTCCAATCGATCTATTAAATGAAAGTGCAGAGACGATTTCTCTTACTCATCATTTTGTCTATACACGTTTTATGTGAATGCATCTCTTCACCGTTGTGCCTTTTCATTCTTAGATCATGCCTCTTCAGGAAAACTCAATTCTTCATTTTAACAATTCTTTAACTCTATTTAGGTTTATTATTCATACATCTCCGCAATGATAATTCTTCACCAGAAATTCTTCTAAATTTTCCTGCTTCCATAATAGATCCTTTCTGCAACCATCTTGAGTCATTGATCCATTGTGGACTCTTTCATGTTCATCGATATAACACACATATTTCCCTCTGTAATCATCTTTCCGCAATTTCCTTAGCTTTCTGCAACAACCTTTCTGCACCGTTGATTTCTTGTGGACTCTTCCCTAACGGTTGATCTAAGATTAGATGCGGATTGCGGATTTGTGTTTTGACTTCTCAAAATGTCCTTCCGCAATTTTCTTTCCACAACTACCTTTCCGCAAGATAATTTCTGCACTGTTGATTACCTACAGACTCTTTCATGATCGTCGATCTTAGATCAGATGTGGATTCTGGATTGGAGGTTTTCCAAATTTCTTAAAAGTACTTCCGCAATTTTCTTTCTGCGAGATTTCTTTTGTGTCGTCGATCTCATGTAGACTCTTTCCTAATCGTCGATCTTAGATCATATGTATATTGCGGATTGTGGGTTTTCCAAATTTCTTGAAAATGCTTCCGCAATCTTTCTTCCACGCCGTCGATCTCTTGTGGATTATTTCTTGACCGTTGATCGTTCGGTTGCGGGTTGCGGATTGCGGGTTCATAAAATCTCAAACATTTATTTCTGCAATTCCCTTTTATGCAATTGTGCTTATGTTCCATCGATCTCTTGCAGAATATTTTTCGACCATTGATCTTACCGATTGCGGAATACGGAACCATACTTTCCCATTTTGGACCTCCTCAATTCTCTTCTACAACTTTGTTTCCACATTTCTTCTGAATCGTCGATTTCCTTATAGGGTCACTCCTAGCCATCGATCTACGATTAAATGTGGATTCTGTATCTTCACTTTTCTTTGTGCGGAAATCATTCACCACCATTTATTTCTTTGTGGATTTAATTCTACCGTTGATCTACGATCAAATGCGGATTTGTTGATCTTCACCTTTATTTGTGTAGAAATCATTCACCACCATCGATCTTCTCAAAATCTTCCTCCGCTATTACTAAAATTCTTTAATATCAATGACAACTATTTTCAACAATATCCCCCTTTGACATTAATAACAAATGTTTCTTCTTCCTGACAGTTCCCCCTTTCAACATATCTCCCCCTAACATGATGCATTTTTCTCCTTTTTATTCATTGTAAGGAGATTATTTCCATCTTTTTCCTAAGATGCTCAAATGCTTCTTTGGGTAGTGCCTTTGTGAAAATATCATCTATTTGTTCTTTGGTATCAACATATTCTAGTTTGACAACCTTTTGTTACACTTGATCTCTTAGAAAGTGATATTTTATTGGTATGTGCTTTATCTTGGAGTGCATGGCAGGGCTCCTTGATATATTTATGGCACTCATATTGTCACAACTTATCACTATCGGATCTTCATATTTTACAAGTAAGTCTTCTAATGTATGTTTCATCCAAATGACTTGAGTACAACATGATGCAGCATCAATATATTCAGCCTCTGTTGTAGATAGTGATATGGAGGATTTTTTCTTGCTTAACCATGATATCAAACAAATTCCCAAAAATAATGTTGCTCCACTGGTACTCTTTCGGTCATCAACACTTCTTTCCCAATATGCATCAATGAATGCCTTTAGAGTGAAGTTATTTCTTTTTGGATACCATAATCCATAATCCATAGTACCTTTTAGATATCTTAGAATTCTTTTTTACTGCAACCACATGTGTTTCTTTTAGGGATAATTGGATTTTGGAAACCAA
Organism: Pseudotsuga menziesii; assembly: GCA_001517045.1. Classification (NCBI taxonomy): domain Eukaryota; kingdom Viridiplantae; phylum Streptophyta; class Pinopsida; order Pinales; family Pinaceae; genus Pseudotsuga; species Pseudotsuga menziesii. Next base: position 572,259 of record LPNX011118773.1, on the reverse strand, counting down.
ACCTATAACCTGCATTACATCTGGTCTAGTAGTTGTTACATATAATAAACTACCAATCACTGACCTATACATAGTGTGATCCACTTCTAAGGATTCATCATTCTTGCTTAATTTGCAACCAGTGGCCATAGGAGTACTAACAAGTTTGGATTCTTCCATTTTGAACTTCTTCAATATCTCTTTCATATACTTAGTTTGAAATGAAAATCCCTTTTTTTATTGAGATACTTGTAAGCCTAGAAATAATGTTAGTTCTCCTAACATTGACATTGCAAATTATTTCTTCATTTCTGATGCAAAGCTTACACTCAAAATTTTTAAGATCACTTTCAAATATGATATCATCTACATAAACTACCACAATGATCCTATTTTCATTTTCAAACTTTATGTACAAATTACTGTTAGTGTCCCGTCTTTTGTATCCTTGTTGTTTTAAATAATTGTCAAGTCTGTAGAACCATGCCTTTGGAGCTTGTTTAAGGCCATAGAGCACTTTCTTAAGTTTGCACACATAATTTATGTTTTCTGACAAGAGAAAACCTTATAGCTGCTCAATATATACTTCTTCTTCAAGTTCTCCATTAAGGGGTGCATATTTTACATCCATTTAATACACCTTAAAGTTTTTGTAGCATGGAAAAACTAAGAACATCTTGATGGATTCAAGTCTTGCCACAGGTGCAAAAGTTTCTTCAAAATAAATGCCTTCTACTTGAGAATATATTTTACATACTAACCTAGCCTTGTTTCTTGTCACATGACCATGCTCATTGAACTTGTTTTTAAATATCCATTTGGTTCCAATAACGTTCATATCCTTAGTTCTTGGGACAAGTTCCCAAGTTTGGTTCTTTTCTATTTGATCAAGTTCTTCATTCATACTGACCCAATCCTCACTTTTGAAATCTTATTTAAATGTTTTGGGTTCTATTATCGAAAGTAGTGATTGTTCTACATCAATTAATTTTCTTCTTGTTTTCCTAGATCTTTTCTTTTGATTTCACGCTTCTTGGAATCAAATATACATATGTGTCCTTAATCGCACGTTTGACTCACACTCAAAAGATTAGGTTTTAAGTTTTCTACAAGTAGAACATTTTCATCTTTCATATTTTCTCTAATAACCATTGTACCCTTCCCGATTATTTTAGAGGATATATTATCTACAAATGTGACCTTTCATTTTTGCTTCCTTTTTAGGCTTAAGAATTTAGTTGGGTCACCTGTCATGTGTTTTGAGCATCCACTATCCATATGCCATAGATTTTGTTTTTCTGTAGAACATAGAGCTAATGAACATTCCACATCCCCCTTCCTTTTCCAAGCTATACCTTTGTCTTGAAATTTTGAGGTGTCATCCATAAGAGTTACTAGTTTACATTTTCTAGCAATGTGTCCCTAATTACCATATTTGTAGCATTATTTACTATAACTCTGTAGAGGAGAAAAAGAATTGTAGTTTCCTCCTTTTGGATTGTTTCTGGTAATATTTTTCTTATAGATAGAAGTATGTGATGTAATCCCTTTTTCCACATGAGTCTTTAGTTTACAATTTCTAGCCATATGTCCAAAATTGTTACAGGTGTAACAATTTCCTAAAAAGAGTTGATGATGTTTACTTGTCACTGGTCTTTTAAGCATCATATCTGGTCTTTGTAATGGAGAAGCATATTTCTTACTTTCTTCTCTTTTAATTTGGCTCATGAGTACAGCAGTATAACTTCTTTTATTTCCATCTTGATTTGTGCAAGAATAATATCCAGGTTTTTCTTTGTCAAATCCTAATCTAGATTTATCGCTTGATGGTATTTGAACACTTAGAATTTCAAATAAAGTCCTTGAGCTATTTTCATACCTTGATTTTATAGATTATTCATCCAATTTCTTTCTAAGGTGAATAATGTCTTGTTCAAGCCTTTCAGATTCTTGTATTTATTTTTGAGTTGTTGTTCTAGATTGTTTTTAGTCCTTTCGATTTCTAGAACCTGATTTTTTAAGTCAGCAATCATTCTTTCTACATCTTTGTTTTTCTCTTCAAATTCTATCATGTGAGTTTTTTATTTTTTGTACATCTTTTTATACTTCTCTAGTTCTTCATGAGCATTTATAAGTTCTACTTCAAGATTTGTCACATATTCTATTTCGTCTCTAGAGATTTCGCTTTTGAAACCCATGAATAGGACTTCATCATCTTCACTCATTTCATCATTTTCACTGTCTTCTTTGGAGTAAAGGTTTTTCTTATTTTTCTGAAATTTTTTTTTGTATATGATCTTATTCTTTTGATCTTTCTTATGATAGAAAGGTTCTTCATCATCATTATCCTCGTGTTTTTGGTTATGACACTTTTTGGAAAAATTTATAATCCTTCCATAGTTAAAACATTTCAAGGGTAGCTTCCTTTTGTACTTGCCAGTGCCTCTCTCAAGTTTCTTGATGAAGAGAGCTTCCTCATCATCTAGGTCCTTGGATTGGATCTTGGATATGGCCTTAAAAGATGCTTCCTTCTTTGATGATCCATTTTGTCATGTTTTCATCTCATAGTCAGTGAACATTCCATGTAGTTCATCTATTGTCATAAGTTTAAGATTGTCTAGTTCTTCAAAAAAATACACCTTTGAGACATAGTTCATTGGCAAGGTTCTTAGTACCTTGTCAACTATTTCTTTTTCTTTAATTTCTCCTCCAATGCCTCTAATGGAATTAACAATTTCATCTACTTTTAGAAGATGTTCTATAATATTTTCTTCCTCTTTCATTTTTAGGTTTTTAAACTGACCTTTGTAGGTCTCGAGTTTGAATTCCTTGACTTTGGAAATTCCTTCATAGATACATTTATTTTTTCCTAGGCATGTTTGGATGTTTTGCATTGCATGATTTTTACCAGCACTGATTCTATTAACCCACTCAAAATTGAATTTAGAGCTTTTGCATTGGCCTCATATAGGCTTAGCTCTCCTTCATCTATAGGTACGTCATCTGGTACTTTATATGCTTTTTCAATAGTACTCCAAACCTTATATCCAAGGGCCATTAGATAGCACTTCATTCTTACACTCCAGTATGCATAATTATCACCAGTAAATAAAGAAGGTATGTTGGTGGCTAACCCTTGTTTATCCATAGTGATTTTCAATAAGATCTTCCTTCCAATGATTTAGTTGTAGTGAAGGATGCAGCTCTAATACCAATTGTTGGAATATGGATAACATTGAGAGGGGGGGTGAATCAGTGTTGTTAACTTTTAACAATTTAAATCACTTTTAATTTATGCATTTAAAAACACATGATCAACAATAACACACAAAACACAAATTTATCATGGAAGCCCAATTAAGTAAACCACCAATACTTTCTATTACTCCAAAATTGTGTTTACAAATAGTTCTTGCCTGCTTCTACATACAAGGATGGTATTACTCCCTTATTTACCAACAACTACTTGAAGGAGGCTTCGAACCCCTAGTTTTATCAGGTGCTACTGAAAGGAAGCTACGATACCCTATTTACCAGCTACCATTGGAAGGAGGCTACGAACCCCTAGTAACCTTGTTTCTCACCCTAGCGCCTCCCAACCTCTCTCATATGATAATTTGATCTCTGATTGTACTCCAATCGATCTGTCAAGTGAAAGTGCAGATACGATTTCTCTCACTCATCATTATGTCTATAAATACCCTCTAACATGTTTTATGTGAATGCATCTCTTCATTGTTGCGCCTTTTCATTCTTAGATCGTGCCTCTTCATGAAAACTCAATTCTTCAGATTAAAAATTCTTTAACTCTATTTAGGTTTATCAGTCATACCTTTCCGCAACAAAATCTTACCGAAATTGTCTCTCCGCAATGATAATTCTTCACCAAAAATTCTTTCGAATTTTCCTATTTCCGCAATGATATTTCTGCAATAGATCATTTCTGCAACCATCTTAATTCGTTGATCCATTGCGGACTATTTCCTCTTCGTCGATCTAACACACAGATTTCCCTCCATAATCATCTTTCCGCAACAACTTTTCCGCACCGTTGATTTCTTGCAGACTCTTCCCTCGCCGTTGATCTAAGATCATATGCTGATTGTGAATTGTGGATTTGCATTTTGACTTTTCTCAAATTTTCCTTCCTCAATTTCCTTTCCAGAACTACCTTTCCACAATATACTCTTTTCTGATCGTCTATCTTAGATCAAATGCAGATTGTGGATTGCGGGTTTTCCAAATTTCTTAAAAGTGCTTCCGCAATTTCCTTTCCGCAATACTTCTTCTGCGTTGTCTATATCATGCGGACTCTTTCCTAGTAGTTGATCTTAGATCAGATGCGGATTACGGATTGCGGGTTTTCCAAATTTCTTGAAAATTCTTTCACACCGTCAAATCTCTTGCGAATGCTTTCCTGACCGTCGATCTTCCGAATTGCGGGTTCATAAAATCTCAAAATTTTACTTCCGCAATTGTGCTTCTGCGACGTCGATCTCTTGCAGAATCTTTTCTGACCGTCAAGCTTACAGATTGAGGAATGCGGAACCATACTTTCCCATTTTGGACCTCTGCAATTCTCTTTCGCAACTTTGTTTCCACATTTTTCTGAACCGTCGATTTCCTTGCGGGTTCACTCCTAATCGTCGATCTATGATCAAATGCGAATTGTGGATCTTCACTTTTCTTTGTGCGGAAATCCTTCACCACCGTTGATTTCTTTGTGGATTCAATCCTAACCGTTGATCTACGATCAAATGCAGATTTGTGGATCTTCACTTTTCTTTATGCGAAAATCATTCACCATCGTCGATCTTCTCAAAATTGGCCTCCACAATTTTTCTCGATTGATCTGGACTGCTCAATTTTTCACTTCACTCTAGTGTTCAGGATGTTATTACTGAACTTCTTTGACATCAATGATAACTATTTTTAACAATTTTTTAAGTGTTTGTAAGCCTCACTGAGACATAGACCCGCAGGCATTTTCATTTCAAAAATTTTCTATTAAAATATCATACTATAGTAAGTAACTCTCGATATTAAGAGGGAGTGTTAGGAGTAGTAATCTCATAATCTCGTTAGCTAGTCTATTCAATTAGTCAGTTCCATAATCGATTAGTCGATATTGGATAAAACTGTCCATTATGTAACATATATACTATTGTATAGTAACATATAATCAATTCAACCATTCATGGTTGCTACTCATATGTTTATCTTCTCTCCATTTTATTAACATTGTAGAGGAAGGTGAGGATAATCACAAGGCATCGGTCCCTCTTCGCATGTGTGCTGCCAAAATCTAAAAAAAATTATAAAGGTTTCTCTTTGCATGCGCTTTCCAAAGTACCAACATAAACAAAGATTTAGGTAATGACCTTAAAAATGTCATAATAGTTGTTGTTCATTCCAAGATCAGTATTGTTTGGCTGCACTTTTCTATTCTATATCTGGAAAATCAAAAGTTTTAAGAAAATGAGAAGTTACCCACAGGTCTATTGATTGTGCTCGATATGTCCGATAATATTTTTTAAGTCTCTAGTTTTAATCTCCCAAGGCATGTGGGATATACCCCATGCATCAAATTATTAAAATGTTGAAAACCGCAGTCATTATCGACCTACCCAGCAACCAAGTGTCAAGCGAGCACGTTGATGAAGCCCGTGGTTAAACCCTCATGCACCACTCATTACAGGGTGGAATATATACAACTTGGTATATGTACAGTATAAACATCGTTGCATTTGTGTGTGGGATAGAGTCCTGCATGGAAAATTAAGAGTGCCTAATATCAAAAACGTTAAAATATGTGTTTGAAGGTTGGAGTACAAGCTCCCAAAAGCGGATGTTAAAGATTACACGCCAAAGGAAAAGTTGTCAAAGTCCCAACAAATTATCCATGGTTCCAGTGTAGAGATTTTGAAAATCTGTATTAATGGGAGGAGTTCGATTCTATATATCAACGTTGAATGCTCTTGCCCAGGAAGCTCGCAGATGAATATTTTAAACTAACAGATTAAGAGTCTTTAATATTTGGGATTGAATTCTATTTAATGACTCTTACATGTTTGTCATCGCAAGTCGAGCATCAAGTTCTGTTAACAAATGCCGCTGTCGAAAAAAGGGGAATTGTTAAGTCTTTTGTGAATACGACAGGTAAAAACCACAAATTCCAAGTCAAAGTTCCAGGTATTAAAGTAAATGCCAGAATTTTTTCCAAACGAAGAATTTGTGGGTGAACAGGTGTGGAGAAGAACACTTACACGAGTTCATGAATAGGTTTTGGGACATTCTTTTAGTCATAATTCCAAGTATTAAACACTAAAAGAGAGTCAGGTTATCAATTGAATTATCAAGCATCCAAGTAAGACTATCCACTTGACAATTAAGGACTAATACACTTAATGCTGGTAATAGTGTTTATTGCTCAACGATGCACTCTCACAATTCATTCATCTCTGCCGCTGGAAAATTAATTGGGTTAAGCTCAACCTTTGAGTGTCAATGTGATGTTTTATGTTGCATATGTACCTCAGCACACCTTCAAGTTATGTCACAGGGAGAAAGAGAGTTAGAACCTGACTAAGAAGGATTTTATTGAGCAATGGTAGTTGTGGTTGGGCCCTTTGGTTCCTCCTTTGGGGGAATCCTGGATTAATGGCACCGCCGACTGCCCTTTGTTGAGGTTTTTTAACCTCAGGGTTGGTGACCAAGGCCCCTAATGGTTGGATACTAGACCACATTGCTCCATATGTTGTCTATTTGATCTTATAACGCCCTCCTGGATCGTTACACTACAGGTTCCCCTTCCCCTGGGCATTCTTCCTCAATAGGACATTCTCTCCTTTCACCAGGAATATGTGCCATTTGAGGGAGGCGTTGAGGGATTTTACAACATCTTGGGGTTAGTAAGGACATGACACCTTCCTCCCAGCCCATTCCATCCCTTTGTTTGGAATGTTTTGCTTGATAAGGCTATTTTTGGCACCCTATGGAACAAATATCCTCAATAGCCTACCTTAAGCCTTCAAATGAGTAATATTTTATTATTATCTTTTTTTAATTATAAGTTGACATATTAATTTACAAATTCATATATTGTAAGGCATGTTGGCCTGGGTTCTTTAAGTGGGTGTGAGATCATAATTGTTTTTTCCCTAACTAGGGCTCTTAAGAGAGGATGCATTATTCTTGAGGAGGATCTTTTTTTGGTCAAATAAGATGGATTTTTGGAAGTTCTTTGGATAAAATATCTTTTGGTGGTGCTTAGATTTGTTGGCACAACACGAACACATTAAGGTCTGGTTTCTTTCCTTCTTGGTAGATGATGCACGTTCTTGGTTGAATGGTATCAGTAGGGTTGCATTTTTCCTAGGATTTTCCATTTCCAGCTATTTATCACCTCAAGAAGAAGAGGGTTGTTTCCTTCATAAAATTCTATCTAGGTTTTTTCCTTAAGTTCCTCCAGTAGTTATTGACCTAGGCTAGATCTCGTTGTTTTAGGCATCCTTTACCTTAGTTTCCCTAGGATTGGGGCACCACTGAAATCTCACCTTCAAGCACCTAAACAGTTTTTTTAATGTTTTTTCTTTATTTTCTTTCCCTTACCACTCGTTGGGTATTTCTAGATATCACTCGTCCAAATAGAAGTCACAAACCCATCATCCATTTTCATTTTTCCCCCTAGCCACCCATCTTTCCAGATCTTCACCAATTCCTCGCTTACCCATTGTTGATCCTTCGCTACCACCCCACGAGCAGATCTTTTTCCTCGCTTCCTTCGGCATCCTATCTTCTCCCTCCACCTGTGGCCTATCAGTTTTCATCTACGCATATCTCTACCTTTCTCCATTCATCGACAGACCTACGTTGTTGGATTTTCATCCCTTTGGCTGCTCTTCCTACCTTCGCTAGCTTCCCCTTCCATGGACATGCTGGTGCGACTTCCGTCTCAGGCCTTTCTTCCATTGTGTCTCTGTGTTATCCCTTGCGCAGCCTCTCATTCTCCTTCGCCCCCCAACATCGCTACGCCTCCACTCCTGGATACTCCTGCGGGTATCCACTCTTTGCGACTCCCTTTCACTATACACCCGTGTTCTGTTGGTTTTCCCTACTGACGATAGTTTTCCCATCGATCCCAAGCAATTTTCCACATTCCCTTCACAAACCGTATGTCCTCTCCCTTCGCATCCCTTCTCCTCCGGTGTTTTCCCATACGTCAGGGACTTAGCAGACTATATATGATCCATCTCTCCCAACCGATGACCAATCAGCTAGGGTTAGGTAATTGTTTATTTTTCAAGATGAGATTTATATATTTATTAAATGCATTAACATTTTACAGGAATATTGTGTTGATTATGATAATCATGCCGCATATATAAAATACCTGTTGATATTATTAAAATGCCGATGGTAGGGAAAACCTTGCTTATTTAGCATTGATGAACCAATAATATGGTTGACTCAACCACTGATTTTAGGAGGTTTTCTTATAATTAATATTAAGTGTATGTTTGTGATTTGTATTTCTAGCGATATTTGTTTTCATCCATATTGTATTGAAGTAGTATCGGTACTTGATAAGATCTTGAACACTCTATTTGGTACAATTAATGCATTTACATGGTCTATTCCATACGTAATATTTATCTTATTTTCCTTTGCATTAACCCACTTATGGCACTGATCACTAACTCTTTGCAAAAGAAGTTGTTATTTGGCGTTTGAGCATCCTTACATATTTGTAATTAGGGCTCTCCCCTCAGAGGTTCCAACTTCCAAAGAAGTTTGGAGAAGTTGCTAAGGTGGTAGTGGTCACTTCCTCCTTCATATGCTTGTCGGTGACTAGCCTTGCTAGTTCATTCGGTAACATTTTTGGTGATGTTGTCAGGGACCTCAAATAATTGAAGTGATATATCCGGGCAAGAAAGACATTATCGATAAATCTTCAGGTACGTCCTCGTGTTTTGAAGTTATATCTTTCATATTGACCTAACATGTCTATCTAGCGACTCCACATATTGCTCAGGTACATTTCATGTTCTTTATTTTGGTAAGGCTTGCTCAAGCTAACTATGCAGGTCTTCACTGGTGACTCCATTGGTGAATAATTCTAAAAGATATCCGACAAGGATAAGTTTCAAAGGTACACTTCTTCCGGATATGAGTCATATATTGTTAAGAAGAAAATATCGACTTCGGCAAAGGTTGGTAAGTAGTGAGGTAGCTTTCGATACCTTAGCTGATATACACAAACTTTTTTCATATTCAATTATTAAAGCAGACATGGCTTCCTTCTCTGCGTTTGATTTCACTAATATTGCAGGATATCCTAACCAAATGCTAAAGTTCAAATATATTAGGGAGTTTCCTGTGTTTTCTGGGTCTAACGCAATTTCTGCTCAGAACATTGGGATGGTATGGAAAGGTGTTTTATGCTTACTGACACTTCTCATTTGGGTGTTAAGTTCAAGGCTTTCGCTTCTTTTCTAACCCATGATGCAGCTGAATGGTTCAAGTCTTTACCTACTGGTACTATAGCTACCTATATTGATTTGAAGAAAAAAATATTTGATAGATGGAAAGAAAAGAAGGACCTAGTAGTGCTAAACAATGCAGTAATGACTATAAAAAGGAGTGAAAATGAATCTATTGAAGAATTCAATCGTAGGTTTGACAGAATTGTCAAAGAATTTCCTACAAGTTGAAAACCCCCAAACGCAATGGTTTTGTCGTATTATTTGAAGGCCTTCTCGATATATTTTATGTTCCACCTAAGTCTGCATAGACCGACTGATCTTCCATCTGCAAAGAAAAAGGTAAAGGTTACGGACGACAGTTGGAAAGTTGTAGGGAGTCCAGATACGTCTGGATATTCCAGGACAAAACCCGAGCCAAAGAAAAAAGAAAAAACTAATGCCTCCAGTGAAGGTCTGGATCCTATGAACATTATAATTGAAGAAATACAACAATTAAGGGTTGTTATGGCTCAAAAATATACTAGCATGCGGAACAAAATTGCCCAATTAGAAAGATCCCAGCAACCTAGTCAACCCCGATTTCCTCCAAACAAACTTAACAAAAGTCCTCCACAGTAGAGACCTCACTCCTATTTAGAACCAACTAATGCAATGAGTGACTTCCCATACTATTGCAGGGTGTGTCGCAGTTTCCATGGTGAGAGAACGTGTGCCCTTTATCTCGAGTATACTAGAAACAACGCTCTGTTTGAAGAGGACGATGCAAAGGTGTCTAATTTATTTGAAAAAACGCAATTTGGGTTGTCTAATGACAATATGCAAGATGTAAGGATAAATTCAATCGTATCGAAGAGTGAACAAGATAATCAATGAAATGCCTAACCGAGAGAAAATCAGGAAATGGTATGAAAATATGACGTCTAGAAATGTTCATAAAAAACAAAGAAGGTTCACGTCAACAAATACCAAAGGGACAAGTGCTTCGCCCATCGTAGGTTCAGGTAAGTCTTATTTGGTTTATTTGGTTACTAATGAACCTTTGATTATTGATGTCACAGGTAACCTAGGTACCATGAAGATTTCGATACTCTTAACAGAATTGGTCAAGGTCTCATCGGTCAAAAGACAAGTTGTTGAGTTACTACATTTTCAAGAAGGAACTGTAGAGAAATGACCAGTAGTCAATCATACTAATGAAGGCGAAGATGCACCAACCATATTATCAAACATGCTACCAACCGAGAATAAGAATCATGCACATAAAGCTTTCTTTATTTCCTTATGCATTGGTGATTGGTTTTGCATAACTATGAGTTTTAATCAGGAGCATCCACTATTGTTATGCCCTTAGCTGTGATTGTAGGTGTCGAGGCCATACAGGAATGTTTGCGCCATGGATTCCAAAGAAGTAAAATCTTGCAGTGTGGTGGTGGATGTCCCCGTGCGACTAACTGTTCATCCCAACATAATCCTAAAGATGGATATCATAATGATCAATCTTCCAGAATCATGGGGAATGATTCTTTTCAGAAATTTTGGAGCAGACCTTGGAGGTAGCCTACAAATGGACATGTCTTATGCAACTATTCCCACTCTAGAAGGCAGCTACATCAATCTTCAAAGAGAAACGATGAGGACACCATGTAGAGGACCCTGCAGAACCGAAAACGAGTACATATACCATCATGATATTGGTTCCTTTGTAGTATTGGCTACGGTTCTTCCTCCTCAAAAGGACATCGATAAGTTTTGGATACTATATTTTGACGGGGCCAAGTCTCAGGCATGTATGGGGGCAGGTGTGGTATTAATTTCTCCAAGACATGAGCATCATTATTCCTCTTTTAAATTAGAATTTGATGGCACTAACAATGTTGCTGAGTATGAGGCTCTTTTTCTTGGGATAAATGTTACTAAAGATTATGGCATTCAGTTACTGTGTGTTGTAGGTGATCCTGACCTTGTGATATGTCAAGTAAAGGGCATTTTTTCTTGTAAAAAGATGTGATTTAAGAGATACAGGGACGCAGTCAGAATTGCTACAGAGGACTTCCAAGCTATTTCTTTGCAAATAGTACAAAGGGAGCAGAATCAAGCAACAGATGCTCTTGCAGTTTTTGCCTCAATCTTTGATCCAAATAATGAAGTACATAATACATGCAAAGTACAATTAATATTTCGTTCTTCCGTTCTAGACAACTTTGAAAATTGGGAAGTGTTTTATTATGACAAGCAGATCTGTAGATTCATGGCCAATGTAGAGGAGTATGCGGGGAACCAAGTTGATTGGAGAAAGGAAGGATCCATTGAAGAACCTCAGTACAACCCTATTTCGATGGAAAGGGTATCTTTGGAAACAAAGTTCAACAGAGATGACATGTGCAAATTAAGAGACACAACCTCAAATCCATAATATGAAGAAGTAAATATTGGCTCTCAGGAAGACTCACGTCCCATTAAGATTGGTAAGATTTTAGATCCTTAAGAAATAAAAGAAGTCGTTTATTTAGCTCGAGAATTGAGGGACATATTCGCTTGGTCATATAATGAACTAAAAACCTATGACAAGGATATTATTCAACATGCTATACCTCTGGAAGAAAATGTGAAACCACATCGACAGAAATTAAGGAAGGTGAATCCTAAATTGGATCCCCTCGTCAAGAAGGAATTGGAGAAGATGGTGGAAGCAAAGATCATAGCCCTATTGAATCCCCAACTGCGTATGTGGCTGATTAGGGTGTCTAAGGCTTGCAACACAGGGAGAAAACCCAGCCAAAGGCTTCAAACAATCCCGCACAGGTATTGTTCTATCCTCGAGTTGTTTGGGATGGTGATCTCCCACGGATACTTTTGTAGCCTCCGCTAACTTATGATTGGATTTGATCCACAGAGGATTTATTTCCCACTTTAGGAAACAAAGTAGATGATATGAAGAATATGAAAACTTAAAATCTAACTAGGAAAGGGAACCTGATCTAGATCTAAACTACTCTGAAAAAAGGATATTGGGTTGATCTGCAAGTGAACCAGATGTGTAAGCAGACAAGTACTTTTCATTCAATGAACAAAAATGTAAATCATATTAGAAACTCATCACTTAATTCACAGCTAATTAATGAAAATCAATTAGTTAGTGACTTAAGATTCTATCATTTTGAATTAATCTGCATAGCACATGTAAGTTGAAAAACAAACATATTATGTTGCTAAATATTATTGTTCAATTATTCACAGAAATAGATAAAGGCAGTTCATAAAATAAATTTCATGAAATCTTATCAATGCATTAATAAATAACAGAGATAAATCTGAGTTAAATAGACACATTTAATAAATGTAAATAATCAACAGCATTATCTGTCCATTTGAAACAAAGAAGATCAAAATCTGTTTGGAGAAATTCATTCAGACAAAGACAAGAGATAACAAATGACAGTACTGTATTGATTTGAAGTCCAGTAAAAAATTACATAAGCCATATGAACAACCAGAGGTGTTCTTTCAATCTCATGTATCAGTCTTCCTTCTTCCAAAAGTCCAAAAAAAAAAGTCCTTAATACATTCGAGATCACCCACTTAAATAATTATTACAAAAAAACGGATCTCCCCCTAAAGGGGATCAAAGCCTAAACAAAGCTAATATCCTAAGAAATCTCTCCACGTCTTCCAGATACAGAGCAATTCCTCAATATCAAGGTAACTGGCAGATTCAATGCCAAGCTGGGCATTGCACTTATGATCTTCAATCTCATTCTTAGCCAGTTTATGCCAAAACCATATAAACATGTGGATCTTTCTCTCCACCGCAAATGGATGTCTGATCAACTGATCTACATAATGGATGTTAAAGTGGTCAAGTTTCTTGACCTTCTTCTCTCCCTCATCCCATCGCTGCTCCACTTGCTCAATCATCAATCTAGGTGGACAGGCTTTTTCAATAAGCACCATTGCAGGAAAGGACAATTCTTCCATAATGTTGTCAATTGCATACCATCTTTTGCTGCAAATGGCCTATGCTTTCTTTATGGCTTCAACTACTGTCTCATCTAGATATTCCCAGGCTCTCAAGATAGTCTTGATCCTCTTAAGCTGGAAATTAGTGAGAAAAGTGACATTATCTGGCTTATCTTTCATGTACCTTTTCCAGTCTATCACTTCATCATAAGCCTTTGAAGCTTGTTGTCTCTTCTCAACTAAGTCTTCCAGAACAACAGACATCTTGTCAAAAACCATGTGAGTTTCAAAGATATTATCTAGAGTTTTAAATAACTCACAGAACAAATCATAATGTTCCTTGTTGGTTCGAATGGCAAGCTCTTTAAATTCTTCCTGGGAAAACTTGGAATACGAAGATGAAGCTGCACTTGCAGTTGCATCTTCACACTGTCTTTCTAACAATGAAACCTTCTGAACCAAAGTGGCATTAACAGTCTTTTCTCTTTGCAATTCTTCGCTGAGAGCAACATTCTTATCCTGAAGTTCATCACACGTGTTCTCATGTTGCCTTTTAAGTTGTTCCAGTTCCTCCTTCAGACTGACAATTTCTGCTTTCTGTTTGTCAAATTCTCGGTTCAAAGTGTTAACAGCATCAAAATCGGCTCCTATAAAAGCCCCTAAAATAGATGCAGCATATGTGGCATACGCTTGCGGGTCACTTGATCGCTGGGTCCACACAACCTCATTTGCAACAGACATGTCCATATCACTCTGATCCCTGTTCCTCTTCCTACCCTTATTCACCACTGATCTATCAGCTTTGTTGTACTGATATTCTCCCAGGGATACCACAAAATCTTCATTGAATTCATCCCTTATCTCATCAATGGGGGGGTATACTAATGCTAGTGGATATCAGAGAAGAGGTTTGAGTTGTGGTGTGAGAGGGTATAGTCATAGTAATAGGAGAAGTAGATGGAGAAGAGGTAACATTCTGAGGAGGAATTACTTCAGGGGTTGAAGAAATGTCAAAAATGAAGTTTCAGTTGATGAAACTTGCAAAAGTAGTGGTCTTGAGTGATGATGATGAAACTGCTGAATTTTTCTCAATCACAGGGGATGACACTGAGCTGAATGAAGGGATGTGCAATGGAATTTTGAAAACTGGAGGCACAATAGATGAAGGAATGGGAACATCCACAGAAATAGGTGTAATAGATTCGGGTAGACAAGTAGCATTTTGATAAAGCTGGGTCATAAAAGGTGTCACGGTAGAACCAGCAGATAATGAAGATAAAGCTATTATTGATGAGATAAGTAAAGCAGAAGAGGAAGGTCCAGACTGAGAATAAAGTTGAGATTGTAAAGGGGGTGATGAAGACTTGTCATTGTTACCATTGGTAAAATTTAGTAAATCATTACCATTGTTAATTTCAACGGTAACAGGCACAGAGGAAACCCTCTCATCCTCTTCCTCTGAATGAGTCAAGTCTATAATAGAGGAGGGAACAGATGAAATTAAAGATTCTAGCCATTTGAGAGGTTCCCGTTCGATCTGTGCTAGGACAGATTGAGTTTCTTCAACCACAGTGGTCACCTGAACATCTTTAGTTGACTGAGAGGAAGTAACTTTTAGAGTGTCTAGTGCTGAAGTCATTTTCCTCATTCTCTGTTTGATCTGCTCTGAGGTGTGCAAATAGGCCTTGACCTATTGCTCCACAAATGTCTGGGGAACTTCTTCCATGGGAGCTTTCCCTTTACCTGTTTCTGAACTAGGTTCCATGGATGCATTGGTGGATGCCAGAGCCTCCTTCGTCGTAGCTTTAGCTTCCCTACTTTCCCTATCTTTTATTACCTTTTCTTGAATGTCTAACTCCATGGACCTGTAATGCCGAACTCTGTCCCTGATTTCGTTTTGGTATTGCAATATATGACTTTGTTCTTCCTTGCTTTTATCCCTCGCCAAAACTTCAGAAAAAATGTCAACTCCCTAGTATATGAAGTCATCTAGAGTTTCTTCATGGGCATATCCTATTTTAAAATGGTTCTGCTTGAGGTGGAGGTCAACAATCCCTTTAGGATCATGCTGCCTTTTACTAGCAAAGCCAAGATTGAGTGACACTATGTGGTCACTAAGTTCTGATGCCCAAGTAGAAGTAGGTATTCTCAAGGATCCAAGGGTTATAGGAAACTTGGGCCAAACCTTTCTCTTAGGGGTAGCACATTTTTTGTAAATCCCTTCTGTGACTGTTTGAAATGAAATCTCCTGAAGGACCAATCTGTCTGGCACGATCGTTGGCAACATATGGGCAACATTTCTACCAAAAACCATGATATAGGTGAATGATTCACCGACATACCAATCTCTCATAGTGGCTATGAGGGTTTTAGCTTCGGGTGAGAATGCAAGAGCTTCCTTGTTAAAAATCGGGAAATAGACCCGGCCGAGGAAAATCTCACATATATCATAAAACCTGGTTACATAATTGGTATCCCATAACTCAGAATGATAAATATGCACTTGCGGAGCTGGTAATTCCCAACTCCATCCCATATTGGGGAAGCGGAACTCGGCACAAAAGATATCCATGATGAAGGCAGTTAGATAAAAGTTGGGCTTCTTTCTTGCAGTAGCTTTCTGGAACTCTTGTATGCCATTTTTGAGTTCAAGTGAAAGGATTGAATCCCAAGGGAAGGATTCACCCATAGTTATGACA
Organism: Pseudotsuga menziesii; assembly: GCA_001517045.1. Lineage (NCBI taxonomy): Eukaryota > Viridiplantae > Streptophyta > Pinopsida > Pinales > Pinaceae > Pseudotsuga > Pseudotsuga menziesii. Next base: position 556,139 of record LPNX011118773.1, on the reverse strand, counting down.
TGGTGAGCAATGGGGGCCCACTCTTTCTTGAAGTAAGAATAGTTGGGGAGACTATAAAGCCTGCATAACATTACTGCAATCAAGGAATAAGGTTCCTTGAACCATTCGATGGGGTAAAGTTCATCTTTCCTCTGGGAGAACTTGTGTGGTTCGGCCATCCAGGATTTCAACATTTGGTTGAAATTGAACCTAGACTTGGCAGCTTTAATAAAGTCTGCATCGAGGAGTTGCGTAAAAGGTTTTAGGGCATAAATTCTCACAAAGGTTTCAGAGCGGAAATTCGCCAATTGCATTCCAATACTGGTGTTAAAGGAACGATCTTTTAGATTAGCATGGGATATAATCCATCTAATTGCATCATTATAAGGGAGGATGGTTGGTCTTGCAGCAATCATATGAAGGCCAAAGTCTCTAATTCTCTCATAAACGAGTTGATTACTCTAAAAGTCTGAAAGGTCATGGTTATCAAAGATGGAGTAAACTCGAGACCAATCCAACTGGTAGGTTTTAGACACTTGGCCACTGGTGTCGGAAAAGACACCAAAATTCGGGTCTTTTGTGAACATGTCTTTTTGGAGGTTTTTGCTGCTGGTAATTCGAGGTGTATTGGATGTTGCCATGTCCTGTTATAAAGTTGGTACCAGTAATTAAACCGAATTATAAAGGAAGCATAGTAAGCAATTCAAATTGTGATAAAGCGACTTGATAACCAACTTGAAACCGTAGTGAACACTATTGAAATTGCTTAGTAAAATATGGATATAAATTCATGCAGAAGAGCAAATTACCATGGTAAAAACAATGAAAACATCATAAATAAGACCACCATATTTATAATTCATAGGTAATAATACAGACCGTAGGATTAGAGTGAAAAGAACGGTCAGGATCGGGTTTTGCGGGATGCGGGGCCAAACATGAAATTCAAAAATTTTATTAATCATTATGTAACCCGCATTCCGCATTTTTGCGGGATGCGGAATCACAAAACAGTGAAAGCTTATTCAATCAGCTCCACACCCCGCATTCCGCATTTTTCGGGATGCGGGTTGTGGACACACGTAAACCAAATGATTAATAAATGACAAATCCACAACCCGCATTCTGCAAAATGTGGGGGCAGATTGCGGATCGATGAAAGCATATCTAAAAAACCTCCCACATCCCGCATTCCTCATTTGTGGGATGCGGGTTGCGGGAAGAGAAAATTGAAATATCCAACTAAAAGATCCTGCATTCCGCAACTTGTGGGTTGCGAGATGCAGGTTGTGGGACGGCCAAACACTTCAAAACAAACAGTCTTTTGGCATCTTAAAACAAACAAATCAAGCATGACTTTTCTTTGAAATTTGGTTAAGTTAGGGAATCCCATGAGTCAATAAAAAATGTAATAGAATCCTACAAGGTTACGAAAGGATCCTACCAAGTTACCTTCATATGTGTGATTGGGCTCAAGTGTCAAAATAACATGGGATTTGTTGTACCTACAACAAGCCCTAATAAGGTATTCATAGTGGCTTTCCAATCACATTCCATCCAGGAAGAAAACAGGTGATGTCAGGGTGTGTGTCGATTTCAGGAGCCTTAATGTGGTATCTAGGAAAGATAATTACCCACTTCCTAACATGGAACTCTTACTACAAAGAATCATAGGGTCGGAAATGATGGCATTCCTATATGGATTTTCAGGTTTCAATCAAGTGGTTGTCAAGAAAGAAGATCAGACGAACATTACCTTTACTACTCCTTGGGGCACTTACCAATACCTATGTATGCCTTTCAGCTTAATGAATGATGGAGCTACCTTTCAGAGAGCTATGGACTATGCTTTCAGAGATATACTATAGAAATTCTTGGAAATATATGAAGATGATCTCACAGTTTACTCCAAAAGAAGAAAGGATCACATCAAACACCTTCGACATGTATTTGAACGTTGCCACAGGTATGGAATTTCCTTAATCCCAAAGAAATATATTTTGGTAGTTATTGAAAGTAAGTTACTTAGGCATGTTGTTACAAAATAAGGTGTTAAAATAGATCCAGAGGGAGTAAGAGCTATTAAATAATTCCATTACCAAAAAAATTGAAGTATTTAAGGTCTTTCTTTGGAAAATAAATTTTATTCATAGGTTTTTCCTAATTTTACGGAGATTACTAAACCTTTGAATAAGTTGTTAAAAAGGGATGCAGATTTCAGGTGGACCGAAGAAGCCAAGAAAGCATTTGAAGAAGTTAAAGAAGTTGTTAATCGAGCACCGGTACTAGTAAGTTCAGACTAATTTAATCCATTTCAAAAAAAACAATTTCGCTTCCATTGGCACTATTGCAGGAGTCCTACAAAAAAATCATAAGAATGAAGAACAACCCATTGCATTCATGAGAAAAGATTTGAGTAATACGGAAATGAAGTATCACAGTATGGAAAAACATGCATACACAATGATGATGTCACTAAAACATTTCAAAGTGTTCATTGGATATTCAAATATTATGGCGTATGTTCTACACCCTGCAGTCAAAGAAAGCAGTAAGCTAAACTCTCAACCATTTGCACCTGAAATCCGGCAAGTTTTTTGGCTAGAATCCAGCGAAAAATGTTCAAAGGGTAGTTTTCAGTGATTGGAATTGCATAAACTGGGTTCCCCAAGGGTAATCGAGGGTGTTGAATCAATTTATGTAATAAAAATTGCAATTTTAACACTGGAAATCTCATTTTCAACAACAAATCGTGTTGCCGGATTCCGACCAAACGTGACTAAAAAGGTGCAAATGGTCTAGAGATTAGCCAACTCCTCAAAGAAATACTTAAGTAACAAGATGGTTTGGATATTAGGTCTAAGTGCATTGCAAATATCCAGGAATATGACTTGGAAATACAACCTACCAAGTTGGTCAAAGGCATAGGATTGGCTCAGTCACTAGCAGAAGGTAATGAAGAAGTCATTGATTTAAAGGAAGATCCATTGCCTATGGTCTCAGTAGTTTCAGAAAGAATTGCTCGATGTGAATGGTACACCAACATAGCGTATTATGTGACTCATCTATCATGTCTAGCTCATTTTCCATATCATAAGAAGAGATCTCTAAAGTTGAAAGCTTCCAAGTATTGCATTATGAACTTAGACTCAACATTAGTTCATGGATTGGGATGGAGGAACCCTGAAGGCATCATTTTGACATGTATAGAACTAGTCCGAGTGGAAGAATTCATGAAATAATTTCACCAAGGTTTATGTGGCAATCACCACGTTGCTTCTACCACAGCTCACCAAATTCTGAGATCAGGATATTATTGTCCCAGTATCTTCCATGACATGTATAAGCATGTACATAGTTGTCAACCTTGCCAGTTTTTCATAGGAAGACAAAGACTTGCAGCATTGCTATTTCAACCAGTCGTTATCGAATCACCATTTCAGCAATGGGGACTTGAATTCATCGATAAATTTAAGCAGAATTCAAGCAATGGGCATAAATGGATACTGACCGCTACAGATTATTTTATGAAATGGGTTGAGGCCATTCCAACAAAGCAGGCCACAGCAAAGGTTATCACAAATTTCTTGGAAGATAAAATCATTGCTCAGTTCAAAACTCCATCCAAGATCATCATAGGTAACGCGCCAGCGTTTAGTGGCAAGGAGCTATCCACATTTTTCTTCAATGATGGCATCACACTGTCACATTCCTCAAATTATTATCTCCGTGGAAATGGGCTTCCTGAGTTAAGTAACAAGAATTTGATGAGTATTATAAAAAAGAATGTGGGGGATAATGAAAAGTGTTGGGATAGAAAATTAAGATATGCGGTATGGGAGGACAGAATCACCATTAAGGAGTCAACCAAGAAAATTCCATTTGAATTGGTGTATGGCTTGGATGCCACTCTGTAGATCAATTTAAGGTTGCCAGTATACAAAATCCTTCAACAAAACATGGATGATCCGGATGCATACCAACGAAGAATCAACAACCTAGTAGAACTTGATGAGAATCGACGAAAGACATTTGATCATATGATAGAACACCAAGAAAATATTAAGGAAAAGTTTGATAAGAAGACTCACCAACACCAACTACAAATCGGAGATCGTGTCCTACTATGGGACAGAAGAAGAGAATACCAAGGTAAACATGGTAAGTTTGACATCATCTGGTTAGGTCCCTATCAAATTACTGACGTTGCAGGTCCAAATGCATTCCATCTTAATCATCTAGATGGTGAGAAGATTCCTCTACCTGTCAATGGGTAGACACTCAAGAGGTACTTCTCTAATGTTGTTTAATATGTTTCTTCATTATGTTAGTTTGTTTGTTAGTTTGTTAGTCATTAGTCTTTTTTTTTACAAGGCAGAACAGAAGTGTCTGCCTCATGATGCTTTGATCACTCGTATATTTGTGTGTGTGTGTAGGTCTACAAGTACCAAAATATTCATAGGTTCTCAAGCACTCCCTGGAAGAGCACTCGTCCCGCAGTTGGAGCCAATGTTATGCTGCATCTGCACCTCAGTGTGACTTCAAGTATGCCCAGGGAGAAAGAGAGTCAAAACCTGACAAAGAAGGATTTTATTGAGCAATGGTAGTCGTGGTTGGTCCCTTTGGTTCCTGCTTTGGGGGAATCCTAGGTTTATGGTTCCATCGACTGCCCTTTGTTGAGGTTTTTTAACCTTGGGGTTAGTGACTGGGGCCCCTAATGGTTGGCCATTAGACGACATGGCTCCATATGTTTTCTATTTTCTCTTATAATGCCCTCCTTCCCCGTTACACTACAAGTTCTCCTTCCCCTCAACATTATTCCTCAATAAGACATTCTCTCATTTCACTGGGACGACGTGCCATTTGAGGGAGGTGTTGACAGATTTTACAGCATCTTGGGGTTAGTAGGGGGATGACACCTCCCTCCCATCCCATTCCATCCGTTCATTTGGAATGTTTCGCTCAATAAGGCTATTTTTGTGCCCTAGGGAAATATCCCCAGTAGCCTACCTTAAGCCTACAAATGAGTAATATTTTGTTATTATCTTGTTCTAATTTTAAGTTGACATATTAATTTACAAATTAATATATTGTATGACATGTGGGCCTCAATGCTTTAAGTGAGTGTGAGATCATATAAATAAATCTCCTCACTATCATTTTAAATCATGAGATAAGTGGGATTATTACTATATAAGTGGTTTTACCCTAACTAGGGCTCTTAGGAGAGGATGCACTATTCTTGAGGAGGATCTATTTTTGGTCAAATAAGTTGGCTTTTTGGAAGTTCTTTGGATAAAATCTCTTTTGGTGATGTTTAAATTTGTTGGCACAACAAGAGCACATTAAGGTATGGTTTCTTGTCTCCTTATTTATCATTGGTAGATGATGCACGTTCTTGGTTGAATGGTAGTAGTAGGGCTGCATTTTTCCTAGGGTTTTTCATTTCTGGCTATTTGTCACCTCAAGGAAAAGAGGGTCGTTTAAGTCTCTATAGGGTTTGTCCTTAAGTTCCATGAGTAGTGAGTAGTTATTGGCCTAGGCTAGATCTCCTCTGTTTAGACATCTTTTACCTTAGATGCCCTAGGACTACGGCACCATTGAAATCTCTGTTGGAAAATGTAATTACTCGCAAATCCCTACCTGACCCTCAACTGACTCTGTTAGGGTCTGTACCAGTCAAGATCTTGTCCGTCAGTCTGACAAGAGGGAAGAGTCCATGATTAGGCAATGTAAACCAGTCGAATTTATTTCTGAAGCTAAGTTGTTAGGTAGATAGTTATTACAGTCTTTAATGGTGAGTCAGTCGACCCATGCAGAAGCAATTTTCAGGTTGCCTATAAATAGAAGAAGCAATTTGTAAATTACGTTAGAGACACAAGAGACTTTACAGACACAATAGAGAGACAGAGGAACTCAGGGTGAGAAAGAGAAGTTGAAGCTCAAGCTTCTGTGTAAGTGATTAAGTTGAAGAGCTGAAGCTCTGTAAAAGGACAAGTCTGGACCGACAATTTTGTAATACTTGGTTATTTCCGCATAGTTAAATATATAAAATAGTTTGTGGTTGAATGCATGATTATTTGGCCGCACATATTTCCATATTTACTTGGGTAAATGTTTTTTACAATTACAATTAAGTGAAAGATCAAAGAACCCATAAATTTCTCACCGCGTGAAAGTTCCAGGGTTTTACGGGACATTGGTCGACTCAAGTCTTCCTACATATTTGGGCATATGTTTTATAAGTTCTTTGGATTTGTTAATGTGTCCATTTTTACTTCATCTTACTCACAGGTGAAAAGCATTTGTAATTTCTTAAGTCTCTTAGACTAAGAAAAATACTCTGTAGATTTCGACCAAAGTGAGCTGACTTGAAAGGTCGGTTGAGTCAGCCGACTGAGGTTAGCCGACTTGAGAAGTTGAAGAGGTCAACCTACTTGAGAAGTCGAAGAGGTCAGCCGACTTGCGTGGTCGAAGAGGTCAGTCGACTTCGAAATGACAAGTGGTCGAGGTAAAATCAGTCGATAGAACCGACAAGTAAGTTGAAGTAAATTAGTCGGGTGGCAAGGCCGACCAAAGTTGATAGACTTGTCTAGTCGGGAGATAGACAAGTTTCACCCGACAAGTGAAAAAAAAAATAGGTCGGCGTGAAAAAGCGAAAATTAAATTTTTAATATTGACTGAGCGGTAAACTCAAGTTTAGTCGGCTTGGTTTTGGCTAACTGGTATCAGAGCAAGGTTTATATTAGCCCAATATTTAGGAAAGAAATCTTGTCTTAAAAGGTGGAAATTAATTTTCTAAGGAAAGTTGATTAAAATTTAAAAATGGCTTCCACTTTTGGTTCATTACAAACTCCAATTTTTACAGGAAAGAATTATGAATATTGGTCTTTAACAATGAAGGCTTTATTCAGAGGTCAAGATTTCTGGGAGATAGTCCAGCATGGTTATGCAGAACCAGTAGACATGACATCATATAACAATCTCACACAGGCTGAGAAAGATGTGTTGAGAGAACAGAGGAAGAAAGATGGAAAAGCTCTGTTTTACATACATAAAGCTATGCATGAAATAATACTCCCAAGAATAGCAGCAAAAACTAATGCTAAGCAAGCATGGGATACATTGGAGACTGCCTATCAAGGTTTGGATAAGGTAAAGACATCCAAGCTGCAGATTTTGAGAAGAGATTTTGAATCTCTATCCATGAAAGATTCAGAGAATGTAAACACATTCTACACCAGAGTTGTTGGTTTGATAAACCAATTGAAATCTCATGGAGAAGAGATAGAAGACCAAAGGGTGGTTGAAAAAATTCTTAGAAGTCTTCCCCCAAGATTTGAAAACTTGGTTGTGACCTTAGAGGAACACACATACATGATGACATTTAGCATTGATGAGTTGCAAGCTTCACTCATCAATCACGAACACAGACTCAGCAGAACACGGACATCATTGGAAGGTGCATTCGCAGCACAATCATCCATAAGCCATGGTAGAGGCAGGGGGAGAAACAACTTCGGAGGCAGAGGAAGAAGTTCTTCAAGAGGAGGACGAGGTAGAAGTCCTGCAAATGTCGGTGGCAGAGGAGATAATCAAAACCCAAGTCAGCCAAGTGTCCATAGTTTTGATAAATCAAAAATTAAATGTCATTACTGTAAGAAATTTGGTCATTATGCATATGAATGCAGGAAGAAACAATATGACCAAGGAAGGCAAAGCCCAAATCAGTCAACCAGCACCAGCACTTCAACAAGTGCAATGCTAATGGCATAGACATCTCCAATCAAATGCAATGTTGTTCAAGAAATTCCACATGACATATAGTACTTAGATTCAGGATGCAGCAACCACATGACTAGTAATTTAAATATGTTTTCCAGTGTAGACAATTCTGTTAAAACTGATGTTACACTTTGAAACAATGTCCAAGTTACAGTCTTAGGAAAAGGCACTATTGATATTCTAACCAAACAGTGGGAGAGTAAGTATATCCCTGATGTCTATCATGTCGAAGGTCTAAAATATAATTTGTTAAGCATTGGACAATTGTTACAAAAAGGCTACAGAGTCTACATGGAGGATAATCACTGTGTGATCAAATACAAGCGTCCAAACGACCAGCCGATAGCAAAACTGCCAATGACAAGCAACCGCTTGTTTCCATTGAGGATAGTTCCCAACATGAAAGGGAAGACAAACTCGGGAGTTGCATTCAAGGTAGAAAGTGAAGAAATAGTCGAGCTCCTTGACAAGAAAGAAAATTGCAGCGCTAATTTGCAAGCTGCAATTCAGACAGAAGTTCAGAATGAATCCTGGTTGTGGCATTTCAGATTTGGACATCTGAATTTTGGTGGGCTAAAGCTACTGCACACAAAGAATATGGTGAAGGGATTACCATTGATCAACAGACCAAAGAGGGTTTGTGAAGGCTGTATTTTTGGAAAGCAGCACAGAGAGACTTTTCCGATCAGAAAGTCATATAGAGCACGCACACCACTTGAAATTGTGCACTCTGATATTTGTGGTCCAATGCAGACATCATCCATTGGTGGCTGCAAAAATATATTTCAGTTCAGGTAAAGAAAGAGGAACCAGATGGATTGTGGCAGATGTTTATTGATGGTGCATCAAGTAAAGAGGGGGCAGGAGCAGGAGTATTATTGATTTCAGCTGGAGGTGAGGTTATTTCCCTTATGTACAAATTGGAATTTAAAACAACAAATAATACTGCTGAATATGAGGCCTTGATTCTTGGGTTAAGAGAAGCAAAAGACTAAGGTATAAAAGAACTTGTTGTATTTGGCGACTCTGAATTAGTTATTCAGCAAGTAAAAAGGGTTTACCAAGTAAAGCAATATTTATTGAAGGTGTATAGGAATGAGGTTTGGGATCTGATTGAAAATTTCTTCATATCCTTCAATATAACTTTTGTCCCAAGAGAATATAATAAGACAGTTGATTCCCTAACTTTAGCAGCAGCCTATTTCAAGGTTCCAAAGGTAACTCATCTGAAATATCCAATTGATGTAAGGTACAGACCTGCTGTCCCAGATAATATCAAACATTGGAAATTTTTTAATGATGATCAGGAAATAAAAGAATTTCTAGAATTAGTAGGTGAATTCTCAGATGATACTGTTGATCATGAACAGGATTCAGAATGGGTAGAAAATTATCCTTGCAGAAATAATTCAATTGCTGATCACAAAATTGTTGAATTAAAGGGGAATTTCATTCCTAAGGGACTTGTTCCTTTAGAAAGATTGTTTTCAAAAGATGATACACTGATAAAACCCACCCTACAGACTACTGAGGAAAATGTTATGGAGTATAATATTGGTTCTGAAAATCAGCCTAAGATGATAAAACTGTCAAAATTGTTGTCAGATGAAGAAAGAAGAAAATATGTTGGTTTACTGAAAGAATATAAGGATATTTTTGCTTAGTCATATCATGATTTAAAAACATATGATACCAGCATAATTTAGCACAAAATTCCTCTAAAACCAAATACTAAGCCTTTTAAACCGGAGCTTAGAAGGCTTAACCCAGCATTGCTGCCAGTAATTGAAAAAAAGGTAAAAAAACTACTAGATGCAAAAATTATTGTGCCTCTAAGGTATTCATCTTGGGTTGCTAATTTAGTGCCTGTATGTAAGAAGAATGGAGAGATAAGAATATGTGTAGACTTCCGGAACTTGAATAGATCTTGTCTCAAGGATAACTATTCATTACCAAAAATAGATCAGATTTTGCAGAGGGTTGTAGGTTCTCACAGAATTTCAATGATTGATGGATTTTCTGGTTATAACCAGATTGCAATTCAGCCGGAGGACTAAGAAAAAACAGCATTTACTACTCCATGGGGGACCTTTATGTATGACAAAATGCCCTTTGGGCTCATGAATGTAGGCGCTACTTTTCAGAGGGCTATGGATATAGCTTTTGTGGGTGAAAATGGAAAGTTTGTAGTAATATACCAAGATGACATCACAGTCTTTTCTAAGTCTGATGAAGATCATCTTAAACATTTGAGACAAATTTTTATTAAATGCAGAAAGTTTGGTTTATCACTAAACCCAAAAAAGTCTCACTTTGCCCTGACAGAAGGCAAATTGTTAGGCCATATTGTTTCTACTGAAGGAATAAGGATAGATCTAGAGAGAGTCAAGGCTATCTTAAAAATCAGCATTCCTATAAATAAAAAAGAAATTCAATCTTTTATTGGAAAAATCAACTTTTTAAGATGGTTTATTCCCAATTTTGCAGAAATAATAAAGCATATCACTCAGATGCTTAAGAAAGATAGGGAGGTTAAGTGGTATAACCAGGCTAAACAAGCATTTGAATCCATAAAGAAAGCATTAATAGAAGCCCCAGTGTTGATGGCTCCTGATTATACAAAAGATTTTGCAATCTTTTCATTTGCATCAGAAGACACTATAGCTGTTGTATTATTACAAAAGAACTCAGATAATTTGGAACAGCCAATTTCATTCTTTAGTAAAACATTAAGAGACTCAGAGCTGAAATATAATATAATGGAAAAGCAAGCATATGCCTTAGTTAAAGCTCTTAAATTTTTTAGAATATACGTTTTGCATTCTAAGGTTGTGGCATATGTCCCAAATTCAGCAGTCAAGGAGATTCTAGCACATCCTGACAGCGAAGGAAAAAGAGGCAGATGGATAGCTAAGGTTATGGAGTATGACGTAGAAATTAAACCAACAAAGTTGGTAAAAAGACAGGGATTAGCTAAACTTCTGACGAAATAAAATTGTCAGGTTTTGAATCTTCATGTGATGGCAGAACAGTCAGAGCAGGTTATGGCAACAGAACACAGTAAGCAGTAGGTTTATAACAGGTATGGTGAGTCTGATTGGTATAAAGATGTTGTATATTTTCTTTTGTATTTACAATACCCTCTCGAATTGAATAGAAATGAATGCATATCGTTAAAACTAAAGGCAATGAAGTATGTTTTAATAGATCAGATTTTGTACTGGAAGGATCCGGGAGGAATATTGTTGAAATGTTTGGAGAAATCCGAAGTTGATGCTGTGATTGCAGAATTGCATAGTGGAGTTTGTGGAGGGCACAAATACTGGAAGGCAACTGCCTTCAAAATCCTGAGATCAGGTTATTATTGGCCTACCCTTTTCTCAGATGTATATCATCAGGTTAGATCGTGTGTGGAATGTCAAAAGTTTGCAAGTAAGCATAAGCTTCAGTCCTTACCTTTGAAACCTATTTCAGTGAATGGTCCATTTCAGCAGTGGGGTCTAGACTTCATCGATGAAATTCATCCTCCCTCTAGTGGACAACATAAATGGATTCTAACTGCTACTGATTTTTTCACTAAATGGGTGGAAGCAATTCCTACAAGGAGAGCAACTGAACAAGTCATAATTACTTTCCTTCAAGAAAACATTCTGGGTAGATTTGGATGCCCTAGCAAATTAGTTATTAATAATGCTCCTGCTTTCAAATCAGAAAAGATGGTGAACTTTTGTCAAGAAAATAATATTAGCTTAAAACAGTCCACACCATACTATCCACAGGGAAATGGATTAGCAGAATCTAGTAACAAAAATATTGTAAACAGTATCAAGAAAATGCTATTTGAAAACAAAAGGAGTTGGGATACCAAACTAAAGTTTGCTCTTTGGGCTGATAGAGTAACAATTAAAAAATCAATTGGGACATCCCCTTTCCAATTGTTATATGGAATTGATGTTGTTTTTCCTGTTCAATTAGTGACCCCAGTCATTAAGTTTATGTAGGAAATAAAAGAAGAACCAGATGATATCAGAAGAAGAATGTTTCAGATAGTTCAGTTGCAGCAGGAGAGGGAAGCTATCAAGGATACAGCTGAGAGACATCAAAGAAGAATGAAGGAAAGCTTTGATAAAAAAGTTAAAAAAGAGATGTTTGCAGTTGGTGACCTCGTTCTCAGGTGGGATGCACGAAAGGAAGAAAAAGGTAAGCATGGGAAGTTTGAAAATTTATGGATAGGGAATTTTTCAGTCATAAAGATCCTTGGAAACAATACTTTTGTCTTACAAAATCTGAAAGGTGAAGAGATTGCAGGTCCAGTCAATGGACGTTTCTTAAAGCATTTTTACACATATTGAAAGACAAAGTGTTATTGTACATATTCACTGTATATATCATTTTTGCTTCAAATAAGACTCCAACCCAATAAGACAGAAATGACTTTAGCAGGTTTCTGAAGGCACTGGTCAACATGTTCTCAAAGTTTCACAGGAAAACTTTGTCCCCGGATGGAGCCAGATGTTATCTCTAAGGTTGTTTGACCTTTTTACTTTAAGATCTTTGATTGTGATGCATTTTTATTTTTAAATTTTTGCTTTGTTTTACGCCTTATGTTTGATTGAACGCCATTATGGTTTTCTTTTAGTCTTATGAATCATCAAAATCTTCACTCATTAGTCATGAACCTATGTATGTGCAAGAGATTTTATATTATATAGTGGATTGTTAAAACTGGCAGCATTTGATGAACTGGCAGCATTTCACTTACTGGTAGCAAAGTTTCAAAGGGTATTTCATTAAAAAGTTTGTTATTTATAAGTACCATGGAATATAAAGGGGTAATAAATTATGGTTATATTCATGTTATTTGGCATTTGGTATGAATATGCTTTAAAGGCACCCCTGTCCATAAAATGATGGGTTTTATTGTGTCATTTATGGAATTGTACACTTGTTCTCATTTTGAAATTTAAACACTACATGCAATGAATGTTAGTACTGATCGTGGTAGAGTCGACTTAATTCATCATTTTCCCTAAAAAAATGTCTCATTATTTTGCTGGTTAACTGGAGAAGGACATTCAGAGAGTCGTTTGTATACTGTCAATGTTCATTGATCACGAACAGCAACATTAGGGTTTGAAGTAGCTAGGGTTTGTTTTCAAACTCTGATAGATTTTATGTTAAAAGGGCCGAATTACATCATATGCGTTTCCCTGCATATCAAAGCAAGTGGTTGCAGCAAAAAATTCCCTATTTAAAGCAGTATAGTGTGAAGGGTTTTAAATGTCGAAGATAGTAGAGGAAGAAGATCCAGAGGTTATGGTAAAAAGAAAACCAGGAGGTTTCATTTGCAGGTTAGAGCCAAACAATACAGACTGGATAATGAAATTTCCTAGGTCAGCTAAATTAATGAAGAAGGCCGGATGGTTTAAGTTCTGTGAGAAATTGCAAGGTTACCACTCACAAGTAACCATGTTATTTATTAAAAACTATAGAGATGAAAAGGTTCAGCTGGAAAGCTTAATAGTTAGGGTAAACGAGGATAATGGATTCTATTGCTGAGGTAATAGACGTTCCGGCATAGGGGGAGAAATGGTTTAAACAACAGGATTTCCAAGGAGATTTCAGTAAATTTTTTATGCCAGGATTTGAAAAGCTAGATTGGAAAAATGGTGTCCATGTTAGCAAAATGAAGCCAAGCTGGAAGATTCCTTTGGAGATGATACAAAATTATATCACATGCGATGGCAGGTATGACAAAGCGCTAAAATGCCATTTAAAATTGCTAATGCACATCAATGGAAGTATACAAATAAATCTCCCATTTTATTTATTAAAAAGCCTTCAAAAGATGATTTCCAGGGTTTAGGGCCATCCCGAGCATACCGCTCGATCTATCTATCATCAAGGCTTGATTAAGCTATTGATTTTATCTCAGTTGCAAAAGGAGGGAAGAACATGGGAAGCTCTATTAACAAAGCTAGGGTTTAAAGAAAACCCTAAAGAGAAAGAAAAAAGAATGATTGAAGATTCAGACCAGCAAACAACAAGTCCCAAAAAACCAGTTCAAACTGTTGAAAAAGAAGGAAAGAATACTACAAAGAAACCCATCCAGGAAGGTTTGTGTCCTGAAGCTTCATGCACAAATGAAAACCCTGAAAAACTGAGTGTTATGCTGAAAAATATAGCCTCAAAAAGTGAAATTCGTAAACAGTTATTGAACACAGAGAACAAGGATATGAAGCCAAGAAGCTGCAGACAGAGAAAAGATCAGCACATGAAGATGCCATGGAAGTTGTAATGATAGATGATGCTCTTAGTGAAGAAACTGTACATACATCAAAGGATCAATAATGTGCAGATATTGAGAGGTTTATTGATATTCAAGGTGTTGTAGGGTCTATAGCTAAAGCCTTTTGCACAAACAAGCAGGTTAATTCAGATGATGGTTCAGCATCAAAGACTCTACAGGAAGAACAAGTCCATATAAGAGAAGAAGACTTGGAAATATCTCCAGAACTAAACCAAGTTAAGAAGTCTTTGCAGATATACAAAGAACAAAACAAGTATCTGCAAAAAATTAATGAAAAGTTGATGGTAGCCAACAAGACACTTCGTGAAGATCTGGAAGATAAGGAGACAGAATATCAAAAGTTGCTGATAATATCTAAAGATATTCTAAGGGAAAAACGAGCTATTCAGAAGCAGCTGGAACTCATCAAAGCTCAGAATAAGGAGGACAACAAGGACGTTGAATTAGCCAAATTGCAGAAGCGTTCCCAGGTTTTGAGTGATTTAGCTATATTAGCAGAGGCTTCCAGAAGCCTTTAGAAGTTGAATTGTAGTTTGCTTTTGAAGTTATGTTGTTTATTTGACAGATGTATTTTCTATATTACACTTCTACTTGAATACTTTTTAAAAGGGATTGACTTCCCTATTTTTGAGGAGGTTCGATCCATAGATGTAGGATTTTATAGTTAGCTTAAAGAAAACAATATTTTGTATTTCGAGATGAGACAAGGGTTGGCATTTTTGGAGTTATGAAGATCCTGTTTTGATCACTCTCTGTATGACATAAAATACTCTACATCTTCAATACAGGTTCTACCTTGAATGAGTATGATTATGATTTGTCTGTGTGTGTTATGAATTGTGTTTCTTGTAATTTATCATGTATATGGTCCATTGAATTCCATTGCAGTGATTCTTATGTTGAAATACAATTATCTTTTATACTTTTAAAAAACAGAGGCAGTTTCATTTCATGACTTCATGATCGTAGTTACTGGGATATTGGATCTTGTATCTTGTTTTATGTTATACAGTTCCTGTATGATTTTGTGATTCTCTTATAGCTCTCATGACATACCAGCCTATTTCTTTGATAATTGTGTGATTCTCTTATAGCTCTCATGACATACCAGCCTAGTTCTTTGATAATTGTGTGATTTTCCAATAGCTTTGATTTCATACCAGCTTCGTTTACATTTTGAGTTTATTGATTTATATTTTTGAAAAAGATTTCCTTAAGCTTGAACCCCTGTAGTCTAGGTTCCACTTTATGGATAACAGTGCAAAAGCACAAAGCAAGAATGGTAGCAAGAGGGTTCACACAGCAACCCGGCATCGACTTCAATGAAATGTTTGCACCTATTGCACGTATGGATACAGTCAGAACAGTTTTGGCCATTGCTGCACAAAACAAATGGCATGTTCATCAAATGGATGTCAAGTCAACATTCTTAAATGGCTATCTAGAAGAGGAAGTATATGTGGAACAGCCACAAGGGTATGAAGTTCCAGGGCAAGAGCATAAAGTGTACAGGATGAAAAAGGCATTATATGGTTTGAAGCAAGCTCCTAGAGCTTGGTACAGTCGGATTGATTCATATCTCACTGAAAATGGATTTCACAGAAGTGAAAGTGAACCGACTTTGTACACCAAAGTCGATGAGCAAGGTAAGATGTTAATTGTCTGCTTGTATGTAGATGATTTAATATTTACAGGTGATTTTGGCATAGCAGATTTTAAAGCAGTCATGGAAAGTGAATTTGAAATGACTAATATAGGGCTTATAAAGTTTTTTCTAGGCATTGAAGTTCAGCAATCTAAAAGTGGTATTTTTATATCACAGTCTAAGTATGCAAGTGAAGTTTTAAAAAGGTTTAACATGTCTAATTGCAAGACAGCCCCAACACCAGTAATAACAGGTTTAAAATTGAGCAAGGATGATAAAGGATCCACTGTAGATCCTACCCTGTTCAAAAGGCTTGTTAGCAGCCTTATGTATTTGACAACAAGAAGACCAGACATTATGTATGGAGTAAGTCTGATCTTAAGGTTCATGGAGTCACCAAAAGACTCACATTGGCAAGAAGGTAAAAGAATTATGAGGTATGTAAGTGGCACAAAAGACCTCGATATTATGTATTCAACTTTAGAAAATTTTAAACTCATTGGTTACACTGACAGTGACAATGGAGGCAGCATAGATGACAGGAAAAGCACATCTAGGTACACATTTCATTTTGGTACAGGTGTTGTTTCATGGGCTTCAAAGAAACAACCCATAGTAACTTTGTCCTCAGCTGAAGTAGAGTATGTTGCAGCGACAAGTGCTACATGTCAAGCTGTCTGGATGAGAAGAGTCTTAAAAGACTTGTCACAGAACCATCAAGAACCGACAAAAATATTTTGCGACAACAATTCAGCCATAGCATTATCAAAGAATCATGTGTTTCACAAGAGAACCAAGCACATCGACACAAGGTTTCATTTTATAAGAGAGTTGGTGAATGACAAGGAAATTTGTTTGGAATTTTGCAGGTCTGAAGACCAACTTGCAGAAATCTTTATGAAACCGTTGGCAAATGACACATTCCAGTATCTATGTAGTTATCTTGGAATGACAAGTTCTGCACAGTGAACTCTGTCATAAACAGAGCATGTCTAAGCTCTGAAACATTTTGTAAATTTTTTTTTAAAAATCCCCATCTGCTTATAATTAAGGGGGAGTGTTGGAAAATGTAATTACTCGCAGATCCATACCTCACTCTCAGCCGACTCTGTCAGGTTCTGTACTAGTCAAGATCTTGTCGATCAGTCTGACAAGAGGGAAGAGTCCACGATTAGGCAATGTAAACCAGTGGAATTTATTTCTGAAGCTAAGTTGTTAGATAGATAGTTATTACAGTCTTTAATGGTGAATCAGTCGACCCATGCAGAAGTAATTTTCAGGTTGCCTATAAATAGAAGAAGCAAATTGTAAATTAGGTTAGAGACACAAGAGACTTTACAGACACAATAGAGAGACAGAGGAACTCAGGGTGAGAAAGAGAAGTTGAAGCTCAAGCTTCTGTGTAAGTGATTTAGTCGAAGAGCTTAAGCTCTGTAAAAGGACAAGTCTGGACTGACAAGTTTGTAATACTTTGTTATTTCCGCATAGTTAAATATAGCAAATAGTTTATGGTTGAATGCATGATTATTTAGCTACACATATTTCTAGATTTACTTGGGTAAATGTTTTTTACAATTACTGTTAAGTGAAAGATCAAAGAACCCATAAATTTTTCATCGCGTGAAAGTTCCTGGGTTTTACGGCACATTGGTCGACTCAAGTCTTCCTACATATTTGGGCATATGTTTTATAAGTTCTTTGGATTTGTTAATGTGTCCATTTTTACTTCATCTTACTGACAGGTGAAAAGCATTTGTAATTTCTTAAGTCTCTTAGACTAAGAAAAATACTCTGTAGATTTCGACCAAAGTGAGCCGACTTGAAAGGTCGGTTGAGTCAATCGACTGAGGTTAGCCGACTTGAGAAGTCGAAGAGGCCAGTCGACTTGAGAGGCCAAAGTTGATAGACTTGTCTAGTCGAGAGATAGACAAGTTTCACCCAACAAGTGAAAAAGAAAAAAAAGTCGACGTGAAAAAGTGAAAATTAAATTTTTAATATTGATTGAGCGGTAAACTCAAGTTTAGTCGGCTTGGTTTTGGCTAGCAATGTCACCTTGAAGCACCTAAACAGTTTTTTTTGTGTTTTTTTATTTTCCTTCCCTTACCACTCGGTGGGTATTTCTAGGGCCTGCTGATCCAAATAGAAGTCGAAAACCCCTCATCCATTTTTGTTGCTCCCCCTTAGCAGCCCATCTTTCTATATCTTTGCCAATTCCTCGCTTACTCATTGTTGATCCTTCGCTGCTACCTCACGAGTGGGTCTTTTTCCTCACTGCCTTCGGTAGCCTATCTTCTCCCTCCACCCGCGGCCTATCAGTTTTCATCTACGAATCACTCTACCTTTCTCCATTCCTTGACAAACCTACGTTGCCACCTTTTCAGCCCTTTGGCTGCTCTTCCTACCTTCGCTAGCTTCCCCTTCCACGAACCTGCTAGTGTGACTTTCATCTCGAACCTTTCTTCCATTGTGCCTCTATGTTCTTACTGGTGCAGCCTCTCATTCTCCTCTGTCCCCCCACATCGTTGCACCTCCACTCCTGGATACTCCTGTGGGTCGCCACTCTTCGTGACTCCCTTCTACCATACACCCGTGGTCTGATGGCTTTGCCTACCTATGATAGTTTTCCCACATTCCCTTCACAAACCGCCTGTCCTCTCCCTTCGCGTCCCTTCTCCTCTGGTGTTTTCCCATACGCCAGAGACATAGCAGACTATATCCGGATTCCGATCCATCTCTCCCAGCCTGCGACCAATCGGCTAGGGTTAGGCAATTGTTTATTTTTCAAACTGAGATTTATATTTATTAAATGCATTAATTAATATTTTGCTAGAATATTGTGTTGATTATGATAATCATGCCGCATATGTAAAATACCTGTTAATATTATTAAAATTCAGGTGGTAGGGAAAACCTTGCTTAGCATTGATGAACCAATAATATGGTTGACTCAAGCACTAATTTTAAGAGGTTTTCTTATAATTAACCAACATAGATCCAAATCCTAGGCTCTATCAAGCGCCAAGATGGATCAAATCTCTCGAGGTGCAAACCTCTTCTTAGGTATCCATTGATTTGATTCAAACCAAAAGACACATATTTTTATTTAAGGTCCACGTAAAATTTTATTATTATTAATATTTAATATTATTTATGGCCGCCATATAATATTTTTTATTTTGTTAAGAACGAACATTGCATCATTTCTCCACACATGGTTTTAAAACCATATTCAAGGCCCTCCTACAATCATGGGTTGTTTAGGAGGCCTTGCACATGGCCTTAAAACCATTTGCAAGGCCCTCTTAAACCATGTACAATAAAACCATGGGTTGTTTAGGAGGCCTTGCACATGGTTTAAAAACCATGTGCAAAGCCTCCTAAACCATGTACAATAAAACCATGAGTTGTTTAGAATGCCTTGCACATGGTTTTAAAACCATGTGCACATAGTTTTAAAACCATGTGCAAGGCCAACATTGTTTTGTGTTTTTTTCTTGAACCACGTATTTTTTTACGGATAATTAAATTTTTACTTTTTTATTGTTTTGTTAGGTAGGAAGATTACAATATCTCCCCCATATTACATTGTTTTTGTGGCCCACATTTATTTGGCCTGTTAGAAAATTTATTTTTTATTAATAAAAATAACTTTACGAAAGTGATATTATTTTTTATTTTGTGTTACAAAATCTCCCCCATAATATTCACTATCACTATTATATTTTGCCGACAAGTTATAAACGTTACATCACGTTACAAGATCTCCCCCATACTGGGTTGTAGAGCGCCTCTCGACGCAATAATAAGTGTATGTTTGTGATTTGTATTTCTAACTATATTTGTTTGCATCCATATTGTATTGAAGTGGTATTGGTGCTTTATAATATGTTGAACGCTCTATTTGGTACACTTAGTGCATTTACATGGTATATTCCATACGTATTATCTATCTTCTTTTCCTTAGCACTAACGCACTTAAGGCACTTACCAGTAACCCTTTCCAAACGAAGTTGTTATTTGGCGTTTGAGCATCTTCACATTGGCTCAGGGATCTTTCTTAGGAGGTTTTGATTTTCAAAAAAGGAAGTTGTTATTTTGTGTTGAATATCTTTACATATTTGCAATTAGGGAGGGCGGGTTTTTTTAGGTTGATTTTCAAAAAAGTTTGAAAAAGTATTTAGGGTAATAGTGGTCACTTGTTTGTAAGCTTGTCGATGATTAATCCAGCTAGTTCATCCAGTAACAGTAAAGTCGAAAAAAAATTGTTGAGATTTGGCTATACTTATCAAAAACACTTTGAGAAGACTAAAGTTGTTGCAAGATAGTATTTATTCTGCTTTTCTATAGGGTGTTGAATCTTGCAAGGTTTAGACTACAGTAAATCAAATAATGTTTTGAAATATGCACCTATCAAAACTGTTCAAGAGCGCAGAGTACATAAAGGATTCGAAAAGAAGCTTAAATCCGTTTAGATTATGACATTTGGAAGACGAAATAAAACATCAGCTATAGGTACTGAAGAAGCTCGACACCAGAGTATTCTAATGGTAATTACATTGGAAATGAATACCCAATATTAATTCCAGATTTCCAGGAGATCATTTCATGCAGATCCAGATTTCATGCAAATTATAATGAGGTAGGGCATCAGTTTGAAATCAATAGTCAAAGAATTAAGTTTTAGCAATTCAAGATATGAATACGATGAATGTACAGGTGGCAGGGCATTCAGTAAAATATGGTCATTCGATTTCTCCCCTAATCTTTATTTTGATCGTGAAAATTGATCTCAAATCTCAAGGAAATATTTCAAGCTATCATATGGCGGAATTTTAAACCAACAGCTCCAATTCCTTGCAATCATTCTGAGATTCAGTTTATTGTTTATATTTTTTTCTAAAAACTTGTAGAAAACTATAGGGGAGTATTCTTTATAAATTTGATCATTTTTTTTTATGTAAGAGGGTTCCAGCCGTGAGGCTGAGAGTTTGTAAGGACGTACAGATACCCTAAAATCTGGAAACATTTGCCCTGTAGTGTTTTATTGGAGGCTTATAATCTGAACATGATTTTCTATCAGTTTTGTGCCAGGTTCTAGTTGCTTTTACAATCTGAATTCTATACAGTTTTGTCTAAATTGGTTATGGTCATGAATTCATTCATAATCATGTTTTTATTGTGAGTTTTCGTGCTGTAATTTTGTAATTTTGTGTTCATAATTTTATACTCCGAATGTTTTTCTTGTTAAATAATCCTTCGGGATTACATTGTAAATACTATTTCAATTATTAGTTAGTAAAATCTAGTTAATAATCTCGTTATCTAACTGTAGATAATGGTTTTGATCTCCTTTATATGTAACACTCATTCATGTAATAAGATATTGATTTGCTGAGGTTCTTCACGGCCTTTGTCAGTGGTATCAGAGCAAAGGCATCGAAGCATTGGTGAGAAAGAAGGAGCCCGTGAAGGAGGAGCCAACAAAGAAGATATCACCAAGAAAGGAAGAAAGGAGAGCTGCTTATTAAAGATTGTGGAAGAAAGACAAAGACTGCACATTAAGAGGAGACTGCACTTAAATTGTTTCGGTAATTTTTTTGAAGAATTATTTTTCTTTTAAAAAAAAAAGAAAAAGAAAAAGGAAGAGAGCCGCCATTTATATTTCCGTGCAATGATTTCTTTAAATTAATTATCAAATATTTGGGGAGTTCTTTTCAGAAAATAAAAGTTTTTAAATAGCCATTTATATTTGAGTGCAAGGTTTTTTAAATTGAAAAATTAAACCTTTCTAGAAATCTTTTTAGAAGATAAAAAGATTTTAAAGAACATTGGCTAAGAGGAAAAGAATATTTCAGAGTGTATTTTGTAAACAAAAATTTACTACAAAGTAAATTTCAATGAATTCTTTAATTTCAATTGTTGGAGTTATTTTGTCTGGAAAAGAAAATTATCAGGAATGGTTTCGTAAAGTTAAAAATACTCTTATTTTTAATGATATGTGGGATGGAATTTGTGAAAATGAGAATTTAGAAGATAAGAAATATGGAGAAATAATAGATAGATGAAGTGGATAAAAGTGCACCAGTACTACCTACTAATGCCAAAGAGTTAGCATTATGGAAAAGCAAGGACAAGAAGGATTATGCCTTGATTATTGCATCTGTAAGTGAAGAAGTAAGTAGACATTTAGTTTCTAGCAAAAGTGCTTGGGAAGCATTAAAGAAACTAAAAGATTTGTATGATTCACATTCTAAGCTTGAAATCATACAACTGTTGATGAAATTATTTAACTTAGAATTAAAAGATAATGATCCAATAAAATTTGCTTCTGAAATTAGAGCCATTTTCCATTATATTGATGCAACTGGTGTAAAAGTTGACATTCAACTTACTGCATTTATTAAAGCTCTTTATCCTACATATACTCATTATTTAGAATCAATTCAAGCTAGTTGCCAAATGAAAGCTATGACCTTTGAGACACTTGTTGAGAAAATTGCAGAAAGAGAGAAAGCATTTGGGAAGAAGGAGTCTAAACCCAATGAAGAAACTTTGTGTCTTGCACAGAAAGGACACAAATCAAAAGAAGAATTTGCAAAGGATGAAAATAGAAGCAGAGGTTGAGGTAGAAGACAAAGAGGACACTACAGAGGAAGGGGAGGAATATTTAATCAAGGAGAGAAACAATGTTATAGATGTGGAAAAACTGGTCATACTGCCAGTTATTTTACAACTTCTTGGGATAAAATTGTTAACAAAAAAGAGCAAGTACAAGATAAAGGAAATGATAAAGGTAACCCTCCTGAATCTGCACATTATGTTGTTGCACATTGTAATCTAGGAATTGAAGAAGCTTCCAGTACTTCATTTTCATGGAATGATACTTGGTTATTGGATACAGGAGCCACATGTCATATGACATTTAGAAAATACTTCTTTGAAATGTTTAGTGATCAAATTGATGGGGTAGTACATTTGGCAGATAAGTCTCAGTTAAAACCTTCAGGAATTGGTTCTGTTAGATTGAAATTATCAGGACTTGTTGATATATATACTTTTTGACGTGCTTTATGTTCCACAATTGAAGAGAAATCTAATATCTCTTGTGCAAATTAGACAACAAAATCACTCGATACATATGTTTGATGGTATCATTGAAATTATAAGAGCTTATGATAATGTGGTTGTAATGAATGGAGTGGAAGATAACAAACTTTTAAAGTTGAATGGTACATCATCCAATTCATAGAATTCTGCAAATTTGGTTCAGCATAATAGTAATTTATCTTCCAGCTTATTGTGGCATGCTAGATTTGGTCATATTAGTTATGACAGTCTCAGGATTATGAAACAGAAAGGAGTTCAAAGGCTTCCTACTATTCCAAGACAACTTTCCTCATGTGATGCTTGTATCTTAGGAAAGCACAGTAAACAACCTTTTAATGATTCTATGTTTCGAGCTTCAAGAAAGCTTGGTCTTGTTCACTCATATTTATGTGGGCCCATGCCTGTTCCATCAGCAAATGGTAACAAATATATCATGACTTTCATTGATGACTTTACGAGGATGTGTTGGGTTTATTTATTAAAAGCAAAATCTCAAGCTTTTGATACATTCAGAAATTTTCACTTATGGATTAAAAATGAAGCTCAACTCACTATTGGAACCCTTCGAACTGATAACGGTGGTGAATATACATCTCAAGAGTTTGAAAAATATTTGCAGGAGAATGGTATTAAACATCAAACAATTGTTCCTTATAATCCACAGCAAAATGGTGTGGCATAACGTATGAATAGGACACTCTTGAATATGGTAAGATCAATGATGTTTTTTTAAAATGTCAAGTTAATGTTTTGGGGAGAGGCAGTTCTTTGTGCTGTCTACATTAAGAATAGATGTCCTTCTATTGAACTACAAAACAAAACACTTTATGAAATGTGACATGATCATCTTCCAGCTGTCAAGCAATTTAGAATTTTCAGTTCCACATGTTATGCTTTGATTCCTGAGCAACAAAGACATAAATTGGGAGCAAAAAGTCAAAAGTGTATTTTTTTGGGATATTCTAATACTTCTAAAGCTTATAGGTTGTATGATGAAGATAATAGGAAGTTTATTGTTTCTAGAGATGTTATAGTTCTTGAGTTTGAGAAAGATGCACTCACTATTGATAAACAACTTGCTCATCTTGATAGATTCCATTCTAAAAAAATCTACCATGAAATGGATAATGAACTTCCAAATCTTGAAGGGGGGATTCTTGTTCTAAGTCAAGGTCAAGTTTTGGAATTTCCTTCTAATGCACAAGTTGATGATTCTAATGCACAATTTGATGAAATAGAAGATGAGACAGTTGATGATATTGTTGATGGAATGGATAAACTAAGTATCATGGATAATGCAGAACCTGCTCTTAAAGAAGAAACAGAGCAAAGACCACAACAAGAAGAAGTTCGTAGATCAATACGGACTAAGACATTTCCTAAAAGGTATGATGATTTTGTAACATTAGATTGTGAATTAAACTTTCATGCATTTGATGAACCTACATCTTTTCAAGAAGCAGTAACTAGTGATGTATGGAAAAGTGCAATGCAAAGAGAGTATGATGCTCTCATAAAAAATGGAACTTGGAGGTTGGTGAACCCTCCAATTGGAACCAAACCGATTGGATGCAAGTGGATATATAAGAATAAATATAAAGCAGATGGGTCACTTGAAAAACACAGAGCGAGACTTGTAGCAAAAGGGTATGCACAGAAAGAAGGTGTTGATTACACAGAAACATTTGCTCCTACAGCTAAATGGGGCACCATTCGAACTTTGTTTTCATTAGCTGCACAAAAAGGATGGAAGATACATCACATGGATGTTAAAACCGCATTTTTGAATGGAGACTTAAAAGAGGATGTGTATATGGATCAGCCTGAAGGCTTTGCTATCAAATGTCAAGAACAGAAGGTATGTTTAAAGCAAGCACCCCGAGCTTGGTATGAAAAGTTAATTGAGCATCTTCTTCAATTGAATTATAAGCACTGCAATCTAGATGACGCAACTTTATTTGTCAAGAAAGTTGAAAGATCGGTTGTATATCTAGTTGTCTATGTGGATGATTTGCTTATCACAAGAAATAATGACGATTATATAGTATCTATCAAGAGAGAGTTGAAAAAGGCTTTTGACATGACAGATTTGGGATTATTACATTATTATTTAGGAATTGAAGTAGATCAAAAACCAAATCACATTTTCATTTCTCAGAAAAAATATGTTGGAGAGTTATTAAACAAATTTGGTATGCAGGATTGTAATCCTGTTTCAACACCAATGGAGCAGAATCTAAAGCTTACTTCAAATGAAGGTAGCACATTTGAAGATCCAACAAAGTACAGGAAGCTTGTTGGAAGTTTAATTTATCTTACTACTACTCGTCCTGACATAACTTTTGTTGTAGGAATACTTTCCAGGTTTATGCATCATCCCTGTGAAGGTCATTGGAATGCAGCAAAGCGAGTGCTCAAATATTTAAAAGGCACTCAATCTTATGGCATCAAATATTCTAAAGTTTCAGACTTTCATCTCATTGGTTATTCAGATTCAGATTTTGATGGAGATAAAGAGCATGGGGTCTCTACTTCAGGTTATTTGATGAACCTTGGATCAGCAACTATCACATGGAGATCATGAAAGCAATATGTTTCTGTTGATTCTACAACTGAAGCCGAATATGTTGCAGCAGCTCAAGCCACAAAAGAATTCATTTGGCTTTGTAAAATACTTGAAGACTTGCAAGAAAAACAAATGATTTCAACGCCTCTCTTTGTTGACAACACTTATGCAATTCAATTGGCCAAGAATCCAAAATTCCATGATCGAACCAAACATATCGACACCAAATATCACTTGATTCGACATCATGTTGAGGCCAAAACCATTCATCTGACACATTGTCCTACTTAAGAGCAAATTGCAAATATCTTTACTAAAGCATTGGGCCGTGAAAAGTTTGAAAAATTTAGAATGCAGCTTGGCATGTCATATGTCCCTTCAGATTAAGGGGGGAATGTTGAATAATCCTTCAGGATTACATTGTAAATACTATTTCAGTTATTATTTAGTAAAATCTAGTTAATAATCTCATTATCTAACTGTAGATAACGGTTTTGATCTCCTTTATATGTAACACTCATTCACGTAATAAGATATTGATTTGTTGAGGTTCTTCACGGCCTGTGAACATAGTTTTTATGTTAATGTGTTAATGAATTGTCTGTTCTACATGTTATGAATAACTTTGACCCTGAGACATCATCATTGTCTTCGCTTCGCTTCAGTTCAGACTTTCATTACTATTTCAAAGCTTGATGTATTGAATTGTCTTGGCACTTTCTATGTCTAATATTATCTTGATCCTTTTACACAACCTACCAACATCCAAACTTTAAACAAACAACCTTACCAACATCCAAACCTTAAACAAATAACCTTACCAATTTAAGATGTCTTAAACATGCTCCTTTCTTTAAGTACTAACAGTTTCCTTAAACACTTGAAATAGATTTCCCCAAATGCAACTTTAGTTTGTACAAGTTTTAAAAAAATAATTCCATTCTGAACTTTACAGATACTACATTGACGCCAATATGAAGACTCCAGTCTCCATTTACTAGATTAAGGCCATTCTTGCGACTCCAGATACTAAAATGAGTACATTCGCTTTTAAAACCCTTTGCTCGCACTGTGTTTAGGTATTTCATTAAACAATGAAAACCTTAAACTTATTCTCAATAACAATAAAAACCGATGAAAAGAAACGAAGTGAATTACCAAATGCAGAGCCCATGGATATGCATGCCATTCCACCTTTGTTAATACTAGAAAGAGTTTATGATGTCTGTGTCGATGCTTTCATCCGCACTTGAATCCATATCGATTGAGATTTAGAAGGATTGAGTTAGAGGACCAACATTGCATGCATTTTTTCTAAGTGTTTGCACCTTTGTCTACATTAATTTTTCTGTCAGGGTTCGCTGGTGGATTCCATCAAGGTCTATTGCATTGTGTTTTTACCTTTTTTTAATTATTAAATCCCCATGTCTTCTCGTTCTTCTGGGAGTTGTCATTTCTCTTTGCCTACAGACCAAGTTCTTCTGAGTTTTTCTCTTTGCAGACTACATACTTTTCATTAGCCTAGCGAGGTGTTTGTTGCTAGGATTAACAATTCTCTAGCTGCCAACTACTCGTGTATGGTTGTCTCTGCTCTGCAACGTGTGAAGACATTAATGCTCGCAAACTATGAGGTTACATCCCAACTCCATTCTCCAGAAATCCACATGCCTCTAAGGCCTGCAAACTATGAGGTTGTGAACCAGCAGGTTTAACATTCTACATGGCAAAGTTCTACTCAGTAGAGACTGGCATCTCTGTGTCGTCGAGTCCTGGGCACCAAAGTCCAAGGGAGACGTTAGCAGTCCTGCAGTCCAAGAAATATTTTTCCCCTTTTGGTTGCATAGAAGGTGGAAACCTTTTGCAGCTTGAAGAATAGGAGAAGTTTTTGCATAAAAGACAATTAAATAGATGACAATGATGCATTGTCTAGTTCACATGGAAAAGGTAGTTGGTAACTATTAATAGTGACTAAAGTGGAAATAAAAGTGAGAGAGTAAAACAAAAACTTACAATCTAAACAAGAAGCCAAAATGGGAGGAGAAGTTGTGCAGGCACAAAATCAAATAACTTTTTTATAAATGTACATCTAAAAACATATGTTAACATAGATTTGTAGCATTTTGCAAAGATTAATAGTGGAAAAAAAAATATGGAATGTAAGGTGCAAGTAATAATTAGTGTATTTGAGAGAGCCCACAAGGGTTAGAGCAATTGGTAGTAATTAATTGAGACGACAAGGTTACAAGTTCAAATCCTCCATGGATACTTACTTACAAAAAAAAATCGTGCATTTGAGGGGGTGGGGGTCCTTTTTGGCCCAATAACAATAGTAGGTGACTCGAAACTCTTAATAAAAGGTCTAAAGAGGAATTTGGTCCCCAAAGACACAACCATAGCCAATCTAGTTGAACAAATTTATCAGTTGGTTTAAAAGTTTGAAGAAGTCCAACCCATTTTCATGTGCAAAGACAATTAAACCATGAGGTGGATAAGCAATCAAACCTTGCTTGCAGACTTAAGTTAGGTGATTTGAAAGTGGAGGGGAAACATCTGTCTCATCAATTAATTATGTAATCATGAAGGAGAAAGATGTCATGAAACAGAGTGTACGAGGGAAACAAAGTTTCGGCGCTCGACATCTAGAGATCATTGCATCATGTGAAAGGCATGTCAAAGTACAAGGACGATATGGGCCAGCTCAAGTTCACTGCGATGTCAGTAAGTGAGTCGGCATGAAGCATCAAGGGTATGCAATGTGCAAAGGAGAGATAGAATGGAGATAGAACGATCAAGGTGGAAATAGGACAACTGGCAAAGAACAAGACACAAATACCAAATGGAGATAAATAGAGAAGTGAACCAAGATTGGAGTGGGGATACAAGAACTTCATCCAAAATTTCTGGAGGCAATGTGAGCGCAAGATATAAGAGGTGCAAGAGTTATTAGGTTTTTTCACAAGCCATCTTGAGAGCTGGAAGCGAGACTTGGAAAGGAAAACAAAGGAAGAATTCCAATCCCTCATGCAGTAGTAGAGCAAATTAAGTAATCAGTTGGAGAGACAAACAACAAAAAACATGATGACGACATTAGATATATGCATTCTAAAAGGGAAGCTTAGGGAACAAGAGGGAAACTATTAACCAACCTGCGAAATAATAATGATTGATGTCGCAGGTTCATTGCTTCTCGTTGGAACTCAAGGTGATGAGATCCAATGGCAAGCAATGAGCCTACAGCAACAATCATTGCTCTGTCGTAGGCTGGTTAATTTTGCAGAACAAGAGAACCAAACCCGATGCTTGCAAAAAGAGGTGAAATACTAGAAGAGGGAATTGGCCCCAAAGATCTGTAGAAACAACTCTTTAGCTTGTTCCTCTACCAGATTCCCCCAAGATATTCAGCAAGCAAACAAGGAGGAAGACTCTGTAAACCACCAAGGTCTGCATCTACATCAAATTAAGGAAAGGACACAAAATTCATCAACACCAGCAGCAATCCTAGAATCCCTCGTGCCAAAACCTATAATGTTTTCTTTTGATATATGTTTTGCACAATTAAAATTTTAAGAAGCATTTTTGTAAGAATATATACAAGCCAGACTTGCAATAAAAACAGAAACGAGAATAGTGTTTGTGATAAAGATAGATACCAAAGACATTTTGAATTTTATCAGTCAATAAGACGAACTACTATGTAATTGTGTTTTATGGGCTAGACGTTTCGAATACAAGTCCTTTTCAATAGAAATACTCTCTCTATGGTTATTGTTAAAATAATAATAATTAGTGCATTTGGCAAGTTGAGAAGTTGTTACATAGGAAATGGACTTATTAGAGAAGAAAGGATGGCAAAAATTTGGAATAGAGAACAATCTATGCATGTTTCTTTTGAATGACATGGGGAGTGTCCTTCATTCTTTTGTACCAATCAAACGAAAATGACAGGAAGACATGAAGATCCTTCAAGGAAGAGACTTTGGGTATTGTAGTGAAGGAAAACCTTGACGCTCAAAAGTATCAATGTCTACTATAGATTTTGGTTGTAGATTTCGGTAATGTCATCCCTTAAGAATTATGTATTGCCAATGCCCATGCCATTTCAAGTGGGACATAAGTACATCGCCCCTTATATAACTAGCAACACAAAAAAAGTAGGATTGTTTGGATCCCATGGAGGGCCATGTACTTGTTGAAGTTAGCAACCACAAATTTTGGTAAATGTGGAGTTTTATGCTTTTTTATATTGAGTAAATTTATATAAATTGGATTAACTATTAATATATATTAATCAAATTAATTATATATAAATGGTTGTAAATTTCTATTAATTTAATTGATTATTGATGTTTTATTACTTTGTTAATGTTATTATTTTTAAAGGATTATTTTATTATTTTGTTAATATTATTATTTTTTATTTTATTTAATAGCATTAAATATTTTTCTATTGAATAATAATTAAATAACTATTCAAGATTTTGTTGAAAAGTTACCTAGGAAGTGTTTGTCCACCTAGATTTGTCTTGGGTGGACAAGGACACTTAAAAGCTGTGAGTCTTAGTCTTGTGCATTTAATGAAGCGAGAAGCACTTTATAATTTTAAAGTGACTTTATTAAAAGACTATGTTGTGGGTTTTCCTAAGTTCACATTTAAAATAAAGTTAAGTGAGCGATTAATTGAATGGGACCTTGTTTTAACTTTATTAAATGGCATGAAGTGCACTAAATGTCATTTAATTAATATTTAATGTGAACCCTTCATCTAATCTAATCCTGGCCATTAGATTGACAGGGAAGTTACCATGAACAAAAAGGACTAGGGCAAGGCAAAAGTTCATTCATTGTGATCATTTCCAAAAGAGATTTTGGAAAGAGAGAGAAAATGGCAAATGAGGGTTTGAAGAGATTTTGAACCAAGAGAGAGAAATTGCAGAAATAGGAGAAAATGTTGTAGGGAACATTTCCCAAGGTAGGCATTAATTGCACAAGAGATTTATGTACAGTAGGAGGTCGTACTATACTCAGTCGTACATCAACACTGAGAAAACTAGGGCATGATTTTCTAGAAATTTTGTACAGCATTTAATGTTGTTAATTGCATACCGTACGGGTTCAGAAATCGAGGAAGAGTTTAGTCGTACAGTGCACAAAAATCGATAAAATTAATGTGCACGAAAATCAACAAATTGCATATCGTACAGCCCGCACGTGCGAGGCCGTACATCATGTTTTTCAAGGTGTTGTTTCAATGATTTTCAGCAGTCCATACAACAGGTGTTTGGCACGCATTTTGAGATGAAATGCTGAGATAAGTATAGCTGTGTGATTTTTGTAAATTTTTCTTGAAGAAAATAAATCTTTCTCACTCAAAAACAGGTTTTCCCTTAGGGCTTTTATCCTGGACCATTGGTAAAAAACAAGTGTTAAATTTCATGTGTGTTTGGTTGCTTAAAAATTTTCTAAGTTTAATATTTTTGGTGGAAATGAAAATTTCTGAATTCTTTAATTTTGGAAAAAGAATCTTATATATTTCAGTCTAGTCAAATTTTGTTTAAAAATTGTGCATTGAAGGGTTCGGCATTAAACCATGCAGAGAAGCCGAAAATATTGAAACTAGGTTGGGATTCTTTCAAAAACTTTCATGGTATCAGGGCACATTAAAGATTCAGAATTTTAAACAATCAGAAAACTGGGGTTTGGAGAAAAGAAGTCTTGAACATCTTGCTTGAAGTTACAGGTTGCAATCATGGTTTTTGGTCTTAGAGTGGAAGATAGATTAGAGGGGGCTGCAAATTTTAGTCCATGGAAGGCTAGAATTAATTTGATTCTTGAAGAAAATGAACTATGGGATATAGTTCATAGTACAACAGCAAATCTTGTGGTAGTACCCACTGATGCAACAGATAAGGAAGCTTTCATGAAGAGGGATGTGAAGGCAAGAAGAATCATTCTTGATGTTGTGAAGGATCATGTGATCCCTCACATTTCTACAAAAGATCATGCATTTCAAATGTGGACAGCTTTGACAAATCTTTATCAGAGTTTCAATGAAAACATGAAGATGGTATTGAGAGAGAAGTTGAAGAGTGTGCACATGGGTAAAGGGGAAGGCATGGCATCATATCTTGCCAAGATCACACAGGTAATTGATGAGCTTGCATCTATAGGTGAGGTGATAGGTAGTGTTGAGATGGTGCATACAGCACTAAATGGTGTGACTCAGCAGTGGACCGTGTTTTTACAGACTACCATTGGTAGGGAGAACATGCCTGCATGGAATCGATTGTGGGATGATCTCACATAGGATGAGACACGGAGAGGTTACTTACAGGGTAGTTTATCACATCACAGGGATGATGAGGAGAATGTTGCTTTAGTAGTGAAGGGCAAGAAGAAGAAGAAGTTCAAGAAGGGTTCCAAGGATGAGGCCAAACAACATGATGGGGAGAAGAAGGACATGAGCAAAGTGAAATGCTTTGCACGTCAAAAGATGAGACACTATGTTGGGCAGTGCCCAAACAAGAAGAAGAATAAATAGCAGACAGCAACTTCAGTAGAGATTGATGATTTTGTTGCGATATTTGAGAGACTTTTCTCTCTTTGCAGGTGTTAGTGTTGAGATAGCATCTTCTATCACCAGCATGGACTTTCAAAATGACATGGAGCATTCCATAATTGTTGGGTATTCGTTAAGTGCCTCAACTACTTCCTCCACTTGGTACATTGATAGTGAAGCCTCGAGTCACATGACAGGTGATCATGATATGTTTTTAGAGATGTCAGAGTCAAAATTGGAGATGGAAGTTGTATTGGGAGATGACACAGTGGTGAGAGCAGTTGGGTGTGGGACTATCCGTTTTGACAGGGAATTCATGCATCCTATGTATCTAAGGGATGTATTGTATGTCTCGGGCTCAAGAAGAACCTTGTTTCAGTTTCCATGATTGAGGACGGAGGCTTCATTGTATATTTCCTTGATGGAAAAGTTCACATCTTTCCCAAGTCAGCAGGTCCATCTGATTCACGGGTGATTGGAGTCAGATGTAGGAAACTTCACAAGCTTCCCTTCTAGCCACATCATGCACTGTCATACACTTAGAGAAGCAACAAGTTGTGTGAGCTATGGCATAGGAGGACGGCCCATATTCACCATCCATCTTTGAGGATGCTGAGAGATATGACGACAGGTATGCCTGAGTTCAGCACAGATTCGAGTGGTTTGTGTAGAGGGTGTGCTTTGGGAAAGTACACCAAGAATGCTTTTCTAAGCAGTGATTCCGTATCAAAGGGAGTGCTTCAGTTGATACATTCTGATTTGTGTGGTCCCATGTCATCTACCTCTTTGACAAAATACAATTATTATGTCACATTCATTGATGATAATTCCAGGAAGACTTGGATCTACTTCCTTAAAAGCAAGAGATCAGAGGAAATCTTGCTTCAGTTCCAAGAGTTCAAAGCTCTAGTGGAGAACCAAATAGGAAAGAAGATCAAGGTACTTCAGTCAGACAATGGGGTTGAGTATACTTCTCATCCATTCGATGAGTATTGTCAGTAGGAGGGGATCAAGAGGTGGTTAATAGTTCCTTACACTTCACAGCAGAATGGAGTGGCTGAAAGGAAGAATCGTTCGATATTGGGTGCAGCTAGAGCCATGCTGCATGATGAGAGTCTTCCTTTTTTTCTATGGCCAGAGGCCTGGAGCACTGTTGTTTGTGTTATGAACAAGAGGTCTGCACCATGCATTGGGGTGCAAAACTCCTAAGGATATGTTTACAGGGAAAGTGCCTGAGATAGGTCACTTTCAGATTTTTGGTTGCCTTACATACTCTCATGTCCCTTTTGAGAAGAGGACAAAGTTGGAGGCTACAACTGAACGGGGTATTTTTATTGGTTATGACGAGACATCGAAGGATTTTCACATATACCTTTCTACACAGAGGAAAGTTGTGGTGAGGAGGGAGGTGAAGTTTGAGGAGGAGAAAGCCTTCAGGAGGTCTCTAGATTCCGATATGGAGGATCACCAGAGTACTCCATAGGTGACTTTTCAGAGTTCAGCGAGTCAGAGTACAGGGTCATCGGTTTCAGGTGTGATTGGGTCATAGGTTACAGGTTCTTCAGTTTCAAGAGCTCGGTGCATAGGTACTTCTGGTACAGAGACAGGTTCACAGGTGACACCTTCAGGTGATTCGGTTTCTAATGGTACAGGTTGAGGTTCACCAGGGACAGGTTCTCAGGTTGTTGGTACTTATTCAGGGGGACAGGTGTCTGATGAGGAGGTAGAGGAGAGTCTGAGACAGGATGCTTCCTCCAGGAAGAGAAATCCAAGTTGGCTTAAGGAGTTGATGAAGGAAGCAGAGGAGTCAGTTGGACCACCCAAGAGGGAGGTCAGAGAGAGCAGCTCACCTAAGAGATTTTCCAGCTATACGGCACAGGTGACTAGCTTGCATGACACCGCTCCTGATCCTTATGAGGAGGCTTGTGCACACCAGGTTTGGAGAGATGCCATGATGGAGGAGTATAACTCCATCATGAATAATAGGGTGTAAGAAGTGGTTCCAAGACCAGAGGGGAAGTCAGTTGTGACTTCCAAATGGATTTACAAGATAAAGCATGTTGCGAATGGCAGTATTGAGAATTTCAAAGCTCGTTTTGTTGCACGTGGTTTCTCATGGGTCGAGGGAGTTGACTATGATGAACCATTTGCACCAATGGCTAGATTTTCTTCGATCAGGGAAGTGATATTCGTCATGGCAGAGATGGGTGGGAATATCCGTCAGATGGATGTGAAAACCGCTTTTCTCAATGGTTTTCTACAGGAGGATGTGTATCTTGAGCAACCAAAGGGATTTGAGGTGTGTGAAAGAGATTCTCGTGTTTGCAGGCTGAAAAAGGCCTTGTATGGTATGAAGCAAGCCCCTCGGGCTTGGTATTCCAGGATCGATTCCTACTTTCTTTCGATTGGGTTTCAGAAGAGTGAAGCGGACCCAACCTATACTACATTGTGGTTGGTGGTGTTCCACTTATTCTTCTATTGTGTGTTGATGACTTGTTCATTACTGGGGGAGAGCACCTGATTGATTCGTGCAAGAAGGATCTTTCTTCATAGTTTGAGATGACAGACCTTTGACTAATGCATTACTATTTGGGGATGGAGGTTTGGCAGGAGGATGGACATGTTTTCCTGGGGCAAAGAAAATATGTTGCAGATGTTTTGAAGAGATTTCAGATGACTGATTGTAGGCCTATATCTACACCCATGATCGCCAACTGGGAAAAGCTTCATGCTTCAAAGGGAGAGTTGGTGGACCCTACTTTGTATCGTCAGCTGATTGGTTCGTTGATGTATTTGGTCAAAACCATACCAGATACAAGTTTTGCAATGAACACTCTCAGTCAGTTCATGGTGGAGCCTAGGAGAGTGCATTGGATTGCTGCAAAACACATTTTGAGATATCTAGCAGGTACAAGTGATTTTGGATTGGATTATGGAGATCTAGTGGAGTGGGATTGGTTGGCTATATA
The DNA here is from genome assembly GCA_001517045.1 of Pseudotsuga menziesii. NCBI lineage: Eukaryota > Viridiplantae > Streptophyta > Pinopsida > Pinales > Pinaceae > Pseudotsuga > Pseudotsuga menziesii. The sequence continues at coordinate 521,222 of LPNX011118773.1, read as the reverse complement.
GATTTAGATTGGGCAGGTAGTGTTTCGTACCAGAAGAGCACTTTTGGATGTTGCTTCAGCTTGGGTTCGGCAGTTGTGTCGTGGTTCAACAGGAAGCAAAAGTCTGTGGCATTGAGTTCTACTGACGCTAAGTATATGGCAACTTTTCAAGCTAGTTGTGAAGCTTTGTGGCTTCACAAGCTGATGGTGGAATTATTTGATTTGGATCTGAGTCCTACAGTTATACAATGTGATAATCAGAGTTGCATCAAGCTCTCTAAGAATCCAGTATTTCATGATAGGTCAAAGCACATAGATATCAAATATCACTTTATCAGAGACTATGTTCATAGAGGGGTTGTTCGGTTGTAGTATGTCTCTACAGATGAACAAGTGGCTGACATTCTCACGAAGGATTTGGGTAGTGTTGATTGCATGGGCAGACCCAGGTTTACTATAATCAACCAACAACACCCCTAGCTCACTGGCCCTTTCGACGACAGACCGCAAGGCGGCCTGAAGTCTCACCCGAAGTGAATCTAATGGGTTGGCCAAGGACTCAAGTGTCTTGGACTAGGTTTCGAGGAAATCCTACTGGTGGCACGTAGCTCTCCTAGCCACGAGACCTCCTTCCTGTGCCTAAGAGTTGCGCGACCTCCTGCTCGCGTCGCGCAATCCCGTCGTCGCGCAGCTCCTCTAGCCGCGAGATGTTTCTTTCCACCACCGTGCGGTCCTTCTCTATGATGTGCACTTTCCCTGACTTGCAATATTTCCAGCCTTGGCGCACCGTGCGACACGCAGCTCCTGCTCAACGCGAAGTCCTCAACCTGCGGTATCGCGCACTGCAGCTTCTCTGCCGATGCGATATCACCTCTCTGTGATATCCTACCTCCGCGGTTTAGCGCACTTAGCGTTGCTCGTGTCAACATGCAAGACTTAACATACAAAGCTATTCAATACTGCATCCAGTAGCTATTTACGCAAACATAAATGAAACACATACAACATGCCAAAGGCTTTTACTTATGATTATCCTTCTGTGCTGTGGTGAACTGGTTAATACATTCATCCATTAAACTGCAACGAAGTCCATAAAATAACTGAGCAATGCATAAGTAAACATAACACATAAATCAGTCGCATAACACAGATTTTAACGTGGTTCACCTCCAGGATGGAAGTTATGTCCACAGAACTGTGTTTTCTATTATAGCTCAAGGGGAAGGTAAAACACAGTTCTGTTGCACCGCATATGCAGCTCAAGATCTTCTCTCTTATATCTCTCTTCTCTCTATATTGCTCTCTTACAATATACTCTTCCCTCTCAGTTGATCCCTGCGGATCGTTACATGCATGCTCTATAAGCCAGCTACTGGTTTCAGTAAGATTGCTACAGCTAAGACCAGAACCAGAGCTCGGCTTTTACAACATTCTACTTACTCTTATTGCCTATTTCATTCACGACTGTCTAACTGTCTATCCAACCAACTAGCTAACTAACTAACCCTTTACAATACAAAATTACATTCTTTTATAAGCAGCCCGAAGGTCCTGCTTTTACAACACTGTGGGCCTGTCCCAACAGTAACCCAAACCCTAATTAGTGACAGTCGCTCCTCTCTGTCCTTGAGGTAGCCGCTTCCCGTCACACCACAGCTCTCTGCAGTCTTCCATGCTTCCCGGCACTGACCATGGGTACTATGCATCGCTTCTCTGCTTTCTGTCCTTCGCCTTCAATGCTTGAGCCTCGTTGCTCCTTCTTCTTTATGAGGGTCATTGAGCCCTCCTGTCTTCCGCCGCTACCTTCAATGCAGTGGGTGAGCTCTCCCTTCTCGGTCGCTCAGGTACCGTTGCCCTTCTTTGACTTCCGCATCTCAAAAAGTCACGGTTTCCGGCTCTGCTCTCCAGCTGGAAACGTGCTACGGCGTCGTAGCTCTGCCTTAACTTCTTTCCGCAAAGCTTATCATTCCGCCAAAACTAGTAGCTTCTTCTGTAGCTGCGGGACCCTGCTCCAGCAGGTAGAGAGAAGCATGTCTACTTCAGAGATAAGCTGGGAGTGGGGAAAAACACTTTCCTCGGTAAGAGGGAGTGTTGAAAAGTTACCTAGGAAGTGTTTGTCCACCTAGATTTTCCTTAGGGTTTACAAGGACACTTAAAAGTTGTGACTCCTAGTCTTGTGCATTTAATGAAGAGAAACACTTTATAATTTTAAAGTGACTTTATTAAAAGGCTATTTTGTGGGTTTCCCTAAGTTCACATTTAAAATAAAGTTAATTGAATGATTAATTGAATGGGGTTGTTCTAACTTTATTAAATGACATGAGGTGCACTAAATGCCATTTAATTAATATTTAATGGAACATTTAGTGAACCCTTCATCTAATCTAATCTTGGTCATTAGATTGGCAGGGAAGTTACCATGATGAACAAAAAGAACTAGGCCAAGGAAAATTTTCATTCATTGTGATCATTTCCAAAAGAGATTTTTGGAGAGAGAGAGAAAAAGACAAATGAGGGTTTGAAGAGATTTTGAACCAAGAGAGAGAAATTGCAGAAAATTGAGAAAAGGTTGTAGGGAAAATTTCCCAAGACAGGAATGAATTGTAGAAGAGATTTTTGTACAGCATGAGGCCGTACTGTACTCAGTCGTATAACAGTACGAATTTCAAGAAAACCAGGGCACATTTTTCTAGAAATTCTATATAGTGTTTAATGTTGTTAATTGCACACCGTACAGGTTCAGAAATCAAGGAAGAGGGCAGCCGTACAGTGCACAGAAATCGAGAAAATTAATGTGCACTGAAATCGATAAATTGCAGGTCATGCAGCCTGCATGTGTGATGACGTACAGCACATTTTTCGAGGTGTTGTTTTCAGCAGTCCCTATAGCAGGTGTTTGGCACGCATTTCGAGATGAAATGTTGATATAAGTACAACTGTGTGATTTTTGTAAATTTTGTGTGAAGAAAATAAAATCTCTCTCACTCGGAAACAGGTTTCCCTTAGGCGTTTTATCCTAGACCATTGGTAAAAAACAAGTGTTAAATTTTATGTGTGTTTGGTTGCTTAAAAATTTTCTGAGTTTAATATTTTTGCTGGAAAAGAAAATTTATGAATTCTTTAATTTTGGAAAAAGAAACTTATGTGTTTCAATCTAGTCAAATTTTGTTTAAAATTTGAGCATTTAAGGGTCGGGCATTAAACCATGCAGAGAAGCCAAAAGTCTTGAAACCGGGTTGGGGTTCTTTCAAAAACTTTCAGATTTAAGATATCAAGTATTCATGTTTGAGTTTTTCAATGAATATATCTAATTTCTAAAATAGTATAGATTCATATTAGGTATATAAACTATATTAATTATCTTATTATAAATTTACATTAATATTTTTAGACAAATATTCAAGTATGGATTTAATTTACAATTCAAAGCTAAGTGCCTATTTACAAACCATGAAATAAGGTGAATGAATATTAAGCATACATCTTTGTTAACTGCTTCGTCTAAATCCTTATTGTCTCAACCAATTCCAAGATGGATTATAACCTCCTAGAAATAAGGAGATGAATAAATTCAATCCAACTTAATTAATATATCATATTTTATTATTTTATTACAAAGGGAAAATAGGATTATCTCTTAAAGCCTTGTTTTAATCCTAAAGAAGATTCCATCCCTACTCCTTCGTCCTTAAAGCCATTTTTTTCTCTCTTATTTCCATTAGAAAAACTTTTGCAAACATTATAAGAAAAGTGTCACAAATCAATTCAATTATAATTCTTGTCATTATTTATAACAAAATCATCATGACATACAAACATTCAAATATTGATGGAGAAGTTAGAGAGCACCTTAAATTTTGTTTGCTGTAAATTTTATTGTTCTCAAGGCCATAAATTAAGTCATTGTAGAGATCAACACTAATAAAAAAAAAGTTGTTCAATTTTCAATCTCCATCAAGGTTACAAATGTGTCATTTTCTATGTTGGAGTTAACATTATAAATACAATCAAAAAATCAAAAAACATTATATTATATCAAAAATTCAATTTAATCGAAACATCTATTAAAAAAACATTACATTCTAATAGAAATGTCATAAATTAATGCAATTATAATTCTTAACATTATTTATAACCAAAACATCATAAAATACAATCATTGCAAGATTTAAATTAGAAATTAGAGACCACCTTCATGTCAGGAAGAATATGTTAGCCTTTACGTTCACAAAAAATAAATTGAATCATGTAAGTTGTTTTCATGGTGTATTTATATGTATACCAAAAACATAATATGTGTAATTCAGATAATGACATATACTCATTCCATAAAATCCTAAATTACTTCATAAACATATACCATATTTCACATCATATTAGTTGTTAACCAAATGAAATCGTTTCCATTTCCACTGTCATAACTTGAAAAATAAACAATATACTTAGAAAATCAAAGATAATAGTAAGAAAATAATATCTCAATCTGTAAATGATGAAATGAAACATGTGCATATCACTCTCTATTTCCATGACCCTCATTATTTTCCTCGGTTGGCATAGCAATGTTGTTGTTCTCAAAAACATGTTTAGATCTAGGGTCATATCTTAATATGAACCGGCAATCTCTATCCAACACATCCGGGTAAAATAAAACTTTGTTGCAGTGTTTTGGGAAAACATAAGGCTCCTTATTTTCATCCCACGTCTTTCTAGAGTTTGAACAATATCAACCCACAATCACAATCTTCCTTTACAGTATTCCTTTCAAATGTGTCCCACCACCTGCACCTAAAAATAACACATTAGAAAGATGAGGAATCCACTTGAATGGACTCTTGTAAATTTTGGTAAATGTGGAGTTTTATGCATTTCTTTGTAGAAAATGGGATAATTTTTCCAAGTGATCCTTTAAAAAGGCCACCTAAAACCCACAAATTAGATGTCAACATAACTTGTTCCCTAGTGTAGAGCAAGACTTTAGGCTTCAATTGTTCATCTTAAATCATAGAGGGAACATGGTTGTTACTATGCTTGTTGTTGAAGAGTGCAATTGAAATGTTTAATAGATTATGAAAGATAGTTTTTTTTAGTTGCAAATAAGTGCATTGAATCATAGAGAGTAGACAACTTATCAATTGAATAAAAATAAATAAATTAAAAAAAGTACATATTAACATCATACTAAATAAGGTCTCTTGACATTTAGTCCATAAAATTGTTCAGGTACACAGGGTACTCCCAAAATACCGAACACCTTTAGATACCACTTCACACAAATAGATCACAGATCAACACATCGATGTTTGTCACGTGGTTAAAACTCTCGAGAGGGAAACAATCCATGGCCCCAGCCAAATAGCTACTTGGAGCAATTTATTATGCAAAAGAAAGAAAGTTACATGAGCTTCTCATAATCGATCAACTAGCCAAGGAACCTCTATGCTCTTTAAATAGAGATCATAGACCAATCGGGTGTTAAGCCACGGATCAATGGTAGGTATGATCTAAGAGAAGTTGAACCGTTAGATCACTCTATGTATAGAACATATCGTGACCGTCGGATTAGAATCTTTACAAATGCATACTAAAGAAACACACTTTTACCTAACGAATATATTACACAAGTTGATCTTAACTAACTCCTAAGTGTCTAAATATCCTAACATCCCCTCTTAAGAACAACTTGGGATAGGATTGAAGGATTTACAAAAGTGACACTATTAGGAGAAGGAAGGAGGCATTAGAGCCTATCCCCCCTTAAGGACACATTCCTAAAATCCTAACATAGACCGAAGTTTAGAAAACTTCGCTTCTGTAAGAGACTTGGTGAATGTCTGCAACTTGATCATCTGTAGGGCAATAGAGCACTTCAATAACATGATCATGAACAAGATTTATGATGAATTGCATGTGTAGCTCAATGTGTTTGTTGTGTTGATGTAGAACTGGATCTTTGGCAAGCTTGATGGCACTTTGATTGTCGCACCAAAGTGGAGTAGGTTGCTGCTACTCAAATCCAAACTCTGAAAGGATCTGTCAAAGCCATAAAGCTTCCTGACTGGCATTAACTAAGCCTCGATATTCTGCTTCTGCTGAAGAAAGAGCAAGAGCTTGTTGTTTATTACAAGCCCAAGTGACAGGTCCAAATCCCAGACTGAAAACATAACCTGCAGTAGACTTTCTATCAACAGGATCGTCGGCCCAATCTGAATCAGTGAAACCAACCAACAAAGGTTTCCCCCCTATAATGTAATGAATCCCAAATTGAATTGTACCTCGAATATATCGAAGTATTCTTTTTGCTGCTTTCCAGTGACTTTCATGAGGAGTTTGCATATAATGGGCAATGCGACCAATGGCAAAGGAAAGGTCAGGACGGGAATGAGTCAAGTATAAAATACTACCAACAAGCTGATGATACAAGGTGGCATCTACTTCAAGGGAAGTACAAGTGGCAGAAAATTTGACTCCAGAGTGGAAGGGAGAAGGGGTTGGTTTACAATTTTCCATGTGGAAGCGACGAAGAAGGTCACAGGCATACTTAGACTAGGAAAGAAAGATTCCTTCTTTGGTTTGCAAGACTTGGAGACCAAGAAAATAATGCAAATGTCGTAAGTCTGACATTTCAAAATTTTTCTTAAGACTGGATTTCACATGGGTTATAAGTTTAGGGTCACTACCAGTAAGGATAAGATCATCAACATAAAGAACAAGTATGATGAGATGGTTTCCTACTTTCTTGGTATAGGCATTGGAGTCAAAATGGCATCTAGAAAAACTGGTGTCAAGGAGAAAGCTATCCATTTTGGCATACCAAGCTCTAGGAGCTTGCTTAAGGCCATATAAGGATTTCTTAAGGAGACAAACAAGGCTAGAGTTATTATGAACATATCCAAGAGGTTGTTCCATGTAAATTTCCTCGTGTAAATCACCATGTAAGAAGGCAGACTTGACATCCATTTGATGGACTTCCCAGTTATGTAAGGCTGCAAGGGAAAGAACAAGGCGGATGGAGTTCATTTTTGCTATAGGGGCAAAGGTTTCATTGTAGTCAATCCCTTCAACTTGGGAAAAACCTTTGGCAACTAACCTTGCCTTAAGTCTTTCAACACTTCCATCTGATGCATACTTAGTTCTGTAGACCCATTTACATCTGACAAGTTTTCTTCCTTTTGGAAGAGGAACAAGATCCCAAGTATTGTTCGCCATTAAGGAAAGATATTCTTCATCCATAGCTGCATCGCAATATGGATTTCCTGAAGCTTCTGCAAAAGTTTTTGGATCATGATTCTCGAAAACTTGAGCCAAAAGAGAAGAGGCTCACTGAAACTGAGAACGTGTTCGTCGTTGATCTCTAGGATCACTTGCAAGATCACCAGTTGCTTCACATGTTGAACGGACCCATCGAGGAAGTATTGGTGCTGGTGTAATTGGAGGAACATGAGCAAGCGGAGTTGGATTTTCATCCTCACTGTCATCATCAAAAACTGGAGTTGAAAACCTGTCAAGGAAGCTGGAAGAACAAGA
>LPNX011118773.1:461688-513468 GCA_001517045.1 Pseudotsuga menziesii | reverse complement strand
ATGACCAGATTGTTTTTCAACAAGGACCTTGTAGGCCAAGAACATGTTAAATACTTTGCTCTTAAGTTTTAGGAAGTAAACCCAAGTGCGTCTGGAGTAGTCCTCAATGAAAGTTAAGAAATATTTGAAACCAGAAAAAGAAGCAGATGGAAGAGGGCCACACAAGTCACTATGCACAAGCTCCAAGGGAACCGAGGCGTTCCAAGAGGCACATTTGTCAAAACTGCTTCGATGATGTTTTCTGAGTACACAACCGGAACAAACACCATCCTTGTAAGATACCAGCGAAAGACCAGTCACCATATTGTCTTTACATAGTTATTGCAACGTGCGATAATTTGAGTGACCAAATCGCTCATGCCAAAGTTTGCTCAATTTATCACTATGAGCAACAGAAATTGAAGGAAAAGGTGATGACCCAAAGTTCTTAAATTTGTATAACCTGGTAATATCATCAACAGTTCCAGTAGCAAGGACATTTTGAGGATTTTTAAAATCCTTGATTACAACTTGGTGAGGTGTAAACGTCACAGTTTTACCTTCACCTGAATGAGTAAATTGATAGACTGATGACAAATTGCAGGAAATTTTTGGAACACATAGTATATCACTGAAATGACCATTTTCTACTGGAACTGTTCCAGATCCTACAACACTTACAGATCTATCATCACTAACAAATATTTGTTTGGTGTTATATTCATGCATAGTAGAAAAGATGGATTTATCCTTAGCCATATGATAAGATGCTCTAGAATCAATGAGCCATTCAATTGAAGTAGAAGAATAAGATGCAGTATAAGAGTAACCAGAAGCACAAAGTCCATGTCCATGAGAGGTAGATTCTGAAGACGAATCTAGGCTGATGTGGTGCTTCTTCATTGCTACTTCCAAGGCTGCCATCTTCTTAAAACACTTAGATTCATCATGATTATCTTTCGCACAAAAATTGCAATGACGCTCAGTGTTCTTTCCTTTTTGCTTGGATCCTTTGTCATTTTTTAAAGAAGGAGCTGACTGAGAAGGTTTAAGACCCTTATTGTTTTGCTTATTATTGCAAAAATTATGTTCCTTGGGAGGCTTGGACTTTTCTTTCTGTTGGGACAATAAGGCTTTCCCAGATGTATCCGCATTGTTAATTATTCCAAGATGAATGAGCTTATCTTGCTCTCTAATTAAGGAATCGCAAAAGGATTCAAGGCTAGGCTCTTGATAGCTAGCTGCAGTCAATGATTCTTTCATGGAGTAGAATGTAGATACAAAAACAGAATATGCAGGTCTAAGTTTTGAAAGAATATGATAAATAAATTGTTTGTCTTCTTTCTTAATCTTGTATTCTGCACATAATAGTCTAAGAGTTTTATACTTAGATAAATAGTATTGAATGCATGGAAAATTATTTGGATTCAAGGAAAGCAACTCATTCTCAAGTTGATGACCCCGAATTTCATTGTGTTTACCAAACACAAATTCCAACTTTTCCCAAGCGAGATTAGGTTCATCAATTCCAGATATGTGGAATCGCAAATTAGTAGAGATTGACATCTCAATCAATCAACGAGCTTCATCACATCTATTTTCCCATTTAATTTTTTTATCATCATCAGTGGGTTCTGTTTCTTTCCCTGAGATTATCCTGAAAAGTCCCCTACTTCGCAGAACATCTTCCATATGAGATTTCCATGAGAAATAGTTAGAAGTTGTAAGTATAATATCACAAGGGGCGGCCATACTATAAAATAATGACTAAAAGAAGAGAAACTAACTGTCTGGATGCAAACAGCTCGAAAAAATATGCGGTTTAAAAAAAACGGCACTTAAAACTGATTCTGGATGATGAAGTTATGCTTGATCAAAGAAAAAGTTGAAGATGTCCCCAATAGTGACGTGGCAGATATTAACTTGACCAACTAAAAAAAGAAGCCCCCTCTTCCCAAGATCAACCTTTGACAATCACTTTTACAATAAAGTTGCTTTGAAGTGAATCACTTTTGTAGAATAAGTGATGTTCACTTTTACAATAATGTGACTTTTAAATAATGCGGCAATAAATTAAAAGATGCACTTTATTTTATTTTATTTTATTTTATTTATGTGAGATGCACTTTTACAATAAAGTAACTTGAAAATAGAAATTGCATGCACTAAAAAGTAGCTTAATAAGACTTGAACTCAAGACCTATTAAATAATAAAGCAACTTTGGACCAAGTGAGCTAAGTTTAAAAGGTACGTAAAATAATGGAAAAAGGAAGAGGGTTTTTTTTTTTTTGAACTCTTATCTCTCGTTCTCCGTGCTTGCTTTCTTTTCTTGCAAATCACAAAAAAAAACCGAAAAACAAAAACAAAAAAACTTTTCCACACAATGGGGTTAGATCTTGGTTAGCTTACCCGTAAAGTCTATGTTTTCAAGTTTTCCCGTTGTTTCTGATTTGTCGTGAATGCACAAGGTGCACGGCAAAGAGCATACGTAGCTGAGAAGACAAGAAAAAAAACTATTCCTCACTGTTTTTTATTCGTTGCGATCGCGCAAGGTGCACAGCAAAGAGCATACGCAGTCAGGGAAGGCAACAGTCCGAGACTAAAACAAAACAAAAAAAATATCTAATAATAAACTGATAAAATATGAGAGATTTACAAAAAACAAATCCGTCACTGTAACATTATACCTTCAGATTTGTCGAAATGGGTGTTTCTGGAGCAAACGAAAACTATTTCTCAATGGAAACGGCGCTTCGGACGCAATGGAATAGCTTCCACAGGCCAAAAATGTACAGAAAATCCAGAACCAGAAACCCTTTCAAATTTTTGGCAACATCGGTTCCAGATCTTGATCAAAACCGAAAGCGGCTCTTCATAAAAGCTTTGATACCATGTTCGGGTACATAGGGTACTCCTAAAAGACCGAACACCTTCAGATACCGCTTCACACAAATAGATCACAGATCAACACATCGATGTTTGTCACGTGGTTAAAACCCTCGAGAGGGAAACAGTCCACGGCCCCAGCCAAATAGCTACTTGGAGAAATTTATTATGCAAAAGAAAGAAAGTTACATGAACTTCTCATAATCAATCAACTAGCCAAGGACCCTCTATGCTCTTTAAATAGAGATCATAGACCAATTGGGTGTTAAGCCATGGATCAATGGTAGGTATGATCTAAGAGAAGTTGAACCATTGGATCACTCTATGTCTAGAACATATCGTGGCCGTCGGATTAGAATATTTACAAATGCATACTAAAGAAACACACTTTTACCTAACGGATATATTACACAAGTTGATCTTAACTAACTCCTAAGTGTCTAAATATCCTAACAAAAACCAATAGTACAATGCCATTTGTTAAGGGGTGTTGGGAAAGGAAACCATTGCAATATCATCATCGTCACTGTCCGTGAAGGGTACTCAATTCTCATCACACATTATTGACACAACTTTCCACATTTACCACTGTAGTTTCTTGCCAATAGATTTCAAAAGAAATTGTTATGCAAAATCATTAAACTTGGAAGCGATTCTATGGCTTCTTTGACTAGCATATTGTTTTTTGGGATGCCATGAGAAACCACATGGATCGAGAGTTGAAGGAAACAAATCGAGCTAAATGCAAAGGTTGGAACTGGTTGTGTTTTGTATCTACGGGATCAGTTCCAGTCCCAATCGCACAATCAATCCCATGTTCTGAACATCGTATGTTTTGAAGAATGTAACCTCACTTGTGGTTAGTTAGTGAGTTAGGTGACCCATGGTATATTTCGACCTATGGTATTCACCCGTAGTATTTTCATTTGTATTTCCAATTTAATATGTTCTTAATAATGAGAAGGAATTCAATCTGTCCATAGTGCTTATGTCTTCTATTTTGTTTTTTTTACATGGTATCAGAGCTTACGGCATGATCCGAGGGTAAGCCTTTTCACATAAAGGAAAGCACTCACACTCCAAATCCATTTGGAAGCGGCATTCCTCCCGAGCTAGGGCACCATTGTCTGATTTTCATTTTTTTTCAAATCTTGGGTTGTCATTGCCCTAATCCTAAAAAAACCATGGTGAACTGCCATCACTCCACGTGCACTACAAACCTCTCATTTCTCGGTTATGCACGCTGTCAGGGATTCTCTCCCTACGGAAAGGACACGGCATTATTTTTAAAGAGCGTTACCTCTACAATCCACCGCTTATTTCCCACACTGAAAGAGTGGTGCCACCGCCTATCATGAAGAGGAAAAACGCAGTGCCACCGCACTACTGAAATTTGGGAAAAGCGGTGAACTGCACAGTCCTTAACCAATTTCTAACATTGTGCCTCTCCACCGTCCATTGCAATTGCACCGGGAGAGGTCCTCGATTTTTGACATAATAAAAAAAAGAGGGAGAAAGATGGCTAGTACCAATTCATTGAAGTCGATCTCCGGACCCGTTCTGACCGGAAGTAACTATGAGTTTTGGTCTATAGAAATGAAGACATTTCGGCAGCTCAACAAATGTTGGGATATGGTGGAAACCGATTTCAAAAAACCTGATGCGACTGCTCTAGATGCAATGAATAATGCCCAGAAGAGTGCTCTCGAAGCTCACCGAGATCTCACAGCCACATGGCTGATCCAAAGTTGCATTGAGGATTCGATTTTCCCACGAATCTCAGGAACTACCAGCACATATCAAGCTTGGAATCTACTTGCATCAGCCTACAAGGGAATCGATAGCGTTGAGTTAAAACGGTAAGACTACAAACCCTACACCTTCAATTTGAAAGTTTGAAGATGAAAGAGTCAGAAACTGTGGATCAGTTCATGACTAGGGCTTCAAGTATTATGACCCAATTCCAAACATATGGTGAACCACTAGAACAAAAGATTGTTGTTCAAAAGATTCTTCGGTGTCTCACCAAGAATTTTGCTATGGTAGTGACTGCCATAGAAGAGGAAAAAGATCTGTCTCAGTTCACCATAGAAGAGTTGACTGGATATCTTCTATCTCGTGAAGCATGATTCAATTAAGAAGAAGAGTCGCTAACCAATGCTTTCAGCACCCAAGATTCCCTCAACAGAGGTCGAGGCAAAGGAGGATGAGGTAGAGGAAGAAGAGGCCGAGGGTCCCCAGCTACATAAGACAGAACCAATCAGTCATGAACACTCAGATCATTCAGAACACTCTCACAACTCTCAAGGTCAAAGGGGGAGAGGCAAGATATGGACCAATAAGTCCAATGTTCAGTGTAACTACTGCAAGAAGTATGGGCACTATGAACGAGAATGCAGAAAGAAGCAAGTTGACCAAAACAATAGTAGAGCCAATGTCTCTAAAGAAGAAGAAGGCTCGTCAAAGGTGATGTTTCTGTCTTATCAAGCAACTGAAGAATGCTGCAGCTCAGATCTATGGCTACTACATAGTGATTGCAACAATCACATGATAGGTAATAAGTCACTATTATCCAGTTTGGATTCCTCTGTTGTCACGAATATCAATCTAGGAGATGAATTTTTGGTTCCATCAAAAGGAAAAGGTATTGTTCTTGTACTTACTAAGCAAAATGAAAAGAAGTTCATTCATGAGGTGTTTTATGTGCCTGATTTGAATGTAAATTTGATCAGTATAGGTTAATTACTTCAGAACTAGTATGATGTTAGGTTTCATGATACATACTGTGCTATCTATGATAAACCTCCCCGTAAGAAACTTATAGCCAAAGTTGAAATGACCAAGAATAGAATATTTCCTCTCAATCTTAGCAGTGCCAACCTTCCACACGTTGTAGCTCATATAGTTTCCAGTCAAGATGAATCATGGTTATGGCACTGTAAATTCGGTCATATTCCCTTCAAGAGTCTCAATCTCCTGCACAAACAGTCAATGGTCAAAGGATTATCGGTTATTCATGAACAATCCAGCACTTGTGAGGATTGTATCACTGGTAAACATCATAGGGACAGTTTCCCCACTTCCACATCTTGAGCCAAAGAGAATATTGAGTTAGTTCATACAGACCTCTGTGGACCCATGCAAACCCAATCCATATGAGGAAATTTTTATTTCCAGACCTTTATTGATGATTTTACCAGAAAAACATGGATTTATTTCCTCAATAACAAATCAGAGACCTTCTCCAAGTTCAAAGAGTTCAAGGCTCTCACTAGGAAGCAGTCTGGAAAGTTCATTAAAATGCTCAGGTCAGATGGTGGAGGTGAATATGATTCACATAAGTTTTCAGACTTCTGCAAGAAGCATGGAATCTAGAGACAATTCACCACCAAATCCACTCCACAGCAGAATGGAGTTGCTGAACGAAAGAACCAAACCATCATGAACATGGCCCGCAACATGTTGTCACATAAGAAGCTATCATATGAGTATTGGGTTGAAGTTGTTGGATGCTCAATCTACTTGCTCAACAGATCACCCACATTGGCTGTCCAAGACAAGATTCCTAAAGAAGCATGGAGTGGCACTAAGACTAATGTCTCACATCTCATAATCTTTGGTTATGTTGCCTTTGCGCATATACCTGATGAACTCAGAAGAAAGTTAGACAAGAAAAGAGAGCATTGCATTTTCACTAGTTATAGTGAACAGCACAAGGCATACAAGCTATATAATCTTGTCACCAAAAAGCTTGTGGTGAGCAGAGACGTAAAGTTCATTGAAGACAAATGTTGGAGTGATCATTCAAACATACAACATAAAGAATGTTCACATCAGCCATATCTACCTATCAGACTTCCAAGATTGGAAGTACAACAGCAAGAAGAAGCAGTAGAAATCCCACCCCAAAATCGGAAAACCAGAAGCTTGAGAGTTATATGAACAGACTCCAATTCTTGATGAGAAACTTCAATTTTCTCTCTTCTCCTGTCAACCCACATATTTTAATGAAGCAGTGAAGGACGCACCATTAGGGGAATTTTGAGGTCTAAAATGAGCCTAAAAACAAGAAAAGTACTATCAAAATCAATTTTAAAAAAACCAATCACATTCCAAAGAATAACATCATATATTATACTTGAGGTGGCATTGCTTGAGTTAAAGGTACTTACTTGTCAATTTCTAAATGGTGGATGTAAACCCATAGTTTACTATACTCATAATGGAAAAAATAGCAATACATTACTTTTGAATATAATATTTATATGCTTAATACTTTTAAGTACTCATAAAGTAAAATACTTTAAAATAATTTCATATATAATAAATATTTTTATATAAAACCTATTATTAAAAGCAAAAATAAAACTTAAAGTAAAAACTCTATGACTTATGTACTTCATATAATGAATATGGATGTAATTAAGTACTTCATATGTAGTAATTCATATTATTATTATATAATAATATATATTATATTATATATTATATATTATATATTATAATATATTATTAGATATCATATAATAATAAAAATATGAATCATTCAAACTTCATTTCATGATTTAAATTAAATTTTCATTTATAGGTGAGTATTTTGTATGATAAATATGTGGTAACACTAAATTTATATAAAATATTAAATAATTTATGAGGCACTTATACAATATTATTCAAGTTTTAATTTATGTGTATGTAATATCTATATATATATATTGGTTATAAAAGAATAGAATATAATATTGTTATAAATAAAAAATTTATATATTTATGATATATAAATGTTGATATAAATTTAAAGTTTAAATTTTAAGTGTGTGTAGATTTAACTTTTAGTTAAATTAAACTAAATAATATTAACTATATTTAATTGTATTTAATATTTATTTTTAAAATTTTAATTTATAATTACAAATATAAATTTAAAATTATTTAATAAATATTAGTTAAATTGGGTTTATATATATATATATATAAACTTTAACTTAAGTTTAGAATTCATAATTAAAGTATTTTACATTATTTTATTTATTACTACTTTCTTTTAGTACATCTATGTACTAAAGTACTAGTACATTTCTAGTCATATCTATGTACTAAAGTATTTATATTTCTAGTCATATCAAAGATATTTTTTTCTTGTTTTATTTTTAGACATCTTTTCAATTTAACTCAATCATAGTTACATAAATTGAAGTGCAAGAGGTGAGTTGTAGATAAACCTTCCTCACAAAATGACTATCTCATATTATTTTATTATATCTCTTATGAGACCCATTTTAGACCTCAAAATTCCCTTAATGAATGGGTAAAAGCCATGAATGAAAAGATTGATGCAATAGAGAAAAACCAGACTTGGGATCTTGTTGACATCCCTACAGACAAAACCAGTATTGGAGTCAAAAGGATCTATAAGACCAAATTGAATGAAAAAGAGAACTTGAAAATCACAAGGCAAGGTTGGTTGCCAAAGGATATGCACAGAAGTATGGTGTAGATTCTGATGAAACCTTTTCTCTTGTAGCAAGCATGGATACCATTAGAGCTGTACTTGCCATTGCAGCACAAAATCAATGGCTTGTGTATCAAATGGATGTGAAATATGCCTTTCTTAATGCCATTCTTGAAAAAGAAGTTTACGTAGACCAACCACCTGGTTATACTATCAAAGGTCGTGAAGATAAAGTGTATAAGATGAAAAAGGCCTTGTATGGTCTAAAAAAAGCTCGACGAGCTTGGTACAGTAGGATTGATCCTACCTCATCAACAATGGTTTCATCAGAAGCAGCAATGAGCCCACTCTGTATGTCAAAGCAGAGCAAGGTAAAATATCGATGGTATTTCTTTATGTTGATGACATGATTTACACTGGTAATTTGATGCTTGAAGATTTCAGGATAGTCATGAAAAAGGAATTTGAAATCACTGATCTAGGACTGATGAAGTACTTCCTTGGCCTGGAAGTTACTCAAACTGATAAAGGTATTTTTATCTACCAGCATAAGTATGCTACTGATATTTTGCAGAGATTCAGAATGGATAAGTGTAAACCAACATAAACCCCCATTGCTCTTGGCACCAAGTTAACCAAGAATGATGATGAACCAGCAGTAAATAATACACTCTATAAACAAATGGTATCCAGTTTGATGTACTTGACTGCAACTAGACCTGATTTGATGTATGTTGTCAGTCTTATTTCCATATTTATGGAGTCTCCCAAAGACTCTCACTGGAAAGTTGGAAAAAGAATTCTGAGATATGTTGCAGGCACACTTGGATATGGCCTCTGGTACACTCATACACCAGACAGTACTCTCACAGGGTACACGGACAGTGATTTTGCAGGTAGTCTTGATGATAGGAAAAGCACATCTGGTTATGCTTTCCATTTGGGTACAAATCTGATCTCTTGGGCATCTCAAAAACAACCCATTGTGAGCATGTCTTCTGCAGAAGCAGAATATGTAGCAACCACCACAGTAGCTTGCCATGCATTTTGGATAAGAAGACTGTTAAAGAATATGGGACACACTGCAAAAGATCCCACTTCTATTTTCTATGATAATAGCTCTGTAATACAGTTGTCCAAACATAATATATTTCATATAAAAAGCAAACACATTGACACTCGTTATCATTCCATTCGTGAGTTAGTCAATGATGGACAAATTTATTTACTGTTTTGTGGATCTAAGGAGTAGTTGGCTGACATATTCATCAAACCATTGGGAACATCTGCATTTGTATATCAGAGAGAGCACTTAGGCATAGACATTGTTGAATATGTAGTACCAGTTCAGATTAAGGGGGTGTGTTGAAGAATGTAATCTCACATGTGGTTAGTTAGTGAGTTAGGTGACCCGTGGTATATTCCGACCTATGGTATTCACCCATAGTATTGTCATTTGTATTTCCTATTTAATATGTTCTTAATAATGAGAAGGCATTCAATCTACCCATAGTGCTTCTATCTTCTATCTTGTTTTATTTTACAGTCTGTTCAATTTACATGAGATCGTTATCCATGGATGATACATTCAACAATTTTGATTGGAAATCAATTGTAGATATGTTGCTTCTATGCACTGACATATTTATGATCGAGTCACAGTCGATGAGATACAGTTCTTAAAGCAACTTATTGATTTAGAGATATAGACAATGTCTATAAATTCATTTTTTCAGATGAATTTGGGCGTTCTAATGATCTGGGTGGCACAATGTATTCAACTACAATCAAATGACAAAGAATATAGACATGCAAATCGAACCAACAAGTTAATTTAAAATTTGAGAGCTTTTTCCTCAGGAACGTGAGTAGTTACAACTTGCAAGATTTCATAATATTCACTTGCTTCAAGCTTGTTGCTGAGTGAGAGAGCCCTAATGGGCATATTTGAGTTTTTGTGCTTGTCCCGAGCAGATATTCTCTCATGGATTACGGTTAAATGGCAGCCCTTTATATCTAATATGCCTCGGGTGATGATGCTTGTAAATGGTTGGGTGGTATTCCATTTTTTGTCTGTTGAGGATCTCCAAGCCATTGAATCCGAATATTGGGTGGTCGGGTGTGGGTCATTGGTGCTTATCCGCTAGGAGCTGGATTTTGACCCTTGGAAGACATCCTTGACAAGGCGTCACCTGTGGGTGATTTTTCCGGACCTGCCTCTTTTTTGTTCGAACATCTAGGGATTCATGGGTATAGCAAATGTTATTGGCAACTTCATTATGATGAAGGCGGCCCATCTTACGGGGGCTAAGCAGTCAGTGCCTCAAGTTTTAGTGGACATGGATATTTTTGGCGGTCTCCAGGCAGAGTTAGAGGTGGTTTGGGAGGGAGGTTCCTTCATTCAAAAGCTTGACTATTGGCATGTTCCTTTCATATGTTTTAATTGCAAGCAGACGAGCCATCAGAAGGTGGATTGTTTTTATGGATCATGAAAGTTGTCGCTCTTGAAAACGCCTATGGTTGACAAAGGCGGTCTGGAGGATGTGGTGGCAGAAATCAACTTACATTTACCTCTAGACAAGGCTTCGGGGGGATCGTTTGTAGGTAAGTTCGTCGAACCCTACCTGCGATTTTAAATTTTTTTTCGGTTGATGAAGTCAACGAGTCAATCTCGATTCCTTGTTTGGTTGTGGAGGGCTTGGGTACAGGGGTGGGCATCGAACACTATTTGGAAATCCAATTGGACAAGTCAAAGGTCTCCATTGTCAAGGACTACCCTGTTTCAGGGGTTTCAGGGATAGTTTCTGAATACCCCTTGGTCGTTAATGGGGATGAAGGGTCTCTCTCTGAACCACCTTCTCTGACTTTCCTTCCATATGATTTCCCCCCATTGAAGACCAATATCTCTCGTCCTTTGGATATTGTCATCTCCCCTTCTTTGTTCAAGACAGTTTGGGGACCCCAATGGGAAGTAAAGCCCCTCTTAAGACTTATTCCTTGGTAGCTGAGGGGTTTGAGTGTCACGGCCCCGTCAGTTGCGGTGGTGCGGTTCCTCGCCACTTGGGTGAAAAGCACGTTTGACTAAATGGAGGTGGGCACTTGACCAAGAAAACGGCTAAGTGTGGGACTTCACGGTTGTCAAGTGCACATTCGGCAACTAGGTGTGTTGTTGGGTGGGGGCGTTGGTCAAACGGCGCCCACATTTGCAAAGTGCACTAAACGGAGCTAAGTGCGCTAAGTGGTCACGGGGTGACATGAGGACACGGCAAAGTCTATTTAAACGGCAAGAGAATGTGTCAAATGGAAAGCAAGGGTTGTTGTGGTAGCGCTCCCTTAGGGGAGGCGCTCTGCGGCCGAAAAGAGCGTTTCCGTCGGAGCGCGCGTTGGGAGCAGGAGCGCTCGCCAAAGCGTCCGTTCGGAGCGCCCGCAGAGCGCTCAACAGGAGCGCGTGTCTTTAGCGCTCAACCGGAGCGCCCGCAGAGCGCTCAACAGGAGCGCCCGTTCGGAGCGCCCGTCTGAAGCGCTCGCAGGAGCGCCCGTTCGGAGCGCGCATCTAGAGCGCTCAGGAGCGCTCAACAGGAGCGCCCGTCTGGAGCGCTCAAGCAGGAGCGTCCGTTGGGAGCGCTCAGACAAGAGCGCCCTTTTGGAGCACTAAGGAGCGTCTAGGAGCGTCCGGGAGCGCTCAACCAAGGAGCGCCCGTTTAGCGCCCGGCAAAGGAGCGTCTGGCAAGTGTCTTTAGCGCTAAGCAGGAGCGCCCAGTTCAACGCCCGGCAAACGAAGAGCGCCTGTTTAGCGCCCGGCAAAGGAGCGTCCGGCAAGTGTGTTCAGCGCTAAATAGGAGCGTTCGGCAAGAAGCGCTTCTAAAGTGCG
Organism: Pseudotsuga menziesii; assembly: GCA_001517045.1. Classification (NCBI taxonomy): domain Eukaryota; kingdom Viridiplantae; phylum Streptophyta; class Pinopsida; order Pinales; family Pinaceae; genus Pseudotsuga; species Pseudotsuga menziesii. The sequence goes on along the minus strand of LPNX011118773.1, from coordinate 501,279 downwards.
TTTCAACCGGTGGGTTCGGCAAATGGCTTTTGAGGGCTGGAGATGACAGTTCGGCAAAGTGTTTGGCAGAAACATCGGAGGTTTTCAGGAGGCACGTTTTCATAGTGATTTCTCACTTGGCAGTTTTTGGCAAATGGACTTGGCAGCTTGAGTTGACAGCTGAGCAAGTGTTTGTGCAGAACGTCAAGGATTCTGAGGGCGGTTGGGTGAACTGTTCTCAGTAGCACAGGAGGTGCGTTTTCGGCAAGAGCTGACAGAAGGCACTTGGGGTGCGTTTTCAGAAGTATTGACGGAAGGCCCAGTTGAGATGACAGAGTGCCCAGGGAGGGTGCGTTTCGGTCAGGGACCAACAGAGCACTCAGCTAGGTGCGTTTCGGGAAGTGCTAATGGAGAGCTCAGCAAGCTGCGTTTTTGCAGGTGTTGACGAGACGTGCAGCAAGGTGTGTTGCAGCATGTTTTGACGGGCGATTAGACTTGCGTCCGGGAGTGTGTTTGGGGAACCACTCCAAATCAGTGTGCCAAGGGGGCACGTTGCAGTTGTGCATCCGAGGAGGGGTGTTCAGCACAGACTTATGACAGAGTCTTCTAGGTGGTTGGAAATCAGCCTAAGTCAGATAGGTGCTAGCCGCATCGAGGATACTTGAGAAGATCCGCAAAGTGGTGGAAGCCTTAGCGGAGTCGTTCTGGGAGTGGCAGTGGCAGCAGAGACCTTGATGACAGGTGTGTTCCGCATCTCAGCAGTCATAGTGCAGCGACGAGGTTGACTTCGGCAGGTCAAGTGGTAGCTTGGCATGGTGGCTCGGCAGAGGAGTTCTACAGTTGGGTTGGACGACGAGGCGAGCTACAGCAGGTTGCATTAGACGGATGGTATGCAGCTTGTGGATGAGGCTTGTGCAGACATGACGGTGTGCAGCTTGATGTTGGATTCAGTTGTATCATGTGAGCGTTGTTGGTTTTGGCTAGCTCCCGGATGAGTTGCCGGTTTGTGGCATCCTCCATTATGTAATAAGTCTTATCTTTATTATTGTTATACTTGGGTATTAGGCTACGTCGAGTTCAGGACGGGCCGCCCACACACACATTTGTCTCTTTGTTGTACTTGGCTTTATTTGTACTGTAGGATGTGCATTGTTATGAAAGTAGCTAAGTAAGGAGATGAATGTTTATGAGAAGTATGTTCCGCAGGTTTTTGGTTTAGGCGTAGTCTGCAGGCTAGGCGCTTGGGCAGGCAATCCCTCTAGCGACCTTCCTGGCAGTGCCGCACACCACAACGGACCCAAGAAAAAGGTGTCGCGTTTGTGGCCGTGACAGGTGGTATCAGAGCAGCGATCATGGAGATGGGCTCTTCACCACTACTTGGAAAGCAGGTGGTATCAGAGGTGTGACAGTTGGTGACAGTTGGAGTTGTGCTCTGCTTTTCATCACTGACAGGTTGTATCAAGAGCAGCGATCATGGAGATGGGCTCTTCACCGTTGTTTGATGGTATCGAGGCAGATTCTAGAGTAGAGTTTGGCTCTTCACCACTGCGTGAGAAGCAGGTGGTTTGATGGTTGATCAGTGCAGAAGACTTGGATGGAGTCCTTTGGTTTCAGCAGCAGTGAAGTTTGTCACTTGGAAAAGGTGGCTTTACAGATTTGCAGTTGGACGAAGAGATGGTGGTCTCGGAGTCTTTTTACGGTTGACTTGGCTCTTCACCGTTTCTTGAGGATAGGTGGTCTTGAGATGGTTTTGCGGTGGAGGTGCTCTCATTGCGGCAAGGTGATGGCACAGGGTGCTATACATGCTGCGTTTTTGCTGGCACATTGGTGGGTGTGCTATGCGTGCGATAACTTGGTTGCAGTGGATGAGCGGTCGTGTGTCGGTGCGCTCAGTATTGTGCCCTGGCAGTGTGCTTAGAGGTGTCCCAGACCTTGTACTCAGCAGGCACAAGGTGGTGCGCTCAGAAGTGCGGTCAACAGAGGACAGCGCAGGCAGTGTGCTCAGTGGTGCGTGCAGCGATGTGCTTAGCAGGATGCTTAGCAATTGCGCCAAGTTTGTGCGTTCAGATATATGTTCAGCAAGGTATGCATGGAGGTACGCTCAACAGGCTAAGTGTTTCTTGGCCAAGTTCAGCGAAGGTTGCAGAGAGGGCTGAAGAGTAGAGGTGTTGCAGACCGAGCTTGCGGTTCATCTCATGAGAGACAGATTGGTAGGGAGTCATGACCCGGCCAGCTCTTTTGTGGGGGTTAACATGGACAGATGCTTGACGAGGTGGCAGCGCTGAAACGATTCGCTTGATGTGACAGCTTGGACAGAGTTGCAGCAGGTTCTGGCGGCTGCGACAGCATCATGAACTATGTTCGTTCTTGATGGCATTGCCGAGGACGGCAATAGTTTAAGTGGGGGAGGATGTCATGGCCCCGTCAGTTGCGGTGGTGCGGTTCCTCGCCACTTGGGTGAAAAGCACGTTTGACTAAATATAGGTGGGCACTTGACCAAGAAAACGGCTAAGTGTGGGACTTCGCGGTTGTCAAGTGCACATTCGGCAACTAGGTGTGTTGTTGGGTGGGGGCGTCGATCAAACGGCACCCACATTTGCAAAGTGCACTAAACGGAGCTAAGTGCACTAAGTGGTCACGGGGTGACATGAGGACATGGCAAAGTCTATTTAAACGGCAAGAGAATGTGTCAAATGGAAAGCAAGGGTTGTTGTGGTAGCGCTCCCTTAGGGGAGGCACTCTGCGGCCGAAAAGAGCATTTCCGTCGGAGCGCGCGTTGGGAGCAGGAGCGCTCGCCAAAGTGTCCGTTCGGAGCGCCCGCAGAGCGCTCAACAGGAGCGCGCGTCCTTAGCGCTCAACCGGAGCGCCCGTCTGAAGCGCTCGCAGGAGCGCCCGTCTGAAGCGCTCGCAGGAGCGCCCGTTCGGAGCGTCCGTCTGGAGCGCCCGTTCGGAGCGCGCATCTGGAGCGCTCAATAGGAGCGCCCGTCTGGAGCGCTCAGGAGCGCTCAAGTAGGAGCATCTGTTGGGAGCGCCCTTCTGGAGCGCTAAGGAGCGTCCAGGAGCGTCCGGGAGCGCTCAACCAAGGAGCGCCCGTTTAGCGCCCGGCAAAGGAGCGTCCGGCAAGTGTGTTTAGCGCTAAGCAGGAGCGCCCAGTTCAGCGCCCGGCAAACGAAAAGCGCCTGTTTAGCGCCCGGCAAAGGAGCGTCCGGCAAGTGTGTTCAGTGCTAAACAAGAGCGTTCGGCAAGAAGCGCTTCTAAAGTGCGTTTCAACCAGTGGGTTCGGCAAATGGCTTTTGAGGGCTGGAGATGACAGTTCGGCAAAGTGTTTGGCAGAAACATCGGAGGTTTTCAGGAGGCATGTTTTCAGAGTGCTTTCTCACTTGGCGGTTTTTGGCAAATGGACTTGGCAGCTTGAGTTGACCGCTGAGCAAGTGTTTGTGCAGAACGTCAAGGATTCTGAGGGCGGTTGGGTGAACTGTTCTCAGCAGCACAGGAGGTGCGTTTTCGGCAAGAGCTGACAGAAGGCACTTGGGGTGCGTTTTCAGAAGTATTGACGGAAGGCCCAGTTGAGATGACAGAGTGCCCAGGAAGGGTGCGTTTCGGTCAGGGACCAACAGAGCACTCAGCTAGGTGCGTTTCGGGAAGTGCTGATAGAGAGCTCAGCAAGCTGCGTTTTTGCAGGTGTTGACGAGACGTGCAGCAAGGTGTGTTGCAGCATGTTTTGATGGGCGATCAGACTTGCGTCCGGGAGTGTGTTTGGGGAACCACTCCAAATCAGTGTGCCAAGGGGGCACGTTGCAGTTGTGCATCCAAGGAGGGGTGTTCAGCACAGACTTATGACAGAGTCTTCTGGGTGGTTGGAAATCAGCCTAAGTCAGATAGGTGCTAGTCGCATCGAGGATACTTGAGAAGATCCGCAAAGTGGTGGCAGCCTTAGCGGAGTCGTTCTGGGAGTGGCAGTGGCAGCAGAGACCTTGATGACAGGTGTGTTCCGCATCTCAGCAGCCATAGTGCAGCGACGAGGTTGACTTCGGCAGGTCAAGTGGTAGCTTGGCATGGTGGCTCGGCAGAGGAGTTCTACAGTTGGGTTGGACGACGAGGCGAGCTACAGCAGGTTGCATTAGACGGACGGTATGCAGCTTGTGGATGAGGCTTGTGCAGACATGACGGTGTGCAGCTTGATGTTGGATTCAGTTGTATCATGTGAGCGTTGCCAGTTTTGGCTAGCGCCCGGATGAGTTGCCGGTTTGTGGCATCCTCCGTTATGTAATAAGTCTTATCTTTATTATTGTTATACTTGGGTATTAGGCTACGTCGAGTTCAGGACAGGCCGCCCACACACACATTTGTCTCTTTGTTGTACTTGGCTTTATTTGTACTGTAGGATGTGCATTGTTATGAAAGTAGCTAAGTAAGGAGATGAATGTTTATGAGAAGTATGTTCCGCAGGTTTTTGGTGTAGGCGTAGTCTGCAGGCTAGGCGCTTGGGCGGGCAATCCCTCTAGCGACCTTCCTGGCAGTGCCGCACACCACAATGGACCCAAGAAAAAGGTGTCGGGTTTGTGGCCGTGACATTGAGGTCTTTCCCATTTATTCCTTGCACAACCCTAATGTTAGCCTCCGAAAGGCCAAAAAACCTAAATCTTCCAAGCAGAGAGGGGGTTATGTTGTGAAGAAAAGTGTCTCCAGTATCTGTGAAAACCTGTCGGTGTCTTCTATGTTTGATAAAGGCTTACCTCGTCGATCAATTGAGGATCATTTGTGGTTATGTGGGCTCTTAGAGATGATTTATTCCCCGTGGTGTTCCCCTCATGATTGTGGTTTCCTTCAACATTAGAGGGTTTGGCAGTGGCCCAAAACACTCTACCCTAAAACACCTCTTTGGGGTTCTCAAACTGTGGGTTCTTTTACTACAATATTGTGCTTGTGATTTCTTTATTAAACTCAAACCAACTTGGTGTACTTGTGCTTTGGATGCCATAGGACTATCGAGTGGCACTCTAGTAGCTTGGGATCCGCCTGTTGCGGATTTTAAGGCTTGTGTTACCTGTGCAGGGATTATGGTGGAAGGGAAGCTGAAGGGTTTTAAAGAGACTGTGTGCATTCTTAATGTGTATGCTCCTTATCAAAATCGTCGGGTTTTCTGAGATTCAATATCTCAGGATGGCTACCTGAATGACAAAGCTCTCATACTGGCAGGTGACCTAAACTGTGCACGTTCTCTGTCTAAAGTGTGGGATAAAGGTAAATATATGGAACCTATGGCTGATTATTTTATTTCATTATTAGGCTTGACAAATATTATAGATGTTCTGTCAAATGTTATGGTCCCGACATGGTCCAATGGACGGTGTGGCCTGGATGGAGTGGCAAAGCATCTGGATAGATTTTTAATGGCAGAACCCTTGTGTGACAATATTGTAAGATTTAGATTGTGGGCCTATGCAACTGGTTTCTCCGATCACAAAGCTATCTACCTACAGTTAGAATTTGACTGTGAGTTGGTTCACTATCCTTATAAATTTAATCCAGTCTGGATGGAGGAACTTTCTTTTTGTGATTTTATTCACGATGTTTGGTGTAATTTGGATCTGAGGAACGACAATTCTAAAGCTAGTAAACCGGTGTGTAAATTGAACTCGTTAAGAAGAGAAGTCCGAAAATGGTAGTCTGAGAGGAAGAAAAAGAATTCAGAGGAGTTGAACAAGATTGAAAAAGAGTTCTAATCCCTCTCTGATGAGGTGGATGACACATTTTTTACTATTGAAAGAAAGAAAAGGTTAGTTCAGTTGGATTCTCAAGGGAGAAAGGTTTTGAGACAATATGAAGAGACTTGGAGGCAAAAAAGTAGGGCAATGTAGCTGGAAGCTGGGGATAATAATACCAAATTTTTCCATCGATTTGCTAGCAGGCAGAAATTGTCAAATTCAGTTTGGGACCTAAAAACCCCTCAGAGAGAGTTGGTGACGGGATTTAAGTCCCTCAAGTCTTCGGCCATTGATTTCTTCCAAGGTATTTTTGCAAAACCTCCATCTGCTAGTCTTCTAAGTCGGTTAAGTCATCAAACACTTTCCTCATCTCTTTGGGGAGGAGGACTATACTAAGATTGGAGCTCGGATTTAGTTGGAGGATGTAAAGAACACTTTGTTGCATTTTCCTAAAGACAAAAGTCTCAGCCATAATGGATGGACAGTTGAATTTTTTCTTATTTTCTTTGATTTGTTATGTCCTAAGATTACTGTAGTGGTGGACAAGACTAGAATGACAAGGGGGTTCCAAGCATCTTAAAATTCCACTTGTATTACACTAATTCCGAAGAAGGACAAACCAAAGAGTTTTGTGATTATCATCCTATCTCTTTGTGTAATTTGTTATATAAGATCATTTCAAAAATCATTGTTGAAAGACTGAAGCCCTCCCTGGATAAGTATATATTTGAGAACCAATTTGGTTTTTTGTCGAATCCTCAACTACAGGATGTTGTTGGTATAGCGCATGAATGTTAGCATTCTCTGAAACTAAGTAAGAAGAAGGCTTTTATCCTCAAATTAGACTTAGTTAAGGTATATGACCGTCTTGATTGGTCATTTCTCATATTAATTCTTATTCAGACTGGCTTACCTTATGACATTACTTCTTGGATCATGGGATGTGTTACTTCTACCCGTTATGTGCAAAGCATACTAGTGTTTCGGTTCTCCTTATTCAGAGATTTGTGTTTGATTACTTCCGCTATTAGAAAATTTATTTTTCACTTCCTTTGGGCTGGAAGACTAGATGTTGCTAAGCTCCACTTATGTTCTTGGGAGATTTTATTGCACCCTCTTGTTTGTGGAGGGTGGGGAATCAAATGTTTATCAAGTTGTAATCAAGCTCTGTGCACCAAAATTCTATGGTGGTGTTTATTCAATCTAGGGTTGTGGGACAGGATCATAAATCAAAATATTTGAACCAGATGAGTCCATCAACCAGATGAGTCCAGATCATCAAATCAGAAATATCAAAAAGAAGTCGTGTAACTCCTTGTGTATCTGGAATAGTTTTTTGCACCATTTCACTTTATTAATTATGCTATTGAATGGGCCATTGGAAGAGGCATTCACGCTAACATTGGGTTGGATACAATTGGGGGTCTTGAGGAGGGCAAAAGAGTGTTGAGGAGGCTAATCTCAATTCTTCATTCAAAGAACATTTTGGTTCTTCAACAGGTATGGAAGGAGAGCCCTAGTGGTCATTTTAAATGGCCATCAGACGCGAGACTTACAACTGGAGGGTAGCTACGGGGAAGAATGGAGCAGGTATCTGGCAGCTCTAAACCATGCAGGTGTTACTCTTTCCTCTAGTCCAGACATGTTAGCCTAGGGAAGGAATAAAGTAAATGGTTCTTTTATAGCCAAAGTGGCTTATGATCTTATTTTTCAAATCAGATTCAAGGGTTAGTCCTTGCTGGTGGTTAAAGTGGACATGGAAGGCTCTATGCCTGCTTAAGGTTAAATCCTTCATGTGGATGTGTTTGAATAGTAAGATCCTCACCTGGGATGTTCTACATATTATAGGTTTCTATGGCCCTAACAAATGTATCATGTGTAAATCTAATGAGGAAAATGCCCAACATTTGTTTGGCCCTGTCCATTCTTTATGAATATTTTGAAGGCACCGAGCAGTTATTATGATTTCTTTGTTAGTTGGGATGGCAAAACCTTGAATGATAACCTACACCTTTGGTACACAAAGGAAAAACTTTTAAGCTCTCTTCCCTTTTTTGTATTATGGGAATGTTGGAAGACCCGCAATAGAGAACTGTTTGAAGGCACTAAAGGTGATCATGCGATTGTAGTCTCCAGAAATCTGGAGCCTTCTCAGAGTGGCATAAACTGAAGCATATCAAGAAGACTCGATTTTTACAATTTCCCACTTTTTCTTTGGCTTACCCAATGGGTTATTTTGATGGTGCGGCCCAAGCAAGCATTTGTGGAGCTAGATTTGTTCTAATTTTAAGTCCCCGGGTTGCAATCAAAGGATGGATGAAAGCGGGGAGAGGTACCAACTCTAGAGCTCAGCTCCTGGCACTTTGGGGAATACTTTTTCTGTCGAATGCATGTGAGTTTAAGTGTTGGTTGTAGGGGATTCCCACATTATCATTGGCTAGGCTAATGGGGATTCTAACTTTCACTCTGTCATTTTGGAACATTGGAAGCTGAAAATTACCAGGCTGATTTCATCTTTCATATGCATTTCCTTTCGGCATATTTATCATGAACACAATAAGTAGCTGACGGACTGTCAAAAGTTGGGATAGGCAAAATGGATGTTTATCATCCATTATGAGGTTTGGCGTAACTCTGTTCTCTCTTCAACAGGTAGTTTGGACACTACTCCGGAACTTTTCCTCCCAGCAGTTTTGGTCCTTTTTCCCAGCTTCCAGTTTATAGTCATATTTCACAATTAGTTATTAGTTTGGACACTACTTCGGAAGTTTTCCTCCCAGCAGTTTTGGTCTTTTTTCCAGCTTCCAGTTTATAGTCATACTTTACAATTAGTTATTGGCCTTTTTTCCAGCTTCCAATTTATAGTCATACTTTACAATTAGTTATTGGTTGTGAGTTTTAAGGAGGAATTTTTATATGTTCACATGAATGTTTAAATGATCAAGATTATCATATTCCCTTGGCTGATGTTTCAAGGCAAGGAGGTCTATTTTGACTATTAGTCTTTGTATGTCTCGGTTTCAACTTTCTTAATATAAAGTTCTCTTTTTCGTTTTGAAAAATATTTAGACTATTAGTTTTTGTATATCTTGGTTTCAACTTTCTTAATATAAAGTTCTCTTTTTCGCTTTGAAAAAAAATACGTGTGGAAAATACCTGTGTAGGTCTACAAAAGGTTAAGTATACTTCAGACAAGATTAAATTTTAAAAATGGCAATCATCAATCATATATTTTGAAGCATAACTGAAAAGGAATTTTCAAAATAGCCTCGTCAGAAACGTTAGTAGTCGCAAGTTCCAAATTTCCTAATTTTAATTTTAACTTGCTTCGAGCTTACTCTCAAGCAAACATGTTTTTTATAAAAAGTGTTTAAATGAAATACAGATTTATATAAGCCTCCGATGGTTTAAATGAAAAACAGATTTATATTTATAATAACCAAATTTTTTGAAAACCTGTATCATATATATTAATAACCGTAAGCATGTTGACTAATAATTTAATTTAAGTTCCAACTAAATACCTCACATTTTATAAAATTACAATATTGTATTAATTATTAAACGCCGTAACAAATACTTATAATAAAAGTGCCAAAGATAATGAGTTGAATACGTTGAACATGTTTTACAGTGAGCATGTCAATCACAAAAAATAAATGTCTTTTAACTCACTTTCAGACGGTCCAATTTACTAGCATCCCAGACACTTTTAGACAACCCAATCTGCTAGCAATGAGTATGAGACGGGCATGCTCATTGCGGATATAAATAGGTCAACGAATAATTTGTAGAATAATTTCACATTTAAGTTTATTTTAAATTTATGACAAAACAGGAAAGCAATTAGTCATAAAATTTTCCTTTTCAGTTGTTTTTATGATAATGCAAAAGAGAACGAGTTGACTACGTTGAACATGTTTTAGACTGAGCATGTCAAAGCACATAGACTGCTCATGTCAGACAATCCAATCTACTAGCATCCTACTCACTTTAAATCCAATTACTAGTAACGAGTAAGAGAGTGGCATGTTCATTGCGTATATAAATAGGTCAAGGCAATAATTTGTAAAATAATTTTACACATTTAAGTTTATTTTAAATTTATGACAGAACATGAAAGCAATTCATCTAAAATTATACTTTTCAGTTGTTTTTATGATAATGCCAAAAAGAATGAGTTGAATACGTTAAAAATGTTTTAGAGTGAACATGTCAAAGCACATAGCCCTAAATGTGTTTTTAACTCACTTTCAGACAGTCCAATCCACTAGCATCCCACTCGCTTACTTTCAGTCCAGTTTACCAGTAATAAGTAAGACAGTGGCATGCTCATTGAGGATATAAATAGGGTCAAAATCAATAATTTGTAAAATAATTTTACAAATTAGCATCCCGCTCACTTACTTTCAGTCCAATTTACTAGCAATAAGTAAGACAGTGGCATGCTCATTGCGTACTTACTTTCAGTCCAATTTACCAGCAATAAGTAAGACAGTGGCATGCACATTGCGTACTTACTTTCAGTCCAATTTACTGGCAATAACTAAGACAGAGGCATGCTCATTGCGGATATAAATAAGGTCAAAAGCAATCATTTCCAAAGTTTATTTTAAATTTATCACAAAACAGGAAAGCAATTAGTCGTGTAAAATTAATGCTTCTTAGTTTTTAAGGTAAATGTTACTTAAAAGAGAGCAATTAACACTTCCATAATACTTGTACTACCTGATAAAAACGAGACTTCAGAACAAAGTGCGTATAATTCATATTAAATATGATAATACATGAAAAATGAAATAAAACTCAACTTCATTTTTTACAAAAATGCCAATGTTCGACATGGGCAAACTAAGGGATGGTGGTCCACCTCGAAAGAAATAGCATGTATTCCATTGTGAAGATGGAAGTGGAGAAGATAACTTCATGTAACTTGCCCTTATATTATGTGGCAAGCCGCAATATAGACAACGTAGAGGAGAGAAAAAATCGACAATACAGAGGAGAGAAAAAATTATTGGGCTGCTACTACCATTCTTGCTAAAAGACATTCAATTTGTGTAAAAGTGCTTGGTGTTTTGCCGTCAAAGATTGACCTTGATAAGCTCATTAGACTATATTTTCTAAAAAGATCAATAAGGCCCAAAAAACAAGATTTCATAGCATTTAATCAGAGCATTTGCTACTCATCCAAGAATGCAAGGAACTTGCTATGTCCAGCGTACATCATCATGGTATTATGCAAAGAGGATTATAGCAGCACTAGGGGCTGATGAAGGAGATCTGAATTTATAATGCAGTTGTAATGCCAGGGAACATTTATTTTAAATCAAGATATTGACATGTGCATTCCTGAATTAAGTTTCAAGACTGATGAAGCGCATAAAGTCCTATAATGAAGACATGAATGACAAAAGAAGAATTGAATTTATAATGTCCAAGGCCAGGGGCATTCATTTAAATTATTTTAAATCAAGACATGAAATCTAGAGCCAGATCTATATAAATGTAGAAGTTTTCTAACCGGTTGAACTAAGTAGCCACCCTAAGGCCCTCGGCACTATGCACATAGCTAAAAAAGTAAAGTAAATTCATTAACTAATTTCTTTAGGTAACTAACCAAGTCCTTGATAATAATAAAATGAAAAACAGACAAATATATTATAAATCATTTGGATTTAAAACAATCTCCCGACATTTAGCACTGTAATGTGGTCAAGAAAACAATCATTAAGGAAACAAAAGAGTACCTCAAGGAAATTTTGTAGAGATCATTTCATAAACTACATGATTTATCCTGTCAACGGTCAGTAAGTTTATGACAAAAAATATCTTTTGCTCAGAACAAAAATGCCTGCATTAAGCAAATCTATATATTTGCTTACAACAGTTTAGAATTTTCAAAATAGTAATTTGTACCTAGGTTCTAATAAATAACCTCAGATTCGACCTCAAATCCTACATCACTTCTTAACCTCTTCATATTCAGCCTCTGCTGCCTGATCTCCACCTTCAGATCCACCTTGAGAACCAGAGGATGAACCACCAGCTTGTTGCTGCACATGCTGGCCTATTTTTAATGATGCTGCAGTTGCTGCATCAGTTTTTGCTTTGATATCTTCAGCATCATCACTAGCCATTGCTTTCTTCAGGTCTGCTACAGCTGATTCTATTTCAGAAACTACTTCTGAAGGAAGTTTATCTTTATATTCACTCAAACTTTTCTCTACAGAGTATATCGTGCTGTCTGCAGCATTTCTAGCATCGATTAACAACTTCTTTTCCTGATCCTTTTGAGCATGCATCTCAGCCTCTCTCACCATCTTCTGTATCTCATCTTCTGTCAGTCCTCCAGACGACCGGATAGTGATGGCCTGCTCCTTGTTAGTGGCTTTGTCTTTGGCAGATACAGTAACAATGCCGTTTGCATCAATGTCAAAGGTAACCTCTATTTGAGGTACACCTCTGGGTGCTGGTGGAATGCCAACAAGCTCAAACTCACCAAGAAGTTTATTATCTGTAGCCATTTCACGCTCACCTTGCAACACTCTCACTCCTACCTGAGTTTGACCATCTGCAGCAGTTGAAAAGACCTGGCTCTTCTTTGTTGGAATTGTAGTGTTTCTGTTGATAAGCCTTGTAAATACTCCACCAAGAGTTTCAATTCCTAAAGACAGGGGAGTAACATCGAGAAGAAGTAACTCTTTCACATCACCACGAAGTATGCCACCCTGAATGGCAGCACCCATGGCCACAGCCTCATCAGGGTTCACACCTTTGCTTGGTAGCTTACCAAAGATCTCTGATACAATTTCTTGAACCTTGGGCACTCGAGTCATACCTCCTACAAGAAGCACTTCATCCACTTCCTTTACTGAGACCCCTGCATCTTTCAAGCAATTCTTGCATGGGTCTCTAGTTCGCTCAATTAGGTGATTAACCAAATTTTCAAACTTTGATCGAGTTAAAGTGATATTCAAATGCTTTGCCCCAGAAGCATCTGCTGTGATAAATGGCAGATTAACATCAGTCTGTGAGGATGATGACAATTCTACCTTAGCCTTCTCTGCAGCCTCTCGCAGCCTTTGCAAGGCTAACCTATCTTTAGACAAGTCAATGCTTTCTGATTTCTTGAACTCAGAAACTAGATAGTCAAGCAGAGTGTTATCAAAATCCTCACCACCCAAGAAGGTATCACCATTTGTAGCTTTAACCTATAGGAAAACACATGTAAGGTTAGCAAAAATAAATAAAAACATTCTAAATTTTAAAACATTAAATGACAGGCAAATGAATTAGATCGTACAATATCAAAAGACTAAAATACTAATAGATTGTACCAAAATTCCTTACCTCAAAAACACCATTAGATATTTCAAGTATTGACACATCAAAAGTTCCACCACCAAGATCAAAAACAGCAACCAAACCCTCTTTATTATTCATGCCGTAAGAAAGGGCAGCTGCAGTTGGTTCATTGATGATTCTTTTAACATCTAAACCAGCAATTTTCCCAGCATCTTTAGTTGCTTGACGCTGAGCATCATTGAAATAAGCTGGCACTGTAATGACGGCATTTGAGACAGACCTTCCTAAATAGGCTTCTGCTGTTTCTTTCATCTTCGTCAGGATAAATGCTCCAATCTGACTTGGCGAATATTGGTTCCCATTTACTTCAACCCAGGCATCACCATTGGTTGCTTTAACAATTTTGAATGGAACCATCTTCATCTCTTTCTGTGTCTGAGGGTCATCAAATCGCCTTCCTATCAAACGTTTTGTTCCAAACACTGTGTTTGTCGGATTAGTCACAGCTTGTCGCTTAGCAGGAGTGCCTACAAGAAGCTCTCCCTTCTGATTGAAAGCTACAACGGATGGTGTTGTTCGTGCACCTTCTGAATTTTCAATGACTTTGGGGTTCTACAACCATTCAAACAGAAATTTAATGAAATCGGAATGGCATTTAGAGAGGCAAGTATCAAAATGTATTAATATTTCGAGTCTGCACAACTAAATTCACTGGTGTAGCAATAAAGACAAATATATACCTTGCCTTCCATGAGAGCAACACATGAATTTGTTGTTCCCAAATCAATACCAATCACGTCACCACCAGCTCCCTTTGAGCTGCAGCCATAAGGGAGGCAACCAGTAATCAGTTTAAATTATTAGAAAACAAAAGCAACTCTAACTAAAATGGCAAGTCTAATCACTGTTTTCATACAAGAAAACTATTGAGCACATCTTAAAAGATGCAATGCAAACCTGAATGCTCTGGCTGCATTTCCCCATCTCTGGAGCAACGGTGAACTGAAGTTTGAAGACTTGATGCTCTGTGTGGCCTGCAACAAATAACATTGTTATCTTCAGTAACATCGATATCTTGAGTAGAAGACATCTTATTTTAAAACAATTTACCACTTCATCCTCTTTCTTCATAGAAGAAATTCAAAATCATTATCAAACAAAAAACGCAAAGCATAATCCTGAATATTTGAATACAATCTGAGCCAATATTTAACATATTTACAGTATCTGTATGGATTAAAACGAGATGAAAATTTGAAATTTAGTCCCTGTTGATGGGGGCTTGCCAGGTCAGCAAAAACAGGGCACTGTTAATTCCCACACCATAGATCAAGTCTTCCCAAGTTCCCAGCTGTCTGTCTTATGGGATGCCAATTATTATAAATGATTCTCAAGCAAGCTGTGGTCAAGTGATTTAATCAAAGCATTTTTGGAACTGTACAAGTTCAAACCTCTAGCAGGTACATGTTTACCTCATTGATGATGAAGTAGCAGATCTATACTAATCTCAAAACCAAACCCTAATTCAAATAAAGAAAGCTGCAGTTTTATCTAAGCGCTTAAATTTTAACAAGATGTTCACAAACCATAATTCACCTTGTTGATTATGACTGGACAGGAGATGCAAGTGCTGAAAACAGCACTGCTAGTTTTTTGTTTCCGCTTAGGCACAATTCTGATTTCCTAGTTCATCAAGAAGCAAGCAGGAGGTTGCACTTAGTTTAGCAGAAACAAAGTACATGTCACTTCTTATGCTTGATGTGAGGCCGTATGGCTTTGCAAGTTCATAGTGGAGTTGACCAATTAGATGCTAGAGCCCACTGTTGTTTATTGTGACAATTAGACTCTAGAGTTGCATGAGTCTTTAAAAATCCAACATTTCATGATCACTCCAAGCACATTGATATTGGTTTACCATTTCCTACAAAACAAAGTTCAGAAGGAAGTAATAATTCTTGATTATGTTCCTTCAGAGTTCTATGTGGTCAACATTCTAATGAAGCCCATGAAAACGAGAGGGAGTGTCAATTTTCCTTGTTGCTTCAAGATTGTTCCCCTTCTGCTGGAAGATATCTTGATTTCTTGCTTTAGTGAAGACGCACTAGTGAGAGAGATTCTCATGAGGGCATGTTGGATATGTAGATCCCTCTAGCTAATTTTTAGCACAAGAGATGAAGCGCACAGGTGTAGGGGTAGTTTCCTCACAGGCTTAAGTCACATTCAATTCTATAAGTTAAACTTAGTAATTGAGTGCTCTAATGATGGGAATTACACTACAGGAGTGGAGCGCACTTCTATAGATGGCACATTAACACTGGAGGTTACTCATGAGGAGTGGGGGCACATTATACTTTGTTGGTCAGGCACATTACACCAGTAGTAGTGAGGTGCATCCATGATGAGGTTTATCATTCTCCATGAGGGCACATTCCTTTTGCAACCCCCTCATTCCCTTGCTTTATGAAAGGAGTGTGCAATAGCTAGGTTGGTTAGCTTAAGCGTTTTTTCTCAAAGGGCAAGTGTGGGAAACCTGTGAGTTTTGGCAAGCTGCTATTGTATTTTTTCAACTAAATGAGTAGAATGTGATTGCTACTAAAAATTTAGAGCATGATGTTGTTTAATTCTAGAAATCCTCACTTAGATCTAGCTGCTAGTTAATTGTCGATTTGAACTAAGCACATGAAATGCAATGCCTTCATTTTAAAATAGACAATCCTTTATTCTGTAGTTACATATCCAACAGTTTTGATAGGTGTTTGGCTATAAATTTCAGTTCTGGTAGAGGATTTTATTTCTATCGAGTGCAGACCTGTTTACCATGTAATAACAATTGACAAAATGGTGGTCACTGGTTTCTCTCCACCCTCAACTAGTGTGAACATACTCAAAGTTGTCCAAAAGGACTAACAAGCCCGTGCACCAAGGAGTGTTGGAAATAGAGAGGCTAAACAATGAGGCTCTCAGAGTCCTGCAGAAAGTGCTCTGAATAGACTTGGAACAAAGGGATCTATGCAATGCACTACAAGAGATCTGAGTGTAGCTCCTAAAAATGATACTATTCATGGCTGTATTCATCCACTTCCTTTTTAGGTGGAAGATGGCAGGGGGCATCAAAGGAGACATATATAAGGGTAGACAATCAATAAAAATGTCAACAATCTCTAAAACAGAACAGGTATCCACTAACCAATAAGATAGTTTGCCTAACTAGTCCAAGGAAGCTAATCTCTCAAACGAGCATAGACCTAAGAAATGGTATTTGTCATGGCCTAAGGAACAACTTGCCATCTACCACAGCCTATGGAGGAAGGTAACAAACATCAAGGTGGTCTCAAGGTAAATAGGGGAGGCTAAAAACTCAACCTGGATATTTTTAGGAGACAATTTGTTTGCATTAAATGAGCCGCTAAAGACTAATCGTCTAAGCCATTGTTACACAGTCCTATTTTGTGGGACTTAAACTAGGTCCCCAAATTTCATAATTGTACAGGACTCTATGTAACCAACAAATCGAAGGGCTTCACTTTCAAGGATAGACAATCAATAAAAATGTCAACAATCTTTAAAACAGAACATGTATCCACTAACCAATAAGATAGTTTGCCTAACTAGACCAAGGAAGCTAATCTCTTAATCGAGCATAGAGCTAGGAAAGGGTATTGCCATAGCCTAGGGAACAACTTGCCATCCACCACAGCCTATGGAGGAAGGTAACAAGCATCAAGGTGGTCTCAAGGTAAATAGGGAGGCTAAAAAATCCTTTATGAGACGATTTGCTTGCGTTAAATGAACCGCTAAAGACAAATCGTTTAAGCCATTGTTACACGGGACTATTTTGTGGGACTTAAACTAGATCCCCAATTTCAAAATTGTACAGGACTCTATGTAACCAACAAATCAAAAGGCTTCAATTTCAATTGATAACCAACAAATCAAAAGGCTTCAATTTCATTTGATAACCAACAAATCAAAAGGCTTCAATTTCAATTGAATGTTAAAATGAAGCTAGAAGCATTACTAGGGAAGAATAGCCTTTGTTTTCACAGCATTAGGAAGCAGATTTCCAACTAAGGTAGAGTTGATAAACAAGACATTTAAATACGTGTACACAATAGTGGCCTCCACCTGATGCCCTCAAAAGGTGAAATGAAGACTCAAGAGGGCCTCCTTCATAGTGTTAAATGCCAATATATTTTCTTAATAAGATCAGCCATCAATTCTCAAAGGTCATAAAGGCAATCTAAGGCATCTAGTTGTTGATATAGGCCCTCAAGGAAAAAGCCAACAAAACTATACCATCAACAGACCGAAGCAAAATAAGGACTAAGTGAAGACGAAATCGATCACAAGCCTTCACTGTTGATCCACCACTAATGCAAACCAATGTTATCAAAACCCTACCGGTCCTAGCAAAACTGGTCCGCCTAACTAGGAATGGCCGATTTGTGTGGAACCAACTGGTTCTATACAAAACCGACCAATTTTGTACAGTATTGTATAACCACCCAATGAGGACCACTAAATACTTCCCCATCAATCAGTTACAACACTCCCAAACCCCAAGGATTAAAACATTGAAGTTGCACAAGGACCTTCAAGCCCACAAGAATCAAGACAAAATCCCATTCTTGAGTTTTATTTATGTTGAGGATGTAGAGGATGAGGATTCAGGTCATTCTCATATATGATTAGATTGCAGAATCTAGACTCCAGCCAATAGTTATTTATTAGCACTATGTTTATTTTGGACTCTGAAGGCCATTTAAAGCCACTTGGTTTATGTATTTTGGTTCAAGCATGGATTACACTTAGTACTATTTTGGTTATATGTACCCTTGCTATATACATGAGTGTAACGCACCCCATGTCATAGTAGACTTCACAAAAAAAATAAGGACTAAGTGAAGACGAAATCGATCACAAGCCTTCACTGTTGATCCACCACTAATGCAAACCAATGTTATCAAAACCCTGCCGGTCCTAGCAAAACTGGTCAGTCTAACTAGGAATGGTCGATTTGTGTGGAACCAACTGGTTCTATACAAAACCGACCAATTTTGTACATTATTGTATAACCACCAAATGAGGACCACTAAATACTTCCCCATCAGTCAGTTACAACACTCCCAAACCCCAAGGATTAAAACATTGAAGTTGCACAAAGACCTTCAAGCCCACAAGAATCAAGACAAAATCCCATTCTTGAGTTTTATTTATGTTGAGCATGTAGAGGATGAGGATTCAGGTCATTCTCATATATGATTAGATTGCAGAATCTAGAATCCAGACTATAGTTATTTATTAGCACTATGTTTATTTTTGGACTCTGAAGGCCATTTAAAGCCACTTGGTTTATGTATTTTGGTTCAAGCATGGATTGCACTTAGTACTATTTTGGTTATATGTACCCTTGCTATATACATGAGTGTAACGCACCCCATGTCATACTAGACTTCACAAAAAAAATTATAAATATTATATGCATAAACCTGACAAGAGCATATTAAAATGCATAATTATCATAAGTAAATAGCGGAAGCTTAACTAATTCATAAGACCTATATACTCTTATACAAATGTATAATAACAAAATCAATAATAGTAAAATCCCAAGATTCATAAATAATCATGCAGCTATGTTTGTATGCACTTACGAAACAGAAGTTAACCTTGGCTTTATTGTTAAGACAATACATCGACATACCCCTTTTTATTTTATTCTTACTACGCAGAAGATATTGCCTTTAGTTTCACGGGGAGTCTAACTTACCTAAAATCGTTAGGTTATAACATGTAAATAAATCCACTCTTTTAAATATAAATGTTGTAATATTTTAACTAAGAAATAATTTCTCGACCATCTTAAATTATGGCTTAAAAATTAATATTTCCAAACTTTTATGTATAAGACTTTATTCCTAGGAACTCCGACACTTTATCCTCTAGTGGTTGCTTCATTTACATTTCTAGAAGTCATCTTAGCAAAGGAGTCATATAGATGCCAATCACTCCTAGGTCTAAGAATCAAGCTCATAATTGTTTCCTAAATGTTAATCTGTACTGTTGTTACGTATGCTAGTGTTAAAGATAGTGCAGCTACGAGACCCATTCTCAAGGAGGATGGTACCCTAGTCAGTTGACTAGGGCAGAGTAAGACCCTAGAAGGTATCGTAGGGCCCCCAGTAGTCTCCTGAGGTTCTTGATCTGGTACCAAGCAGGTGGATGACATGGCAAAGCCCCTAGCATGTCGCTAGGGCCACTATGTGCCTCTAGGGTATTCTAGTCTAAGACCAAGGACAAGACATCCAAGTAGATCCTGCAAATAGAGGCAGAGACATTCTTGGTCTGGGACAAGGCAGGTCCTACAGGTGGTTGATCAACATTCAAACTAGGACTGAAGCTCAACTTAGTACTAAGGACCATTCTCCAGTAGAATGGAGGACCTGATCAAGGACCAGGTATTCTAGTCTAAGACCAAGGACAAGACATCCAAGTAGATCCTGCAAATAGAGGCAGAGACATTCTTGGTCTGGGACAAGGCAGGTCCTGCAGGTGGTTGATCAACATTCAGACTAGGACTGAAGCTCAACTTAGTACTAAGGACCATTCTCCAGTAGAATGGAGGACCTAATCAAGGACCAGGTATTCTAGTCTAAGACCAAGGACAAGACATCCAAGTAGATCCTACAAATAGAGGCAGAGACATTCTTGGTCTGGGACAAGGCAGGTCCTGCAGGTGGTTGATCAACATTCAGACTAGGACTGAAGCTCAACTTAGTACTAAGGACCATTCTCCAGTAGAATGGAGGACCTGATCAAGGACCAGGTGGGTGATCAACTTGATTCAATCTAGGACCGAAAGTCGTCCTAAGGTTGGGAGCCATCCTTTAAAGAATGGGGGATCTTGATCAGTTAACCAAGATAATGATGTGCAAGGTGGGTGATCAACTTGATTCAATCTAGGACCGAAAGTCGTCCTAAGGTTGGGAGCCATCCTTTAAAGAATGGGGGATCTTGATCAGTTAACCAAGATAATGATGTGTGATGTCCTCTCTCCTAATTGGTTACTGCTACGTTGTTTCTCAAGGGACTAGACACCCCTTGATGATGTCCCTAGCACCTAACACTTAGGAGCAATATTCAAGACCAAAGGATCGTACCATTCGGTTTGGATCTTCCCCTTATACAGTGATGATAAAATATATGAGACAATGTACCTTGAGAGAGAGAAAAGATTAAAGTCCTTGGTCTTGTTGGTCCGATAGATAAATGGTTTTTCCACCCTTATGGTTCACCTTGATCTTGTGGGTTTTTGGGTTTTTTATTGTGACCCCTTGGTTGATTCATGGTCCTTTATCTTATTTGGTCCTAGTACCCTTGTTGTGTGTGCACCTTTTCTTATGATGACTCTTACCTTATGGTTTTTATCCTAAGTCATATTTTACTTTATGGTTTTATTAATAAAACCTTTGCACCATTCTTGGACCTTTGATACTAACCTAAGTTTTATAGTTTTACTTTCTAAAACCATTGGACCATTGGTTATGATTTTATTTTTTCTGGACCACTTTATTTATGGTTTTATTTTGGACCACTTTACCTTTTCTTAAGTTAACCCAATTGTTTGATTCACGACAATTCTAACCTTATAAAAGATAAGTTATCTTGCATGTTATCTATTCATCAAATGATATCTCACTTACTTGGGTTTGCCTGCTGCTAGTGTGACGTTGTTTGCTCCACATGTTTCTTCCATCCACGTGGCTTTACTCGGCTGACCGTCCCGTGGCTTATCTCTGCTAGTCTTCCCGTGGCATATCTTTGTGGGTCTTCCCATGGCTCACCTCACCTCCGCATGACTAGGGTTTCCACATGACTGGGTCATCTTGTTGTTCACCTCCACGTGACTAGGCTATCCTCATGACTGTTTTATCCTCTACCCACATGACTGTTTTTCCTCTTGTCTACATGATTGCTGGGATCTCTTGCAACATGACTCTCCTACATGCTAGTGGTTTCCCCCCTAGCATGGCCATGTTTGCACCCTCCCTGTTGTGTGATTATTCTCCACGTAATGCATTCTCTGCGTGGACTAAGGGTTTTCCCCAGCGTGACCATTCCCTCTGACACATCAACATGACTATTCTCCAAGCATTGCTTTCTCTATGTAACAATGGTTTCTTCATGACTGCTTTTATACCACCGTGACTGTGGGCTACTTGTGACTGGATATATAATTGTTCTCTATTACTCTATCCACAGCATGACTCATAACTCTACCTTCAACGTTACTTGTGACTATTTACTATATATCCAGCGTTACTTGTGACTGTATATTATACCTGTCAAGGTGACTGTGTAAAAGCATGACTGTGAGGCTCTGCAAAAGTATGACTGTGTGACAGTGTGTCTCTGCACAGTGTGACTGTAGTCTTACCTAGCGTAACTATGTGTCCTTTAACAACCTGACTGTAATGGGTATGACTGTGTTGATAAAGTCCAAGAATTTGATCAAAGTGTCTCTTCATGTTGACTAAGATTCCGAGGTTTGTTCCTTCTGCCTTCGCCCTTTCTCTCTCTCTCAAGGTTCAACATTTGTTTACCAAATTGACTTGTCCCTTCAATGACAAGATCAACCTAAAGTTTTTGAGTATAAAGCTCACTCAAATAATGATTATGCTTCTTTATTATTGATATCTTCTATACATTATTTATTATTTTGTCACTACTCTCGATGACCAACTTTAACACAGTGACCAATGGAGTTTATAGTTGAAATAGATGAAAATTTTGTGTGATTTTACTGGAGTTTAAATTGATTGGAGCAATACTAATCTTTTGTATATTCTTGTTCATGCATTAAAGTTTATTTCTTATGTTAAAAACTATCCTAACCCTAAAACTTTAACATAAGAGTTCCTAACTATGTTGTTGGGAGCAAGGAGCGGGGAGTGGGAACAAAGCAAAAAGCAAAATTTTCAAAAGCTCCCATTTTGGGAGCGTTTTGAGAGCGTTTTTTGTATAGTATATATTTTAATATATTTTTATGGATTTACATCTAAAAAACATGTATGATTTTGAATTAGCTATAGAATACATGGATTAAACCATATAACATCAATCATCTAGTAGTTATAATTTATAACATTATCATCCAATGATCAACCATAAACACTTTTGTAGGAGCTTGGCAAAGAAGGGAGGTACCATAACATTGCCATCAAATGATCAACCTAGTATAGGCGCTTTCAGTATAGGAAATGAAGGGAGCGCATCAGGAGCGCCTTGGAAGCGTCCTCTCAAAATTGGGACCGTTTTAAGACGAGCTCCCGAAAGAAGCGAGCTTTGGGAGCAGGAGCAAGGGGGTGGGGGCGCTCCCACACAGCATAGGTTCCTACAGCAATAATGTTCTGAGGTGGGTGAAATGTTCTTGAATTTAATGAAGCAAACCTCTCCTTCAAGCATTATCTATCTCGTGTTATATTACATATCAGTTGGCATGTTTTCTACTTTCTGTCTATACATGGAAACCACAAATGTCAAATCAGCAAACCCAGAATAAACTAGCATAGCATTAGACAAAATTCCTCAGCAAAGGAAGGTTTAAAAAGCATCAGCACTAGAGGGAAAAATTTATAAGCAGACCAGGGAAGGGATATTACAGTGGTATCAGAGCCAGTTTTCCTCCCAGCCTGAGGGGTCATGCTGCTTTGAAGCAGCCAGAGGATTGGGATACTGCTTTTCTAACATACCAAAGGAGAAAGGGGAAAGACACTTTAAATGCAGAAATAGAACCAGAAGAGGGGAGAGAGACAGGTATGGGGGACAGAAACAAAGAACGTGACAAAGGGAACAGAAATGAACAAACCCGAAGATAGTGTTATGAACATCCTGAATGATCAGGCTAGGAGGGGCCAGCAACAGATGGTACAGTTGATGACCCAACTGTTTTCCAACATGCAGGGAGACCAAAAATATAATGGCAATAATAGGTCCAATGGGTCAAGTGGACATCACAGCAACCATGCAAATTCAAGCAACGCACACATTCTGTTGCAAAACAGCAAAAGGCCAACCAGTAGGATCACACCACCCCAACCTCTTCTACCTCAGTTCTTGGATGCACAGGGAACAAGTATTCAAGGACAACAGGGCTGAGCTGAAGGATTTCAAGATTACTTGAGTATAGGAGTTTGGGTGATGAGTTTCAAGCAGCTATGTCCTTGGCACAGTTTTGTACTGTCAAGTACAGGAACAGGCCAAGGGAATTCAACAGGGTACTATAGAACCAGAAATTTGAGCTATAGAGGACAGTAGGAAAATTAACCATCCCCACATTCAACGGTTCATTTAAGAGCACACCACCAGAGCTTGGGTCCAACAGTTGGATACATATTTCCAGCTCAACCCCATGAAAAAGTCAGAGGCCATTAAACTTGCCACTTTGCATCTAGATGGAGAGGTTAATGAGTGGTGATATCATGGGTTGGTTACACTGAAACATACCAGCTAGCTAGAAGATAAGGCTCTAAGCCATGAGGGTGACAACTGAAGATTGATCAGAAGTTTAAAGCAAATATGAAAAAGCTGGAAAAAGCTGGCGCAAACTAGTTTAAGATATCAGCAGAACCTTGTCAAGTTGATGCATCATCCGGAAATAAGATGCCACAAGGAAGCAGAGAGAAAGAAAGGAAAAGAACCAACATTCACAATGGATATGAAGTCAAATGGCCAGGGAAAGTCTCTGGAATACAATCTAAAGGTAGAAGGCAATGGCCTTGAAGGTGAAGTTTCTGAAGGAGAAAATCCAGCTGAGACTGACACTACAAGGCAACAAGAAATGGTGGATATCAAGTCTAACGCTGAAGGCTTGGGTGTACATAAACATGAAGCAGTGCTTCAAAATAGACACATGAAGACAGACACTGAAGAAAGAGTTCTAATTCAGATTAAGAGACACCTAAAGTGGATTCTAATAACAATGGAGAAGTTGGTGGGAATTCTTCACCAGGTAAGGAGATACAAGAATCCAGATAGAAGAAGTGTGTACAGATGATCAGGACAAAGCAAACAAAAAGTTGAAAACACTGTTGGCAATGGATGGAAAATAAGCATCTGAGCAGCACCTAAAAGAAGAGTCAACTCCTGCTCCAAATAATGATGCTGAGAGCGTGAGTAGTCAATTGGAGATTTCTACATCTTGCCATTATTTGGACTTGCATCAATCATAGGGAGAGGCCTGTAACAGTCATAGTTGCTTTCCTCTTCAGAACAAGATACAAGATGAAGAGAATTACAGATTGATTAGCTTTACAGTTCATTCTTTGAAATTGACTTCAAATATTTTCAATATAATGAAGCGTTTTGATATGCACCAGGATAATCAACCTGAAAATAATGTTTGTATATCAGATATTCATAATTCCAGGAATCAAGGTTTGAAACTGTTCCAGATGGACTACCTAACAGCATTGACATGAAAATACAAGTGAAAGCAGCTACTGTAAATGGCTCTTTTGAATTTAGCCTAGGAGCTATGGCTTGTCATGCAAAGGATCTCCTTACTGCATTTGCAGCACTGTCATGGGTTGAACCTGTCGCTGAGGTCTTCCTTAGAGTTGTAAGGTCAGCTCTAGTGCAGGATAGCACACATCTTCTTGTAGCAAGAATAACTTAAAGAAAACTCTTTTGTCAAAGGTATTATTGTTCACAAAAGCAGAAAAACATATGACGTATCATGTACATGACATGGTTTCCTTATACCTTTAGAATAATAAGGCGCAAGATGCAATCAAGATGCTTCCAATGGGTGCAAGGTCTGTAGCTTCTGCGGATGTTGCACCACGGCTTTTTGTCTATGGCAAAGAAGTAATGAAAGCTGCAGATCAAAATCTGCAAGGTTTTCTAAGAACAGTGCATGAGAGACAAGTGGTGGTGACTTTGGAAGTAATTGTTGAAGCTCTTCAAGCTAGAAATTCGATCACTGAATTAGAAGCAACCAGTGTGAATTTCAGATGTCCTGTCGGCCCAGAGATAATGTACTTGATTTCAGAGGGATCTGAAAATCTTATTGCTGTCATTGCAAGGTCAATGTCCAATTTTTTTTGTTTGGATGATTACATGCAATATATTGAGAGCCGAGAAAGTGTGATCATAACTGAGAAACTTACAAATCTTCTAGAAATGTGTGAAAATCCAATGGTCCAGACTGATGTTGCCATGGTATTGTCAAGACTTGCTGAATGTGGAAATGACGATATGACAAAGAAGTGCTCAGGAAAATTCTGATGAACAAGCTGGTGGATCTGGTAGATCCAGACATTGAGGAGTTTACCTGATAGCTTATTGAAAACATTAATGATCTTGGCCAAGTCTGGAAGAAAAAGGCATATGTACCCGAGATTAGAGAGATCATTATGCAAACTGCCCTTGTAAAGGACTTAGCAAAACAGCTACAACAAATATTGTTTGACAGGAATAGAATAAAGCCTGACCCTATATTTGTATTTGTGAAGTTGGGTGCTTCCGGAGGTGAGCCATGTATCGGGAAAACACTCAAGTTCAGTATTGTTCAGTACCTGATTTCTTTGATGTCTTGCAAGTCACCAGAATTGCGAGACACGACTTACACAGCACTTTATCAGCTGATGATTGGAGAAGGGGGGACTAAATAAGGGACCTATTAAAAACATAACAAATATTAATGCATCGTTTGAAAATTCTGCGTGTGTCTTGGGGCCACTGTTTAAATAAAAAATATTGAATCCTGGCTTTAGAAAAAAATAATAATTGCCTATAAAAATACACCCGAAACAAACTACTAGTGTCAAGTGATGTTGGTCAAGAAGTACGTTAAGGCGGACAAAAAATAGGGAGGTAAGACGGACTTTTAACAAGATATAGAGCGAATCTAAAAAAAGGAGAGGTGGAACATAAAACCCAAAAAGGGAAGTAACCCTAAACAGATGTAGAATATAGCAAATGGGCAAGAACAAATGATATCAATATCGAGGTAATACAGTCAAAAGGTTTTAAAAAAGTACTTTTTCACAATTCCGCTCCAAACAAACAACAAAGAAAAAGCCAAAAGAAGCAACTAACTACCCTGCAATGACCTTTGAGTGCCTACTGTATGAAAGTGTCCATAAAAATCTCAACTTCTAATTTTATGTCAGTATAGAAACTAAGGATAGGAAAACCCCTGTAGAAATCACATAATCAGAACCCTATAAACCCTAGAGTTGCTCGACAAGAGAACCTCCTGAGCACTGATGTATTCCAGTATACAGCATCTACCATACTAATTGCAACAGATCAATTTCATTACATATTACAGATAGAACTTGACACGATCGAGCTTGATGAATACAGCAAAACAACCAGTTTTCCATCAAATGGCTAAAAGGGACCTACAGAACGCACCAGATAGGCAGATTGAATAACATTTGAAGCAACGGCCTTAGACTGAGATCTTCTAGCGAGCCTGGACACCAATAGAGAACCCAAAGCCATGGCTTTCTCCCTTCTTCTGAACTGACTAAGAGTGCTATTAAAAATCTAGATCTTTCGAATCAGACAGCGAGCTCAATCAGACCTCCGCTTGCAAAGCCCCTCTTACGCGCCGCCGTCCCGTTCTCTGCTCCTCCCAGTATCTTAAACCCTCGCTAAAACCCTCTTCGACTCTACCACTATCAATATACCTAATATTAGCAAAAATAAAAAGACACGGACACCATTTGCCACCGGAGGAAACGGGTTTGATCAGTCATTCCTGGAAGAAGTTTACCGAAGCTTCTACAACTATGAGAGACCAGACTATCAACACAATGGATTTATATAACAATCTGAATATCTTGGTCCACAAGTAAAGTAGCGAAACAACGTGTTTAATTTTTGGTGGCAAATTTCAATTCTGGTTTTTTATTAGGTTACTTATTTTAAGTTTGAATGGTGAAATAATTTTTTTTATTTTTCCTTTTCAAGGCTACGGTTAAACATTCCAAAAGAGTTAAAATAGAAAATACTTTTGAATCTATAAAATAAGGATCACGGCATGGTTTCGCACTTTGACCCCAAAAAATTTGTGGATTTTTTAAAATAAATTTTTTTTTAAATTTTAGATTTTAAGTCAAAAAAGTGTGTATTTTTAAAAGAATTTTCTTATTGGTTCAAAAGTGTTTGTCTACATAAAGTGTAAAGTTAATAGGTTTGGTTAGTCTCTTGTGTTGGAGTAGGATATGGGCTAACTAAAATGCCATGTTTTCTTTTACCTTGATTTTCACAAAACCACTACACTCTCTCAATTGTTGTCGTTGTCACAGCTCCATTGTTGCCAGGCCTGACATCTCGATGTCTATATCAAACTACAGCGTGGCTTTACGTAAAGAGAATTTAATGCCTTCATCAACCTCCCCATCTCGAGTTCATTCAAGTTTAGGTTCAAAATTTAACGCCCTCATCCTCTGTGCACGCTATCAGGTATAATATAGAATTTAGGCTTTTGAAGTATCAGAGAGACTCATACAAAGGACCCGGCATAATAGATCAAACGGAGGTCACACCAGAAAATCAGGAAGGGGCTTTTTCTGTCACTCAGGTGTCCATGATTATGACTTCAGCAACACCGGCGAAGTAAACAGTAATATTGTACAAATTTGTTCACCCTAATATAGCTATTGTATGCTTTCATATACAAAACAACATACAATGCTTGTCATTCACGTTCTAGTTAGTATAACTTGTATTGTATAAATTACATCCTCGGACCAGAAATTAAGCATTCCAAGGATTAAATTTCCTAGAAATCATTTGAGTTTATAAGATTGCATTGAGGATTAAGGCCAGTTAGTAATTGTTGTTATATGTATGGAACCTGCATATATTTTTGAATCAGAATCCCATATCCCACTTCGTATATAAACGCGGTGAAATATCGAGAAACCAAAATCCTAGATAGAAAATTTATGTTACAGGACGTTAAGATGAGTAAGGGACGAACTTGGCAAAGCTCTACTGCAATAGCTCAAACGGGATCTGAAGAGGGAAGATGTGATGAAACACTGAACGCATCCAAGATGAAATTCATTTTATGCATTTTCCAATTTGTATACAAGGAATAGTTGGATTAGTAATTTCTTTGGATATCAACAATGTGGTTGGACCTGCATGTTAAGCCACTCTGTCGCTGCGGCCGGAGATGCCGCAAGGGTTTCGAGCTCCTCGTTGGTTGATGCCATCACTACACCAAGGTGAGTGTTGGCCAACACTTTGAACCTGCCCGAAGCTTGCTTATGTGTAAATGGATGAGTTCTATGTGAATCATTGATGGAAGGATTCAAATGAAGGATTCCATAAACACCCTCATCCCTTGGTGAATAAACATGAGTAGTAGCAAGTCCATAATGGATGAACAAGCATAATTTAATGGATGAACAACCATAATTTAATTTCTTACGCTTCCATTTCCTGAACTTGCTGAGGAGTAAGCCTATGGTGACGCTTGTTTCGAGGATGGTCAAGGTATGCAATGTCATCTCCAGATCCACCTTCTATGTTCTCACTACTCTCGTAATCTTGATCCTTATCATGCCCACTTATGTTTTTCCCTTCACCGCCACCACCAAGCTGCACCCAAACAACTTCATAATCAACTTGTATTGTAGCCTCTCAATGCTAACATCCATAAATTTGTGGTCGTTTCTTGGCGGCTCTCATTTTGGATAATAATTCAACCACTCAATTTTATCCAAATTTTTGAAATGGTTCTCGCTTTCCTCAAGTTATTTCGGTGACTTTTATTCCCATCAAATGGAACAACCAAAGGGCCATTTCTTTCAACTGCAAGGCATATGTATTTATGTAGCTTGAATGCTAGGCTTATTGGAGGAGAAATATTTAGCAGCAATGCAGTAAAAACCAACAATATGAAGACAACGAAATGATTTTGCCTAAATCTCCCTTCAAATGGACAAGAGAGTGTTTGATGTCTCTATGACAGCAAAACATTATATCCTTGTATATTTTTCTTCTAATACTCTATGTTGTACAACTTTGGTTGCTTACTGCTACTATAGATGGCCCTGCCCCCTAATGGGTCCTCTTAGTAGCGCTCTTTAAAGGCTTTCAGCCAAAAAAAATAATTTGAAAATTGTGAGAAATGGCCAAGGTCGAGGCCTAGTCCATCCCTGAATTCATAGATCTAAGAATGCAGATCTCTTCATTGCTTTCTCTATATGTCTACAAAGAAAGTCTGAATTTTGTTTTTATTTGCATCGACTTGGGTGTGTTTGGGATCAATGTTGGTGTCAATCAATGGTGCCCATGTTCTCAATGCCTTCTCAAAAACTACAAGCTCTTCCATATGAGGGATAGCATGCCCTTTTTCATCAAAATAATCCACCCTATTAAAACATATCAAATTTAATGGAAAATGAAACAAAGAATATAAACTTCTCACTAGTCTTAGCAGAGCAAATGGAAAAGGATGCTAATGCTAGGACTTGAAACCTTTGTTTTATAATGCTTGCAAGTTCCACATGTATTAAAATTAAGTTCCATCCACAATCTTGGGATTTCGCATGGTTTTTGCGTTTTTAATTTTGTATTGTAGTTTTATCCAAAATATTAGAAAGCACAATATTTAACATGTGTGTAGTGTTCTTCCACAGAATACCAAAGAGGATGGTCTGAAATAAAAAGTGGAGTTCTATTATGGATATAGAAGTGCAAGATCTATCTCAGAAAGACATTTTTTCCATTGTTGATATGAGATGGAGTGAAATTCTAAAAGAGGACAAATAGGTTGACCGTGTTGCAATAATTCCATATTCTAGAGTTTTAGATTTCATCAAGGGGGAGGAAATCAATTTAGATGCACCATGTAGCTTTTTACGATTGCGAAATATTGTGAAGGATGGCCTTGATAACAGATTTTCCACTTCCAATAAATATTCAATGTGAGTAAGCCTATTTATTGTGATACATGTGTTGTATATTGTGTATTTTGTTTTATGAGTTTACTAAATTTTGTGTTTGGAAAATTTGGAAATGTACATAGATATTGATGTTCTTATGGACCAAAAGATAACATAAATGCACCAAAACCTTCCCAAAGAAGGCAACGTTATGTTCATAAGAGAGGATGCCAATGTCATTTCATTATCAAGGAAATAGTTGGTAGACCAAGGGATGCCATAATTACATACAATATGGATACACATGAAGATAAAAATAGTTGGTGATGCCATGGAAAGCTTGATAGATCAGCTGATCCAAGGGCGATGTATGCACCTCGTATTTCAAGAGAAATGGTGTTGTCAGTTGAGGCATTACATGACATGGGATTATCTATTGACATGGTTTGTGAGCGACACATGTTGGAGGTTTGAGAAGGTAGATTCAACATGGATTAAAAAAGTGACCAGGACAACTTTTTGACACGAAGGGATGTCATGAACATTTTGAATAGACTTGCTAAATCCAAATTTCAACTCAATAAGAATGATTCAATAAGTGTTAACTTATGGTATCAACAAAAGCAAAAGTCATTCTTTTTCTACCAAAGGCCTGAGGGTGATGACGTACCCTTTATCATTGGTATTCAAACTGAGTGGATGTTGCACAAGATGGTGAAATACTCATATAATAGTATCATTGCAATGGATTCCACATTTAGCACTAACAAATACGGGGTGACTATTTATTTAGATATCGGCACATATGTATATGCACTTTATTTTTATTTTTTATTTAACCATCTTTAATATTTACAATGGTGTGGATGCAGTATCAATTGTACACTCTACTCATATTTGACCAGCAACAAAGTGGAGTCCCGATTGCATGGGTTGTGTCATCACGAAATAGGTCTTCTAACATCTCATTATGGTTGTCAAAACTCATGGATAGAGGTCGTCAACTTAAACTTGAATGGACAATGAATGCATTCATGGCAAATGATGCATTGGTCAAAATCAATGCAATAAGGTATTGTGTTTGGATAATAAGTACTCATATGTGCTCAATGCTTTTCTCGATTTACTAATTTGTTTATTTGATACAAATGTTTTTTCTTGTTGCAGTTCCATTGTTAGTTGTCGAGTTTTATTATGTGTATGGCATGTTAAAAGAGCTTGGTTAAAGAATGTTTACAAGTTGGCTAGTTGTGAGGAAATTGGAAGGAAAATATTTTCAGCATTAGATGAAATCATAAATAATTGCCATGATCCAGAGTCTGTTATCCAAGCTTTGAATCATTTTTATGATGAATTTTCAAATGAGAAGCGTTTCTTGGAGTACTTTTCAAGAAATTGGTTGCAAGACCAGAAATTTTGTAAGAATCTATTAAATTTGTAGCAAAATTACTTGTTTCTTGAATATGGCTAATTTCATAATTATATACATTTCTTGCATATACGTGGGAAAAAGGTTATATAAATTTCCATCATGCTAATCAAGAGACAAACAATGCCATTGAAAGTTATCATTGCTTTTTAAAAACAAGATTCTTAAATGACCGTAAACGGAAGTGTGCGCGGCAGATGGATTGGTTTATCTACACTCTCCTTAAAAGGGTTGAATTGTATTATTGGAACATTGCTCGTCAAAAGAAAGTTGGTTTTGTAAATAACTACAATTTAGAGCATACGTTAGAGACATCTATGGAGAAAGCCAAAAATTTTCCTGACCATCATTGTATTCTACATGTTGATATTCAAAATTCCTATTGGGTGCAAAGTCAATCATCTTTGAAAACATATCTTGTGATTTATTCAGATCAAGGATTTAGTTCTTGTGATTGTCTGTGGGCTATGAAAGGCAATTTTTGTAAGCATATAATTAAAATAGGCATGTTGTGTGGAAACATTAACGATTCTATAGACATCAATCAATTAGCTAAGTTTGATGTTGATATTCATATCACAAATAGTGGGTCTCCAATCATGCAACATGATTATGACATTGTTGATGACCAAAACATATCAAATGCAAGAAATAAAATTGAGGATCCTATCATCAATGAAATTAATAACTCTGATCTTGGTAGATGCCAAGATATTTTTTTATAGATGCAACAAAAAGATCCAAGAAGCAATGGTGCAACCTCCACATCATATTTCAAAGGCATTATTGATGGAGGTGCTTGTGGACAAGTTTGTTGTTGAAATGAAGAATCAATGCATAAATGATTTTGATTTTAAGTATAATGATAATGAGCGCACATTGAAGCGAAATAAAAAATTTCTAAGCCCCAAAAAGAGGTCTTTCCAACAACAAAAGAAACATCCATTGCTTCCACACTTGAATGTGGATGTAGAACAATATGAATCTTTCAACTTCCCCTTCATTGGGAAACTCAAGTTGGTTTCGTCCATGAACACTACACCCATTCAAGGTCGTGACAATGCTTCCAAAATCATTTCCAATGCTGATGCAACACAATATAATTTTCCAATAGCAGACGGAGCTTGTTCGAAGAAGAAATCTCTCGAAGAGGAACTAGAGGCAATGTATGCAAAGAAGAGGTCAACAACAATCGTTTCAGGTATTACTTGTGTTATTATTTGAACTAAAATATGTCAAATGGAGTCAAAGAACATAGAGAAGCTTATAATTGTAATAATTGACTAGTGGAGAACGTGTTTTGCAAGCCACACCACAAAGGGTTGCAAGGCATAGGAATTGCATAAAAAAAAATCAAATTCATCTCAACCATCACCGATCAATCTTACACAATCACAATTAGAGTCACTTCCAACCATGAACCTATTAATAGGTTTGTTTTTCTATGAGGTTAATGTTTTGCTGGATTACTTGTGAAACATTATAATTTTTAATTGTTTGGTATGTGTATTTTCATGTGATGTCTCTCATGTTACACAAACACCATCAGTAAGGCGAACAAGGTTGACATTATTCCCTGAATTGGATTTATAAAATCAAGGTGCACTACTAGAAATGGAAATACTACCAGACAATGATTTTGTAGCATGGATACTCTACATTTTTTACAGTTGTAAATTCAGTGCAAAATCTACCATTGTTGGTTGCAAGATTTGTTACTATATAATGTATACTCTAATGTTTTGATGATAATTAAGAATGATAACTTATGCAATTGAAAAAAGAAATCACAAACATTCTTATTTGCATCCTTATAGCAGGAGCCCTTTTCAAACATGTAAAGCATGAATTTATCAAATCATGTAGCAGATTTTGGACAGAGATTATGGACAGCCACTTGGTATAGATATGTGGTCATTACAGTCTCAAAATACATGATATTGAGTTAGAAAATGCTAGTGAAGATTCAGTTGCATCTTAGGAATACATTGAATCCATCTTAAATTAAAATTTCAAGAAAAATGGCTGCAATATTTTGAAAACTATTCACATGCCTTGATTTTGTTATTTTTAAAACTATTCTCATGCCTTGATTTTTCTATTTTTAAAAACGTTTACATTGTTTTTTGAGACTCTTAGTCATCCTTTTCATGTTCTTTCAAGAAAAAAATATATTTCATTGACAGTTCCACTAGAAATTGCATTTGGTCTAAATATGTTGTGAGTACAAAACTTAATATATACATATTTGTTTTACCATTGTAATGATGTGAGTAGCTTATTTTTATTAATTCAAGGACATAAAATAATTTAGGCATGAATACAAAAATTACATATTGCATGCTTTTAAACACGTTGCCATTATATGATGGATGTGATGGCAGAAGAAAACACTAATATTTGTCAAATAGATTGTCAAAAACAGGGTTTTTTTTCCTTAAAGTTGTATGTTTCTTAATTAATTTTTTAAATTTGGCATTATTAGGTGTGTTTGTTATGGCTAAAAGTAAGTTAATATTTAGGGGAGGCAGGTGCGGGGGGGGGTCATTCTTGACCCTAGAGGACAAACGGTAAAAACTTTTTCTTGGGGATTGGGACACAAGACCAATAACAAGGTTGAGTGGTTGGCTCTCCTACAAGGATTGTAAATGCTAGACAAAAGAATCATTTAAAGTCTGCTAGTCTTTGGGGACTCGCAACATGTTATCCTCAAGATGATAACTGACTACTCAACAAGCTCCATCAAATGCACAAGGCTTTACAACAAGATCACTCAGCTTCCACTTCCTGCTAGCATTGCCTACTACCATATCATAAGGGCGAATAACGCTAAGGAAAATTCTTTGACAAATTTAGGTGCCTCTCTCCCTCAAGGTTCCATTTCTTTGAATGATGAAGAGGTTAGCACTAAACCTATTCCCTAATATTCTTCAAAGGCCTTCTTCCCCATTGCTAAATCATGACATTGGGTCAATTATTAAGCTTTGGTCTTTTGTTTTGGAGGTTGCATTGATTCTTGGCATCCCATGCATAAACCGTTGGGACGTGTGGTATCCACCACCCTTCCTCCTTAATGCCCCGTCCACTCCATTTATGGCCATCCTCCTCAGACATCACCTCGTGCTTAACTCCCATGCTCCTGTGCATCTTTTCGTACGTGCTATGCCTCTCCCGTGGGTTCTTATCCTTCGTCTCCCTCCGCCTTTGTTCATTCAATATTTTGAGTTTCCCCCTGGCGATGAGGCGCAGTCTTCTCTGCATTTTTTTCAAGCTCTCTATTGGGTGGCTGATATCCATGGCCCTCCCGAGTTTCCTGCATTTTAGTATCCCTCGGCCTTTGGTTTTTGTAAATGCTCTGACTCTGCCCTCTATTGGCGCTTATCCTTCTGTGTGTCTTGCTGCTAGTGGGATCGGGTGCCACATTATGTTTGCGTGCCCTAATTCTGCTTTTTCTTCCTCTGAAGCCACTTACTATATGTGCTCGATTGTTGGTGAGCTTGGGCGTCGTTTCTCCTCTGCATCTTGGAGACGTTGCGGGCATGCCCTACCTTTTGTCTGTCGGTCCCATCTAGAGTTTAAAGCTTCCTGTTGAGCAAACTCTCTTGTCTTCGGGGATTTTACATTGCAAAAGTCCTCAACTCGATTTTAGGCAGAGTTCACGTAGAAAAATACCCCCTTCTATGTTTGGTATGGAGCGCAGAGGAATGGACCCAGTCTAGCAAAGTGTCAAGGAAGGTTTTGATGATTTGAAGGTCAATATTCAGCGACTGGCAGATTTCGTGGTTGTTGGAATCACTGACAGCAGTGAGACTACAAAGGAGGTCAAGCAGTTAGTGGATGATGTCTGTTATGTCTCCTACCAGACCAGCTATCATGATGCAAGAATTTATGATCATGACATGGAAATGAAAGAGATGATGGGCAAGATTGACCGTATTCAGGAAGACCTCTAGAACTTGGTGCAACTGAATCAAAGAAGTCATGCTCAAGCCAATCTAGGAGCAGCCGCTTAGAGAATGGAAGAAGACTCAGTCACCCAGCCTATGGAGCTTCCAGGCAAACCTAAATGATCTCCAGTTAGTTCATGCTTTTTTGTATTATCCTAAATCAGCAGTTTATACGATTATATACTACTACTGTGAATATTCATAATAGTAACTATGTTAGCGGCTCTAGAAGGCCCTCTATATGGCCATTTTTTGTTTCAGTTTCTACCTTCCTTCTAGAATCTTCTTGCTGCTGTAATTTTGTACTGAATGGCTATGCACAACCCCTTTAATATATACTTTTCTCAATTTCTGTTAAAAAAAAAGAAGTAAGTTAATATTTGTTTTTGTAATTCAAAATGTTGTATATTTCTTAATGAGTGTCATGAATTTGGCACTATTATGTGTGTTTGTTATGGCTAAAAGTAAGTTAATATTTGTTTGGTATTTGTGTTTATATTGTGATCTTAATGTAGTGTGAGTGTAGTGTTTGACATTATATTTTATTTTTCCTCGTCTTAAAGAAGAAGAAAAAAGGTCACAAGGTCTATCATCATTTACATTTAATTTAAAATTTTGATTAAATATGATTGCATGAACATGATTTGATATGCTTGAATTTTAGTAGTGTGGATTTCTCAAGATGATAATCCCTCTTTTGACTCCCTGCTTATTTTTTTATGCAATTAATGATGAGTATATTATTATTGGATCATCAAATATCAACCAACGTTCCATGAATGGTGCAAGAGACTATGAGATAGCAATGGGGGCTTACTTACCATTTCATTTGGCAGTTAATGAGCCATCCATAGAGAAAATCCATGGTTTCAGGATGGCTCTCTGGTATGAATATGCTGGAATGCTAGATAACTTGTTCCTTCAGCCCGAAAGAATAGAATGTATTAGGAAAGTGAACAAAATAGCAAAACGATACTAGGATTTATATAGTGGTAAACGTTTGGAATGTGATTTGCGAGGCCATTTCTTGATTTATCATGTGGGTGTCACAAATGATGGTGAGGTGATAGAGTTACTCGACACATAATTCTTTCCAGATTGTAAGGCCCGGGTATTGGGCACCAAATCAGATTACCTGCCACCCATTTTGACCACATAAAGAGTTGGAGGGGCAGTTATCCAATAGATGTTTGATCTTTTGTAACCCATATTATATTTAAAACGCTTGCCCTTTCTTCCTATTGTTGGTATTTTCACTAAAATACAGAGAGAAGTCTTTAGAGGTCACACAATAGCTTATGGAAATATATAATCTGGAGAAAACTTCTTCCTTTTTCTTATTTTCTGTTGAAAACTTTCACCGTTTTCTCTTTATTTGTTGTAGTCAAGCTGATTAATAGACAAACTAAAGAACTGATATCAATCTGCATGTTAACCATACGATGGGAACCTCTAGTCAAATAACCTAGCAGGGATAGTGAGGCATTGACCTCCTAGTCCATAGCATTTGTATTCGATACTTATAGAGCTATGCTATTGATGTATTTGCAGTTTTTTAGTAGCTCAGTGTTCATTATTTGGCATTCAAATGGTCATATAGCTATGATATTTATCTATTTGCAGTCTTTTAATAGCTCAGTGTTCATTATTTGGCATTCAAGTGGTATGTGAAGCTCTAATATCATGATTTTTGTATTTGACATGTCCATTTATGGCATTTATGGTCGTATTTGTATCCGCCAATTACATGGGCATCATTATTTATTTTTCATTGTCATGTGCCAATAAAAAAAGCGAAGATTTAAGATTTTGAAAGTTCAGTTCATAATTGAAAAATTGAAGATTTAATATTTTGAAAGTTCAGTTTATAATTGAAAATTGATATACCTCGAAGCAAAGTAATGAATATTGTATATATAACTTGAGATATATATAATTTAATATGAACTACCTTTGTATTTGCCTCTTAAGAAGTTGTTGCACCTGCAACAAGTTCCCAAAATTCTAAAAAAATTGGGGCCCTCCTTTTCTTCAAGTTAGTGAGTTCTTCTCTTGATTTCATCTTTTGATTTTAGCTTATGAAGGTTGAAGCGCTCTCTCGAATCTTAAATGCTGTAAATTGACTGGTTTTTCATCGTTTAATGCTTGAGGGTTTCCATCTTGATCGAGCCCTTTGTTGTTTTGCAAAACCTTTTCAAGCCTTTGCTCAAAGTTTCTTGTATTGGGAGATTTTCATTTGACTGCCCGACCGTTGCGGGCGTCCTTTGGCTTCTAATTTCTCTTTCCCGTCCCGCCGTTGCGGGTGGCTTCCAGGTCGTCATTTTCGGTTGTCGGGCCGACGTTTCGGGTACCTTTAAACTTTTGGTTGTTTCTATCCCGAGCCCGCCGTTGCGGGTGTTCTCCAGATCCTCCAGATCTTTTGCCACACCGCTGTAGCGGGTGCCTATCGACTCTTGTGTTGGCTCGGTCGTGCCACCGTTGCGGGTGGTCTTCAAGTCCGCATGTTGTCGTTTCGCGATCGCCGTTGCGGGGGGGTTTCGACTCTTCAGTTTCGTTTTCATCGCGGTTTGTTGTGGGCGTTGTCTCTCTACCGTATCGGAGGGGGAGGATCACTGCTGTCCCCGCCGTTGCGGATCAGGATAGACTCTTAAATCCTCGTCTCCCGCCGAACCATGCCTTTGGGGTGTCTTTTCCTCGTTGTGGAAGGTGAGGTGTGGAGGATGTTCCGCCATTGCGGGGGAGGCCAGACTCTTGGTCGTCCGGCCAAAGTTTCCGTCGACGCCCGATATGGGATTTTCGTTCGCGGGTTATGTATAGCTGATCGGGCGAGTGGGGACTGGAGGTGGTCCGCCGTTGCGGATGGTATGAAGCTTGTGCCGCCCGACATAACTTTTGGAGCCGCCTTGATTGATGTGACTCCTCGCACATGTGGCGTTGTTCATATATGTATGGCGACAAACGGGGTTTTTTGTATTGTTTTCGATCACTGTCGCGAGGAGTCGAGCTGTCGCGTTTCGGAAGAATCGAAGGGTTAGCTGTCACTGTACCGGTTTCCAGGTGGCAAGGGCGGATCTCCAACTGTCATTAGCTTGATCACTGCGTTGATTGCCAGGTAGGTGCATCTCGTCCTTCATTTGCGTTTAACGTTGTTGGTTTTCCGCCGATTTTTGGGGCCCCGCGTTTTTCTCCCTCGTCCAGCTAGGATTTTGGTTTACTTAGATCGTTTTTTTCTCTTGACCTAGGGTGAGGGGGGGGACGTTTTCTTTAACCTTTTAAGCCTTTCTGTCTGCCCGTAGTAGTTGCTTGCGCGCTAGGGTTGGGGGTTTTGAGGCGCAAACGGCCGTTACGCCGTCTGCGCCAGGCTTCGGTATGCGGTCGCGATGAGTAGAGACTGCGTTGTTGATGAATGTTTAGGGGTCGGGTTTGGACTGGCCGTAGTTGCCATGATTTTTCCTGGTTTTCCTTTTTTTTTACAGTCCGGGGTTGTGCGCCGTCTCGGTGGGAAATTATTGGTAGAACCTGGGACTGGCTCGACCAGGATTAATGGGGTTGAGAGGATTGTTTTTGACAGTGTCACCTTCTCACTGCAGCCCGTGTTGATCGAGCCACCTTTCGCGATCTAGTTTTTGCTGTTGGCCGGCTAAAACCCCAGTTAGGGTCGAAAGAAAGTGTCGCTGGTAACGCGGCTTTCATTAAGGATAGCATGGGTCGGTTTCGATGAGGATACCTTATCCTGAGATGTGGTCGTTTCCCGCCAAGGTGGGTGAGAGTGTTAGCAGCATCTGTTTTCTTCGATGCTGGTCGCTTGCGTTTCTGTCGCTATGGGCCTGCTGGGCCGTAAGGTTGAAATGTCGACTGATTAAGCCGAAGGCTGTTAATTTTTCTCTTTGCGTGTGATAGGCATTGGAATGTTAATTACATATTGCATCTACATATAGCGTGCACATATTGCTTCGATATATCACTTTCCTAAGAAATGACAAGCGTCATAAGAGCATAGGTTGCATGCCAACACTAATATGACTGACAAATTGATGCATGTGAAATAAATCATAAGGCAATTCGTCCATAAGACTTGGTGAAGATATGCTACAGTAAACATTACCATGCTAACAAACACATTGCACCGCACTTCATGCTAGTAAATTGTTCAGTATAGAAGCTTAAGGTTTGATTTCATGCACTGATACAATTATGATACACCTGGAAAAGAATTAACTGTTGCACAATGTTCACAAATTTGTATTTCTTAATATCATGATGGTGTAAATTGCAGGAAGACCTTAAAATGTCTAAGAGACAGAAAA
>LPNX011118773.1:311422-457332 GCA_001517045.1 Pseudotsuga menziesii | reverse complement strand
AATTACAAATGTAGTTTGTCTATTCCTGAGGCAACTAAAGCAGAGGTCCCTTTATTTGATTTCTACTATTTGTTTTGTTGGCTTGGACAATGATTTTTACTTTAGTAGTTGTTTGAAATTACTTTTCTCGGGGACATCTTTTAAATGATGATAAACTTCCAAATTAATATGTAATGTAAGAGAATGCTTGGCCCCTGTCACTCCCCTTGAAAAAATCTGATAGGCAAGGAATGTTTGGGACAATCGTTGAACTCTGAGAAATTACAAGTCACATGCATTCACACTTGATAACAAATTTTTTTCTTTCTTTCTCTTAGCTACAATTACAAATGTAGTTTGTCTATTCCTGAGGCAACTAAAGCAGAGGTCCCTTTATTTGATTTCTACTATTTGTTTTGTTGGCTTGGACAATGATTTTTACTTTAGTAGTTGTTTGAAATTACTTTTCTCGGGGACATCTTTTAAATGATGATAAACTTCCAAATTAATATGTAATGTAAGAGAATGCTTGGCCCCTGTCACTCCCCTTGAAAAAATCTGATAGGCAAGGAATGTTTGGGACAATCGTTGAACTCTGAGAAATTACAAGTCACAAGTGATGTTAGTCGTTATTTCTTGTGTAAATTATAAATTAGGAGGCCAAAATTTTGCATGTAAATTAAAATGTGTGATGTTTTACACTGTGAATGCCCTCCAATTTAAGTTTTCTTTTTCCTTCCATATAAATGAATATGTTTTTTTCACCAACTACCCTTTAACATAGTAGCTCTGCGTAAAGGGGAACAAATGTCAATGCAATGATTCACGAAAAAATGGTGAAAGCATATGGGCTTCCTAGTCCTAAACTTTAGATGAAGCCACAAAACTTTGTTCCCTGAAATGCTCCTTTCATTGTTGAAGTCCAGCTAAAAGAACAAGTGATGAATGTATGGTCTAGCTATATGAGTGTTTTCCAGACCAAGTAGCTCAATAAAAACACTGAAAGAGCTCCTCTACATTAGAGTTCAGATAGCTGCTCTTGCACATCCCTTTTCTTAATGAAATAATATCAACAAACTTTTGGTTCACTCATTTGTAGAGCAATCTACAGGTTGAAATTTGCAATATGTAGGTCCATGATTTATTATTGACACCAACCAACTGCCCCTTTAGACAATGAAAGTATTATAATGATACAATCTTTACTAGGCCAGACTTGATAGCAATAAGTGGTGTTAGACATTCCCCAAGTCTTTGCGAGCATGCTTGGACCAAAACCAAAAGCACCTAATAATTAAGACCTCCATATTATTTATAGAAGCTAATCAAGCGATAGGAATAAGGGAGCTCCAATGAAAGCTGTGTTTGAGCCATCACAATGTGCTAGGAAGGAAAGGCCTCCACATGTCACCATACATGTACATAAATCATGACATAATCCAAGCATGATCCAAGAGAAATCTATCCATGCCATCAAGTAAACAAGCCATACACTCAATGAATATCAATAATGCATATGATATAGATGGCACATCCAGTCAAGAGAACTAAGGCATCCTCGTGGAAAAGACTCCATGTGACACATGTGAATGAAGCACACCATACATCCATAATCATCCATATGAGAACATATCAATATAGCTAGGCAAAGTCAATTTGTAAGTAACTTGTTTATGTAGTCTGTGGAACTCAATAGCAGCTCATTGTTTCAAGCCAAGACCATAGAATCGATGGGAAAACTTAAACACACAAAAGGAAAAATTCCCACTTCACAAAGTTTTTCAGACCACATAGTGCACAATGCAACAAATTGTATTTTATATTTGTACATACATCAAGAACGATAAGTGTTTTTCAGGCCTGCTTGGTCTAGAGGACCTTTTCTTACAATTATTTCGAGAATCAAATGAATAAGCACAAGAATAAATCAGCTTAGTCCTTGCCTTTTTGGGAATGCAGAAAAATCTATGCTAGTTACACCTGAACTCTCCATTTATGTCATGGTAACACACGTTTACAAAAATGGTAGAGGCCATATATACATAAATCTGAATATATATCACAAAATGTTTATGGCATGAACCAGAGATGTTTCAAATCCTTCTCAATGCCAATTTTAAATTACATTTTACTATATTGTTTAATGAAACATTGAGATTGGCACATGAAATATGATTCTCACAATGCATTATATTTACAAGTCAGAAGGATTGAATTATGGACAAGTTTTCTATTACAGTTTTGTTCCATGAGCTTCTTCTGTTGCCTCTTCTTGTGCGGCTCTGAGATGTTCATTAGTTGAGTCGTTGACGCTTGGTTGTGGGTGTGGACATAGAAGGAAAAAATGAGTGTCAGAAAGCAACAACCAGACGGTGTTACAAGGCACAAGGAAGAAGGCTCGGGGTCTCGCGGGCTTGGGTCTCGCGGGCTTGGCTCCTTTTGAATTCACCTACTATCATTAATGTGATTGACAATTTCGTAGTGGAGTGGGGACGACGAACTAAGCACGGGCCCATGACGAGACTTTTGAGTGTCAGATCGAATTTGGTTCAATTATTCTCCACATCAATGCCAAATCAAATACATGATACAACCTAATTATCAATATATGCTCAACATTATATTATAGTTCCAACAATTCTTCTCCATATCAATGCCAAATCAAATACATGATACATGTAACACCCCGGTTTTGACCCCATGGTATTGAATTGCATATGATGTAAATATTGTATTAAATCGTGGTGTGGAGCTCAAGGCAAAGGCCCCATCATGGGTTTAGTGTTTTATGTTTCGGCGATTAAAATCGATGCCAATGGTTTATGTGCTAGCTAGGCACAACGTGTTTTGAGACATCATGTAAAATGAAAATTAATAAAAATACCACAACTATCTATGCACCGCAACGATAAAGAGATGGGGGCATGATTTCACAAGGAATAGGGAGGGGGAAATATCCAAACCTTTGGGCCAATGGGGAAAAGCCAAATGCCAAGGGAAAACCTATAAGTTGTCAAATACCCATTTTGTCTTTTGTGCCCAGTCATCTCTAAGTTGGTTGAGGAAGTTATTTCCTTGGGATGGGAAAGGTATGGAGGTCAATTTCGAATTAGGAAGACCACCCATTTTCGGAAAGTGTGTTTTTGACTTGTGGGGCAAGTAAAATCTTGGGAAGGCATGCCCAACCCCTTATGCACCCATGACTTTCATTTCTCACCCATCCTCATGGAGTTTGGTCTCTCTCACACAGCAAGAAGGTGAATGAGCTCTCTCTCCCTCACGAATTGATGTTGTTTCTTCACTTCTCCATGCCCAACATTTGTTTTCTGTGTTGTTGG
Organism: Pseudotsuga menziesii; assembly: GCA_001517045.1. Classification (NCBI taxonomy): domain Eukaryota; kingdom Viridiplantae; phylum Streptophyta; class Pinopsida; order Pinales; family Pinaceae; genus Pseudotsuga; species Pseudotsuga menziesii. The sequence continues at coordinate 454,015 of LPNX011118773.1, read as the reverse complement.
GCGAATGGGAAGAAAGGAGCCATGATTTTGGGGTTTGAGAAGGCTGTTTTCTCCGTTGTGAACAAGCTGGGAGCTTCCCTCACATTTTTCTACATTTTTTTCCCAAATTTCTCCAAGCTAGGAAACCCATTTTTGTGTTGTTTAGTGAGTGGGATAAGGAGACCCACTATTTGGGTGTGTATGGAGGTCATTTCATTTCCTACAATTCCCATAAATGTTTTGTAAAAATGTATTTTCTCTCACAGGGTGTTTTTCCCCAATTTACCGGGTCATTTTTGGTTACAAATCCGTTTTTGGCATTACCCAAAGGATGGGAGAGTAGATCCACGATATGAGGGTTTTAGGAGGTCGTTTTTACCTTTGTGAAGCCCATGAACGTTTCCTAAAAACGTATTTGCTCATGCAGGGTTGTTTTCCCCTCGTCCATTTCATTTTGGTTGCCCATAAACGTTTTGTTCATATACAACAGTTGTGTATGGTTATGTTTGATTAATTGGTTGACTGTGTGTTTGATCCAAAGTGTGGCTTGGTTGAGTAAGTCCAAGGAACCCATGTATGGTTGGTTAGTTGCCTCAGCAACATGTAAAACCCAATTTCTTATTGGCTTGGCTGGACAGTCTGCAAAACCCAACGGTGTGTTGGCTTGACTATGCATGTATGGTTTTGGCTGTGTGTGAGCCTGTTAATCCCTAGTTCCTTGTGGAATCATGCCCAGCTCGAGGGTGGTAGTGATGCTGAGAGATTGAGGAGCACACTGGCCTATGGTTGGGTGGAACGTTGCAATGACGTAGCTAGTTGTGGGTCAGCTTCATTTCAAGATAAGTATTCTTGTGCTAAATCTTTGCAAATTATTTGTTTTATGAATTAATATGAACATGTTGGAATGAATGGATTTTGCTTCCACTGTAGAATGCACTATGCATCTGTGTAGATATTTATGTTCAATGCATTTTAATTCTTATGCTTTATGTTCATGGGGCTATTTTTCCCATTTGACAGCAGCAGTGTGTAGTTTGCGTCCTCTCCATCGTCGGGATGAGGGGTGGGGACGTGACAATACAACCTAATAATCAACATCTGCTCAGCCTTATAACACTCTGCTACCTCTTCCTGATTTTGGGGATTTTAGATCAATACAACTTCTTTGATGCCAGATACTCTGCCACTCATTTTTATTTGATGAAATATGCTAAGTGTCTTTAATTTTTCCATAATACATCTACCTTCTGTAAACTCTAGTTGCTCCAATTTGAACAATCAACTTTCTTTACATCTCGATCTATATGATGGATCACGATCGATATAATCGTTCACCTATTACATAGGTTAATTCAACTGTTAAACTACTACAATAAGATAATTCTCTCCAGGACTCGACAACTTATATGATCATCATCGATCCTTTCAGTGATCGATGATTCAATGGTCACAATAAGACTTATAACGATTATCCACACAGGATCTATAGAAAACCCCTTCTTGTCATTGTATGGTCGTCACAAATCATACATAGAACTCTACATATGATGGAAAGACACATGGGTTAAATCAATCCTTCTACAGGTATTCAACTATTAATGAACTTATAAATTCAGACACAGAGATAATCATTCATCTGAATCCTTCCATCAACGATTCACATAGAACTCATCCATTTACACAGAAGCAAGCTTCATGTAGGTTTAGAGTGCTGGCCAACACCCACCTTGGCGTAGTGATGGTAGCAACCAACGAGGAGCTCAAAACCCTTGCAGCATCTCCGACCGCAGCGACAGAGTGGCTTAACATGCAGGTTCAACCCCATTGCTGATATCCAAAGAAATTATTGATCCAACTATTCCTTGTATACAAATTGGAAAATGCATAAAAAATCCATAAAATGAATTTTGTCTTGGATGCGTTCAGTGTTTCATCACATCTTCCCTCTCTAGTTCTTATTTCAATAGAACTTTGCCAAGTCTGTCCCTTACTCATCTTAACGTCCTGTAACATAAATTTTCTATCTAGGATTTTAGTTTCTTGGTATTTCACTGTGTTTATATACGGAGTTGGATATGGGATTCTGATTCAAAAATATATGCATGTTCCATACATATAACAACAATTACTAACTGACCTTGATCCTCAATGCAATCTTATAAACTCAAACGATTTCTAGGAAGTTTAATCTTTGGAATGCTTAATTTCTAGTTCACGGATGTAATTTATACAATACGAGTTATACTAACCAGAACGTGAATGACACACATTGTATGTTGTTTTGTATGTGAAAGCATACAGTAGCTATATTAAGGTGAACAAAATTGTACAATATTACTATTTACTTCATCAGTGTTGCTAAAGTCATAATCATGGACACCTCAGTGACAAAAAAAGCCCCTTCCTGATTTTTCTGGTGTGACCTCCGTCTAATCTATTATATTGGGTCCTTTGTATGAGTCTATTTGATACTCCAAAATCCTAAATTTTGTATTATACCTAAAAGTGTGCGCATAGGATGAAGGCGTTAAATTTTCAACCTGAACTTGAATGAACTCGAGATGGGGAGGATGATGAAGGCATTAAATTTTCCTTACGTAAGGTTGCGCTGCAGTTTGATATGGACATCAAGATGTTAGGCCTAGCGGCAGTGGGGTCGTGACAACGACAACAGCTGGGGGAGTGAAGTGGTTTTGTGAAAATTCAAGTGGAAGAAAACGGGGCATTTTGGTTAGCCCATGTCCCACTCTTGTTGGGTTATTTTAAAGTTTAAAGGTGTTTTATGTGAGATGGAGCTCATGGTGTATTGAATACCTTTCGTTGTATCCTGATGGATGTACATATTAGAGATAGCTTACTTATGGATTGTTATACTTTGACGTAATGATTAGTGGCATAATTTCTTGGGAGGTTGGAGACTTATGTGGCTTGTTGACATTATTTAATGGGTGAACACATGGAAAGCTCGGTTTCTTTCTAGGGATGACAACCAACTTGAAGAAGGAGCATTGGGCATCTTGGAGGGAGGCATTGAGCTCGAAGTTGCATAGGGACACTTGGTTGCTTGCATTGGACATTGTGCTTGACTTGAGGACATTTGGGTTGATGAGTGGTCATGTAGATGTGGTGGACTTAGCGGTACACAAGGATTTGGAGGGAGCGTTGGAGCATTTTAGGCCTTTAGAGGAGGAGCGTTGGACACAACTCATTGAGATATGACCTTCAAACCCTTGCTTATTAAACATGCATGCCTTGGAGTTTGGCATGTGTCACTTAGAGTTGGAGTACTTCACATGTGGTCCTACCTATTGTTTAGTTAGGTTGTTTTTTGTGGACTAGGTCTACTTTATTATTATTGGCCTCCCTCTCCTTTCATATAAATAAAGGTAGGGAGATTATTTTCACGTACTCATTCTTGTTCAATCATGTGATCACAGGCTTGTGTTAGAGATATGAGAGCTAGAGAAAACAAATATCTTTGTTCTTCTTCATTATATTTGCCTTGTTTGTCTCGAGCATTAGGGTTCATTAGGAGATTCAAGAGAAGACTAGTGTTAGGGTTTTTCCCTTGGAAACAAGTGAAGCTAGGATTTGGGAGAAACACTATAGGAGTATACAAAGCACTTGATCGCATAGTTCTTGTGAGAGAAGAAGGCTAGGTTTTGTGGGATTTGGAAACCCTAGTACTAATTGGATTTCTTGATGTAGAGAAGATAGAGGGAGACTATCTTGCACACATGTGTGATGCAAGTGAAGGTGCGAAAGAGGAATTATCGATGTGTATGATAGTTTTTTTAGGATCTTTTTGGAGCGACCATATTTTGTTGGGAGCGATTCATAGTTAGGAGTTGGTGGCTAGGATTCTCTTATGGTTTTCCTAGTTATGATTTGGACACTCGTACCAACCTGTATTAAGTTATGGAATGTATTTGTACTTCATCTTATACATAGGTATGAAGTGTTCGAGAACAAGAGGTAGGGGTAAATGTGGATTTGGGTGATGATGCTACATATCCTATGAGACGGGCGGGCTCCATTTCCTTTTGGGGGCCATTAGGTGATGTTCTAGTTTAAAGAAAATCTTATTTCCAAATTATTGTACGATAGATATACATTGGGTGGTCAATTTTGATGATTATAAGGTCATCATTATAGATCAAACCCATGTTGTAGCTAAAGGGGTTTGAGTTGGAGGCCTTTATAAATTGCAGGCAAATCCAGTGAAGCATGATGCTTTGGTGCATAGTAGTACCAAATTATGTTTGTTATGACACGTGGATTTTGGAAACTTACACTATGGAAAACTTCCTTTCTTGAAGATCTTAGTGTAGGGATTGTCAAACTTCACCATAGAGAATGAAACAAGATGTAGGGGATGTGTGCATGAAAGGAATGCCAAGACTACTTTACCTAACAATGAGCATAGTTTGAGAGGAAGTTCTAATTTGATATATTCTAATGTGTGTGAACTTAAGTATGTCTTCCTCCTCATTGATAAATAATTTATATTATGCCACCCGCTGGAATTTGTGAAACTTCATAAGTTATTTTTATTGTATTTGTATTGTATTTCCTTGTACCTCCTATGGGAGATTATACTAATGTAATTACTCATGTAAACCCTGGGGAAAGAATACACAAGAAAATAATAAAAATAAAATTATTTTTGTATTTCCCCAAGGTAGGTTGGCCCCAATAAGTCAGTTAAGTCAGCACTAGTAAAAAGTCACTTGGAAAATCAGTATAAATAGGAGGCGCCCCTCCTCATTTGTCTCACACTCATAGCAAGTTCGCTCTAGCATAAAAAGGTGTGTTGCTGCAGTCAAAAGGAGTGTTTTTTGGGGTTGTATCTTGGAGAGATATTTTCTCTCTCTTTCTTCTTCTCTCTACTCTAAAAAATTATCATCTCTATATGAAGGTTTGTTGGGGTTTTCCCAATTGGATTTCCCAGGATAAATTCTTGTGTTATTTGTTTATGTGCTTTGTCTTTCTTCTAGTGATCCTATTGTTTATTTGCAATTAAGTTATACTGTTATAATATTGTAAAAACTAACATGGTTTTAGAGCAGTTCTAGAAGAGGCCATTTTCGAAAGCTAGGGTTTGACCTTCCAAGGCCTTCCATCATCACTTCAGCAAAAAAAGAGTTGTGGAAACTTCGCTCTAGGGAGGTGAATATTTTGGTTAAAGAAAAACCAAATTCTAAGAAGTTTCATTTTTACCTAATTTCATTGCTACATAAATTAGGGTTTTAAGTTTTACACTGATCATGACATTGTTTTGGCTCAAATTCATATTCCCTCAACTCACCTTGATAGAGCACATCTATGTGTGAGGTTAGTTTCTTTAAATTCAAAAGTTTAATTTTGACCTAACTCCTGCCATGGTCCCTGGTTTAGATCTGCAGACAAGATGATTGGAATGAAGATTGAAGATCGTCTTGATGGGGCTACAAAATTAATATTCTGGAAGCCTAGGGTTCTTCTCATCCTAGAAGAAAATTATCTCTTGAAGTTTGTCAATGAGAAAGTTCCAAAACCAAAAGTAGAAGAAGACAAGTTCCAATGGAGGAAGTGTGATGTGAAAGCAAGAAGGATTCTGGTGGACTCAGTCAAAGATCACTTGGTTCCACAAGTCTCAGAAAAGGAAGACATCTAGGAAGATGTTCAAGACCTTGAAGAAGTTATTTGAACACAGTAGCATCAATGTGACTCTCACATTGAGGAACCAACTGTCAAATATGAAGATGATTAAATTTGAATCAATTACCTCATATTTCAATAGGATCACCGAACTTTAGGACAAGCTAAGGACCAGTGGAGATAACATTGAAGAAAATGATCTTGTCATGACCACTCTAAATGGCCTTCCACCATCTTGGGAGTCCTTCATCCAAACTATAAGTGGTAGAATCAAGCTGCCCAAATTTGACATGTTATGGGCAGACTGCACTTAGGAAGAGACCAAAGTTGCGGCAAGACAAAGAGTCAATGGTCCTCAAGTTGAGGGGAATTAAGCCTTCACTGCTCATGCCAAGAAAGGCAAGGGAAAAGGAAACAAGTTTCACAAACATAAGCACAAAGATAGAAGAACAAGTTCTTCTCTAGATTAGAGGGAAAAGAAGAAGGATTTATCACACATACAATGCCATAAGTGCAAGAAATATGGTCACTATGTAAACAAGTACTTTAGTGCAAACAAGAGGAAGCATGAAACTTCGATAATTGATGTGGAAGAAGGGCATCATCACAAGAAACAAAGAAATAAAGATCGTACAAAATTCTTCTTCATATCAATATTATCGGGTATTGTTCCCACCATTAGTGATACATGGCTTATAGATAGTTGTGCTTCTAAGCATATGGCTGGTTATAAAGAGAAACTTTTAGAAATTGTTGAGAAAGAATCACATATCTGTGTTGTACTTGGAGATGATGCCAACTACATTGTGAAAGGATTTGGATCTACCTCTCTTCAGTTCGAGTCCAATGACTTACTACATTTGAATGATGTACTTTATGTACCTGGTATGAAAAAAAACCTTCTCTCCATCTCCGCCTTAGAAGAGAAGGGATATAGAGTTACATTTGCAGAATGGAAATGTGCTTGCATGGCACAAGAATTCTAGCATGAACACAACAAAAGTGATTAGTGTAAGGGAGGAAAGCTTGTATCGTCTAAGAACTCTACCAACTGAAGCTTTACTCCATGATTCCACTAACATCAATGAGCTATGGAACAAAATACTAGCTCATCTAAACTATCAAGCTCTCCCAACATTAAGGAACATGGTGACATGCCTACGAATGCTTCATGTAGACCATGATGGTATATGTAGAGGATGTGCACTTTGTAAGAATACCAAGGGTCCATTTCTGAAAAGTGAAAGCATATATAAGGGAATACTGGATCTAGTCCACTATGACTTGTGCGAACCAATGACTGTTACTTCATTGGGTGGTTACAAATACTATGTAACATTTATTGATGACCACTCATGAAATAGGTGGATATTATTTCTCAATACCAATGAATATGAGGAAGTACTCAACAAGTTCAAATAATTCAAAGCACAAATCGCTAATATTTCGGGAAGAAGGAGTAATATCCTGAGATCAGACCATGGTGGAGAATATAACTCTACAAAGTTCAATGATTTCTGCAAGGAAGCATGCATTAAGAGGGAGGTCACAGTTCCCTACAACCCTCAATAAAATGGGGTTGCAAAAAGGAAGAACCGAACAATTGTGGAGGCAATCAAAGCCATGATACATGACCAGAGTCTACTGATGTTCTTATGGGCAAAAGCATCCAAAACAATTGTTTATGTACAAAACATATTCCCTCATAAAATCTTGAAGAACATGACTATGAAAGAAGCCTTCACAGGAGTGAAGCCAGAAGTGGGCCACCTTCGTATCTTTGGTTTCTCAGTCTACATTCATGTGCTCAAGGATAAAAGGATGAAGCTAAAACCTTCAGGCAATAAGGGAGCATTTGTGGGATACAACGAGTCTTCAAAGGATTACAAAATATACATCCCAGAATCGAGGAAAATCAAAGGCAGCAAGGATGTGAACTTTGAAGAAGAGATGGCTATCCAAAAAAGAAGAGGATCTGATATGGAGACCGATAATGACGAAGAGATGAAATCATCTCCCCCTCCAAAAATTAAGAGGGAGTCTAAAGAAAAGAATGAACCGATCAATCCCATTAATCCAGTTGAGCCAGTTGATGCTCCCACATATATGGTAGTAAGCTGGAAAAGGCCTAAATGGGCACAACAAACATTGCAGGATACAGAAGGGCACAAAGCCCCACACAGAACCCATTGGGAAATCAAAATACCTAAGAGGTTCTCTAGTTATGTGGTATTGATGAAGCACATAATTGACTCAAAGCCTACCACGTATGAAGAAGCATCTAGACACCAAGTTTGGAAGGATGCCATAATGGAGGATTTCTAGTCCATCATGAAGAACGACGTACGGGAGGTTGTACCAAGACCTGAGGGGAAGTCAGTAGTGACCTCCAAATGGATTTTCAAGATTAAACACGGAGCATATGGTAGTGTAGAAAACAAAAGGCTAGATTTGTCGCCAGAGAATTCTCTCATAAAGAGGGAATTGACTATGGTGGAACATTTTGCTCATGTGGCTCAATATACTTCCATTAGAACCGTCATTGTTATTGCTTCGGCTATGGGATAGAAGCTGCATCATATGGAAGTAAAAGTCACCTTCCTCAATTGTATTATCAAGGAAGAAGTTTACATCGAACAACCAGAACGGTTTATTATCCATGGGAAAGATTCTCACGTATGTAAACTGAAAAAGAAGAAGAAGCATTATATGGACTAAAGCAAGCACCGCTTTCTTGCTTTGGATAGAATAGACAGACACCTTGTAAACTTGGGATTCACCCAAAGTGATGCAGATCCCAATATTTACTACAAGATTGTGGATGATAAGCCACTGATTTTGGTCATATATGTGGATGACTTGTTTCTCACAGGAAATGAGAAACTAAATGGATGGTGTAAGAAGAAGCTTTCCTCTGAGTTTGAAATGAAGGACCTTAGATTGATTCATTTCTTGTTTGGATTAGAAGTATGGAATAGGCAGAAGGAAATTTTCCTAAGTTAAGGAAAATACACCGTTGATATTTTGAAGATATTTGGGATGTTGGACTGCAAGTCCATGGCTACTCCGATGGATTTAAATTTTAAGAAGCTGAAGAAATATACCTCAAATTTTAATAAGATTGATCCCACCATGTATCGCTAGTTGATTGGATCTCTAATGTATCTGAGGAACACTAGACTAGATATATGTTTTGCTGTAAATACTCTCAGTCAGTTTATGAGTGATTTGAGGTAGATTCACTGGGTTTCTGCAAAACATGTTCCTAGATACTTACGTGGCACTGTGGAATATGGTCTAAGATATGCTTTAGGATGTGATTTAACATTGCAAGGATTTTTTGACTCAGATTGGGTCAGGTGTGTTGCAGACATGAATAGTAATTCTGGATGTTGCTTCAGTTTGGGCTTTGTAGTGATTTCCTAGTGTGGAAGGAATCAAAACTAAACAACACTTAACACCACAGAGGCTGAGTATATGGCTGCTAGTACAACAGCTCGAGAAGCGGTATGGCTTCAAAAACTCCTTGTTGGATTATTTGGTCAGATTCCAGGACCAATTATGATTCACTATGATAACCAAAGTTGTATACAGATGTCAGTGAATCTCATGTTTTACGACAAGACGGAGCATATAGAGATTCGATATCACTACATTTGATATATGGTGCAGAAAGGTGCAGTTGAGTTACAATATGCTCCGACAGATGACCAGACTATAGATGTTTTTACCAAGCCTCTTCTCAGGACAAAGTTTAAACACTTTCGCATAAGACTTGGAATAGAAGAAAATGCATCCCTCGCGGAGAGGGAAAGTTGAGACAGACATCTACACTACTTTCACACTGGTGCCTCTACTCGTTCTAAATCTCATCCTGCATGGTAAAAATCACGTTGCCATTGTGAGACGGGTAGGTAACAGATGGTCGTGTGCACTGGTGACCACTATACATTTTGATTCTCAACCTGGTGTTTTGGATAATTTCCAGCAACTCTTGAGATGAACTAGTAGTAGATGGTCGTGTACACTGGTGACCTCTAATTGTCCTGGTTCTTAACTTGATGTTTTGGAGAATTCCCACCAGCCCTGGTTCTCAACTTGGTGTAGGAGAATTCCCACCAGCCCTGGTTCTCAACTTGGTGTAGGAGAATTCCCACCAACACTTGAGATGAACTGGTAGTAGATGGTCGTGTGAAGCATTTCTTGGTTTTCGGTCAGAGGCATACTTGATTTGTAGTAGATGAGATGTACTCTTGACAATGTTGACAACCCTCAGTATGTATAGAAATGATCAAGACATATGAGATGTACAAAAGAGACCTAGATGATTGTGATGTTGATGATGACCATATATAGAGAATACATTCATTGTAGAGAGGGAGTGTTGGAATTTGTGCAACTTCAAAAATTATTATTATTGTACTTGTATTGTATTTGCTTGTACCTCCTATGGGATATTACACTGATGCAATTACTCATGTAAACCGTATAAAGAATAAATGTAAATCCTGGGAAAGAATACACAAGAAAAGAATAAAAATAAAATTATTTTTGTTTTTCCCCAAGGTAGGCCGTACCAATAAGTCAGTCAAGTTGGTCCTAGTAAAAAGTCAATTGGAAAATCAATATAAATAGGTGGCGCCTCTCCTCATTTGTCACACACTCACCACAAGTTCACTCTAGCTAAAAAAGGTAAGCTACTATAGTCAGAAGGAGTGTTTTGTGGGGTTGTGTCTTAGAGAGATTGTTTCTCTCTCTTTCTTCTTCTCTCTACTCTCATAAGCTATCATCTCTATACGAAGGTTTTTGGGTTTTTCCCGATTGGGTTTCCCAAGATAAATTCTTGTGTTCTTTTTTTCTATGCTTTGTGTTTCTTCTAGATATCCTATTGTTTATCTGCAATCAAGTTATACTGTTATAATCTTGTAAAAACTAACACCACCTTCGTTGATGATTTCTCTCATAGGACCTAGATTTATTTTTTGAAGACCAAGGATGAAATGTTAAATAAATACATAAATTTCAAGGCCTTAGGTTAAAATCAAACAAGGAAGAAGATCATGGTGCTTCATTTAGATAATGGAGGAGAGTATACACCCTTAAAGTTCGCTTCTTGTTGTAGGGAAGTAGGGATGGATAGGGAGTTTATAGGACCTTACAATCCATAGAAAAACAAGGTTGTGAAGAGGAAGAATGGGTCTATTGTTGAGATTGTTAAGTCTTTGGTTCATGAGATGGATTTGTCCATGTGTATTTAGGATTAGGGTTGTAATAAAGCATGTATATTTTAAACATGTATCCTCACAAGATCTTGAAGGACAAGCTATGAAATGTACTTAGTCACCTCATTGAGTTGTAATTAACATTATTAGAAGGAAATCATAGGAAATTACAAATATAACAATGGAATTAACATTTCCCATGAAGATTCCTCAGATACCCATTAATTCATTCAATAGTTTGAATATATAATTCATAATTTATGCACATGCATTGAATGCTAACAAGCTATACATAGAAGTTACATTATAGCTTGCATACATGATCATTTTCCAGACAAATTATTTACATTACATCCATGCACTGGTTTCTTTGAGGATGCCCAAAAATCCATTTACAACAATGGACATGGCCAAAACTTAATTTTACAAAATGTAGGCATGAATATGCCCTATGTATTACAATTAATGGCTACAAAAACCTTCTAAATCTCTATATACATATTTGCTAGACATCACAAAATTTATTCTTGAGACAACACCAATTTATAGGCTTGTATCTTCCTCGATACATGCACAAGTACTCCGTTACCACAATACCCACAAGCATTAACATCAACATATACACAATATACACCAGTTTACTTATATGTATAAGTTCCACTTGGGGAAATAACTCCATGGGATCATTTTTCCACCTAACCATAGACACCAGATTGAGTAAGTGCCACCCCCATGCTAGACAATGAACCAACAATGGTAAATTTACTAGCTATGGCTGTGGTTTCCTTACTTAGCCAAACTCTAGACTTCTTAAGTAGGAAATTAATTTTCTAACCCATTGCTGCATTAAACATCCCTCTCATTGGCCCCTATTTCCCCCTCAACCCTATATAGCACAATGAATGGGATCCCCTTCACTAATTAACAGTCCCTCAAGTTATCCCACTTCCCTCTGGTGCTCCCAAGAAGGATGGCTAGGAAATCTACAATCACCCATGGACTCAGGCATGGTTTGCTCATGGCATCATGGCTATAACTATGAAAATAACATGCATTCTATTTCCTTTACATATCCCCTAGTAGCATTAATGTCCCCAACATACCCCCTAGTAACATCCTCTCCCCAACTTATGTGAAGGGTAGAATGAAAATGTGTTTTTCCAAGAATGAGGGAATACCCCTCTCAAGGCTTGGAAGCACTCTAAGCTTGCATGGAGAACACATGCCCCTCCATAAATATTGGAAATCAACATAAGGAAAACAATAGAAAGGGATTTGAAGGCTTGGGATCTAGACACTTGGAAACCTCAATAAAATTTTATATTTTGTGGTTGTTCCCTAATTACACTCATGTTAGTTCATTACCTCAATGGTGCTCCTAGGGAGATACAAACCCTAGTGCACTTTATTATTATATTACTACTTATATTACTAATTTCAAATATAATCAAATGGTACTTTACTTACCCACTTACCATATACTTAAATAATATTCATGTATCTTGGTAGGGGCCATTACATTCTTCCTCCCTTGGAATAACACCATCCTCAAGGTTTCTCTTTCCAATCATAACACCATGTCTTCATTCCTTGACTACACCTATAAAATCATCAAGGAAAACATGCATGTTATAACCATATTTATGCAATAATTATCCCATTCATAGGAATTATTTTCAAATCCATAGTTGTTTCATGTGTATTCATAACATAGAACAAGGTATATAATATTGTATCTAATACTTATATGCATAAATATTTTTCTTCTTCACAAGGTTGTGACGGGCAAGATTTTAGCTCATTGTTCCCTTTAACACACACCCCTTGACCCCGCAAACATGCCACATGAATCTCTTATACTAATATTCATTTTAATTTGCCTCTTCCTTACGACACTCACCATTCTAGGCTCATGCATCCCCTTCTCTACTAACATTTCCATTGGGAGATCCATCTTACCAAGGCTTTAACATGCAAGAAGAGTGTAAACTTATAGAGTCTTACTTCCAAGCATCTAACTAGTAGCTTATAATCAATCACTAGGGTTCCAATGTCATCATAGTGGCCTTCTTCCCAATCTTCATAGCTTACAACAATCAACATTGATCCTTATTAGGTATCTTCACCATTCACCTATGTCATCAACATAAGATACAAATTTATGAGATACCTCTTTATTTTTCAACCAATCTTGAAAACAATCAAATTCTAAATAATATAGCAAGTTCCGCATATTAGTTAGCTTTTAATGGTGTAAGCAATTGTCCATGTCTTCATTATGGCTTGCTTTCATTGCCTTATCCAAGACATCTTTTTATGCAACTATGTTTTCTTGATAGAACTTTCTTGTGGTCCATTAAAGCATGACTGCTTTTGCATACAATTCTTTCACTACATCCATAGGAGCTCATGAAATAACCTTAGAATTATGATTTGCCGATAATTTCATCATTTAGTTGTTAACATGTTGATTGCAATTAAATATATGATATTGCATTCAAACATGTGTGCCCACATGTACTTGTGCATAACCACAATATTTACGCAATCTATTTATGCATGTATACTTAATGCACCATTGCATTTATTAAATAATATCGTATTCTCATGTAATGCATTTCACCATGATGGGTTGGAAGGTCGATCCAATGTATTGACATGTCATCTAACCACCTCCCCAATACTTACTCGACCATTTGGACACCTTCCCCTTTATCCAAACACAACACCAGGATTATACCCTTTCTTTGCTAAACAGTCCCTCAAGCATACTAGAAGGACTTTCCTTTATTTTCTCAACAATCCTTTTGGAAACTCGTCCCCTCTGATGTTGTCGTAGTGTTGGTAAGAAGACTATAGTCTAGGACACTAACACAAGTAGAGAGACCATTAGACACTCGTACAAGTCATTGGTCTTTCCATATCCAACATCATTATGGCCTCATGGATGGCTATCTCACATAGCATTCACTACAAGACGCTATTATTATTAACTTTTAAATAACACACCATGGCATGATATTTTTATCTCAGATGGATGCATTCTAGATTTTAAACAACCACATATGTCCAAAGCTTCTTACCTTTAGCAATGCCACACAAAGTGGGATATCATTCACCTAATGCATTTTGTTGATGCTCAAAATGGTTTGGGCAAAAACAGTGAAAACACCATTGGAGGGCTATTCAAGGGGGAGATGGGGATGGAAGCCTAGGTCGCTTTAAGCCCTCATAAGAGTAGGATTCATAAGATAGTTGATGAAACCAATAACCTCCCAAGTGAAACAAACTATACATGAGAAGAAATGAATTAAAAAAACTGGAGTGAAACGACTATATTACCTAATAAATATAACATTAAAAGATGTTACTAATAATTACATGTGCTAAATAAACAACACTAAACAAGTAAAATACAAATGTAAATTAACAACTAATAAAATTAATCTAAATACAAAATTACTAAAGATCTCCAAAAGAATATTATGAAATAAATTTCCAAAAAAAACCTTAAATGTTAATTGTAATAATTACTAAATTCTTTTTTGATAAATTTACCAAATTTATTTAGCTGCTTTCCATGCACAAAAGTATTATACAATTAAATTAAAATCTGAATTATTTTAATTACAGTAAAAGCATAAGCTTCATTAATGAAACATTTATACTAAATAAAGTTGAACTTTGCGCTTAAGGCGTTCATGGAAAATAAACTCAATAAAATTGATGATTGCATAATGTGAAAGATTACTAAAAATTTGTGCATGACAACTATTTTAATTTGAAATTTTGGACATTAGAAAGCCTAAAGATTAAAGGTGAAAAATCAAAATTACATACAAGTTAGTAACATAAACAATAAAAAATATTTACAACTCATTAAATGTATATAATATACATATTTTTAAAATGAAATAAAAAAAGAAACATTGAGTTGAATAATGAAATTCACAATAGGAGAGGCAATATAAATATGCTCAAAATGAAGTTTTTTTTTTTTAAAATGGAATTTTGACAGCCTTAAGATACAATAGGTAGGGATTGCTTTCAACTCTTGAGAACAGGAGGTTTTGAGACCTTATGTTGCCTTCTTCAACATCTCAAGCTCATCCAGGTGAAACTAAGACAACAAAGTGTTAGGATATTTAGACACTTATGAGTTAGTTAAGATCAACCTTTTCTAATATGTGTACTTCTTTAGTATCCATTAGCCTTGCATTTGTATATATATAATCCAACGGTCATGATATGTTCTTGACATAGAGTGATCTGACGATTCAACTTCTCCTCAATTCTAATGACCATTGATTCGTGGCTTAGCACCTGATCTCTATTTAAAGAGCATGGAGGGTCATTTGATAGTTGAATGATTATGGGAATATCATTTGTAACATTCTTTCTTTTCCATAATAATGCTGCCTCAAGTAGCTATTTGGTTGGGGTTGTGGAGTGTTTCCGTCTTGAGGGTTTAAACCACGTGAAAACATTTGTGTGTTGATCTATGTTTTGTTTGTGTGAGCAGTTGCTTAAGGTGTTTGATCTTTTGGAAGTATCATGGTATTAGAGCTATCATGAAGTTCCGCTTCCATTGGTGATCTAGACCTTGAACTAGTGTTGCCAAGGTTGTGAATGGTTTTTTGGTTTTGATATCTATATGCATTTTTAGGATGTGAAAGGTGTTCCATTGCATATGGAGTGTTGTTTTCAGTTGGAAACACTTTTCATTTCACTGAAAAAGGTTTTCGTTTGCCCAAGATACAACCATTTTACTAGAACCAGAGGTAAATTGTTTACAATTATGCATTTTTTTAAATTTTTTTCTCATATTCTTTCATATTTCTTCTTGTTTTTGTTTTATTTATGATCTGGTAAATTTTCAATCTGCATATGTTCTTTGCTTTGTGCGTACTCGACAAAAAAAATAGAGAGGAAAGGGTTTTATTTACTGCATATGCATGTGCTTTGTGTGAACTAAGTGAACCAGAAACAATGAGAAAACTTGCATTTATGGGAAGGCTAATCAAGGACTAACCACAAATCTGAATATTTTGGCTTCAAAATCTTGTTTTTGTTTTTGTTTTTGGGTGGTCTTTTAAAGTGTCTTGCAGGCCCAAAGACATAGTTTTTTTGGGTAGGCACACTCCCCCCCACCAAAAAAAAAACAAAAAAACAAAAAACATCAACAACCTCATTCTCCTCCATAATATTACTAAAAGTTTTGCTTAGATCACTTGGTTAAAAGTTACTTTAAAAAGCAAGGGGTCTTGGGTTCAAGTCCTTGCTGTTACTTTTTGTAAAAGTTTATGTAACTTTAAGTTATAAAGTAACCATGTTGTAAAAGTGTTTCTTACTTGTTTTATAAAAATGGACCACTTATTTTGAAGCAACTTATTTATAAAAGTGAGCTTACATGAAAAGTTAGCAAGGGGGGGGGGGCGT
Organism: Pseudotsuga menziesii; assembly: GCA_001517045.1. NCBI lineage: Eukaryota > Viridiplantae > Streptophyta > Pinopsida > Pinales > Pinaceae > Pseudotsuga > Pseudotsuga menziesii. Next base: position 437,735 of record LPNX011118773.1, on the reverse strand, counting down.
CCTTTACTACTTTTTTTTTTGTTTTTCTCTCTACCATGTGGATCAACCTGTCCTGCCACATGGCCCCTTGGTTCCATTTTGTGCTTTTCTTATAACTTGCTCATTAGGAGTTCGTTTTCTTGTGTCGTTTTTTTTAAACTGCCTATTTTTTCAATACCTTTGCATCCATACCATTAGTTTCAATTTTATATCCTTCGTATTACAGTATGACTGCCCCATCTGATATTCTACTTAACCATTCCAACTACTTCTAATGTAAATCCCGCATGGAGTATGTCCTGTGAAGTAGGGAACTTTACCGAAATACCTCGAGGAAAGAAACTGAACCCGATGATGATAATAGTAAAATAAATGGGCAAAAAATGTGATGAGGCTTATGGATTAATCATAAATGTCCATTTCTAATGACTTATGTTTCCACCTAAAGGAATTGATGATCCATAAATAGCTTGGCAAAAAGTAGGAAACTGTGTCTGGTAAACCCAATGAAATTTGAGGCCATCAGCTTGAAAATGAGTTGATTACCTTAAATCCAGGTGATTTCTCTTTTATATAATACTACTTGTCTAAGTGCAATACCCTTAGACTCTTACTTGATGAATGCAACATAAAAAGGAAAGACGATGAATGCATTTTTCATATTATTTCCAAGCTTAAACCTGCCTATTTTGTTTTTGTATCTACCTTTTACTCCATGAAAGAATATTTGGGGATTCACTATAGAAAAATCGCTCTTGAATATTTTTGTGATTCCTTGATTAGAGAGCAAGATAAGCTCATATATATTGGAGTACTAAGCATTGTTGATACATTAGAAAAGCCTTAGTCGCACAACAAAAAGAGAATTCCAAGAATCCCAAGAAGCAACATCCTCACAATAATAAGCAAAACAAGGGTCTCAAACCCTCTTAGCCAGCTCATCATTCCAAAACAAAGGAACCAAATCAAAAGTTATGAATTAGACTAAGCATCATTGCAACTTTTACGAGAAAGATAATCATGATGAACCTAAATGTTTCAAATGACAGCCATGGAAGCAACAATGAAGAAGCATAACATCCACCTCGATTCATCTACATAATCTACATCTCAAGGACATGCACTTTGTGATTTTGGTTTTTCCTTTAATGTATCTTCTTCTTATTCTTTGAATGAATGGTTCATTGATTCCGGAGCATCTTATCATATGACTAAGGATAAATCTATATTTTCTATTATGAATGAATGTAACACCAAACAAATAATTATTGGTGATGATATCTCTCTCATCATTGTACGATTTGGAATAGTCCAAGTAAAAGATAGCCAGTTCAATGATGTATTATGTTTTTCAAGAATGTCCTGCAATTTGTTGTCAGTCTATCAAATCACTCATTCTGGTGAAGGTGAGTCTATAACATTTACAAGTTGTAATCACAGATTTCAAAGATCCTAAGCATGTCCTTGCAATTGTAATTGTTGATGATATTACCAGGTTGCACAAATTTAACAACTTTGGGTCATCACCTTATCCCTACATTTTTTTGCTCATGGTGATGACTTGAGCAAACTTTAGCATGAGTGATTGGCCACTTAAATTATCGCTCATTGTAACAACTATGTAAAGAAAAGATGGTGACAGGTCTTCTAATGGTATCTTTCAAGGATGGCGTTTGTTCCGATTTTGTACTCAGAAAACATCATCGAGACAGTTTTGACAAATGTGCCTCTTGGCATGCCTCGACCCCTTTGGAGCTTGTGCATAGTGACTTATGTGGGCCTCTTCCATATACTTTCTTTTATTGTTTCAAAGATTTCTTAACTTTTGTTGATGATTACTCCAAACGCACTTGGGTTTATTTCTTGAAACTTAAGAGCAAAGTATTTAACATGTTCTTGGCCTATAAAACCCTTGTTGAAAACAATATGGTCATCGAATTCTTATGTTGCGATATAATAATGAGGCAGTATATGTCAACAACAAGTTCACTACCTTCTACGCTGAACACAGAATCCAACAACAACACACTATTCCATATACACCACAACTAAATGGTGTAGCTAAGTAAAAGAACCACACCTTAAAAAAAATTGCCTAATTGTATGCTCCAAGCTAAGGGACTAAGTCTTCAATTTTGGGATGAAGTGTAATACCCTCGGTTTGACCCTTGTAATGTATTGAAATAAATTATGTAAATGATGTAAACTTGCTAGTATGGATTCCTAGTGCAAAGCTCAATTCTAAGGCTCGACTAGTGAATGGCTACACACACACACACACGATATGTTTGCCTTATCATGTCAGTTCAAAATTTATGTAAATATTATGTTCGAAAATAATAAAATTGTCCAAGATGGTTGTGTAAATAGCACTAGAGGGGCTATGATTCCACCATGGGGGAAAAGGAAAGGAGGCATATGGGGAAACTAAATCCTATGTTTCAAAGTTTCAACCTTAGAACTCATCGAAAATTACACCATGTGATTTAAATGAGCCAATTACTTCATATTGACTACTAAACCCAATCATTGAATGCATGTGTGAGGTTGGTGGGAAAAGTAAGTGCATGTAGTTATTCAAGCATGGGGGTTGTGACACTCTTGTCAGCTATCATCAGTCATTTTATTGTATGGTTAGAAGCTATGTCAGTTGTATTTTCATCATCATCTCATATCCCTTGGAGTCAACACTCTTTTAATCATTCTCTCATGCATGTTTATGGACTACGTAGAGTTTCCTATGGTTGTTCATGTCCATTTCCAGATTGTGTTTAACCCAAAAAATTGAATTTGGAGACAGAACTAAATTTTGGAGGAAAGGATAGATGGTTGTAGATGAGCTTAGAGGTTTGAGCATGCTACGAACCCTTACCCATTGAATTATGCTACTTTTGGATGCTTGAGAAGACATGAATTAGTTGCAGGAGGTTCTCTAGTAGCATACAACATGTTGTCTTACTGCACACACTAGTAAGAACTATAAGGGTTGGATTTCCTGAGGGAACTATGAATCAGTGAAGGGAAATGCCTTCCTTGTGTTATGTGGGGAAGTTGGAAGGAGTCCATGGATGTGATGGTTCAGTGAGATCCCTGTATATCTCTAGATGAGATTTTGGCTAAGCGCGGTGAGCATAATGGGTTATGTGTAGAGAGAGAGAATTCTATAGGTGTTTCCTTCACCATGGTGGCCTCATAACCCAACTTGGGGGTGGACTCTCTACATAAAGAGTATATGATGGACAAAGTGCCTACGGTTGGGTGGAAAATCACTCTTACACAACTAGTTGCTTGGATCTTCTTTGTTTATGTTGATGTTTTGAGCAAAATCAGAGATGCTTGAACTTTAAATCTTTTATCAAACAATTTCAACACTTATGAATTTCATAAATCAACCACATATGAATCTTTATATCAGCCACATATGAATATTTATGTCATCTGCATATGAATCTTTATATAAGCCACATATGAATCTTTATATAAGCCACATATGAATATTTATGTCATCCACATATGAATCTCATAAATAAATCATCCACATAAATCAACTCCATAAATCAACCATATAAATCAGCTCCATAAATCAGCCATATAAATCAATCAACAATGAGAGACAAGATGTATCCTAGGACAACCCTTCAAACACGGAACAATGAAAAACCGAACAATTCTTTGAGTATGATAGATAGATTTGCTGAGAATGGTTTACAACACATAAGCATATTGCTTGATAAGAGATATCACCTCAGCAGTAGAGAAGAGAGATCTAATGCAACCTCGTAAAAACAATCGTATGCAACTGTATTGAACTTTCCATATGCCTAACATATTAATAACAAGCCAAAAACCGTAGCATGCAGAAGGTGGTGCATAGGAGTTTAAACACACTGAGAGCACCACATAGTGTATTCACAAGGAGAAGCTAACTATAACTCCCTCCATGCAAACATTAGCGCCCTTCCTTTCCTCAATTAGCTTTAACTGAATGCTCATCGTCTTCAACTGAAAGTGAACTGACTTGAACTGATTGTTAACTGACTTGAACTTAATGTTAATTTACTTGAACTTAATGTTAACTTACTTGAACTCAATCTTTAACTGGTTGTTGATCACTTAGTTAACAAGATAACTTAAGTGTCATCAATGCTTCACTCTTAGTGCCATTCATGCACAATTTCTATTATTAATTTTTGCATGGATCTCTTTAGTTAACTGATGCATGCTGATTGATCAACATTAAGCTCTTCTTTACTTAACTGATTACATTCATTAATAGTTCAACCGCTGCTCTGACTCATGCATTGATTGAGGAATTGATATTTTACTAAAGCTTTATAACTTGAGTTCACTCAGAGATTTGCATGGTAAATTCAAATTCTCTTTCTCTATGCTTTATCTCACTGTCATTAAATAATTAATGCATGGTCCATATGTGTATTATTTATCTATCTTATCATATCATACTCAGAAGAATTATTTTATACATATTGATGATCATATATATTACCCCGGGCCATATAGTCATATGCCAAAGTAATTCACTATAGGGGTAGCTAATCCCCAAAGGAGACTTATAGCTCTCAGTGACCATGGATAGAAATATATCACATCGTATAACCACATGACTTGATACAACACAAGTCCATCTCCATATTTGGAGATCCATTCTCATAGGGTATTCTATGAGAATCATTGACTTGATACAACACAAGTCTAGACTTGATACAACACAAGTCCACAGTCTTAATACAACACAATACCAGTCTTGATACAACACAAGACTCGAATCTTGATTCAACACAAGGTTCCAATCTTGATACAACACAAAATCACAATACAAGCATCCCACCTCAATACATGAGGACATCGATAGGACTTGATACAACACAATGTCCTGACTTGATACCACACAAGTCCCTAACTTGATACAACACAAGTCTTGGAGAATGACTATTGATGATGTACAAACAACAATTCAAAGATAAGTACTCTTTTGTATTTGGCATGCAATGACTTTTATTTATATGCCTGTGATAATTATGCATGAAATTTTCATGTTGTGTGTGTGTGGATTGAGTTATTGCCGTTGTGTGTTTTTATTATATATGCACATGCATTTAGATGTTATAAACTCATAATTATGGCTATGGGGTAAAATTTAGAGAGCCCGAATAAGTTAATGTGCCCTTCTATTGATGGAAACGAGGGATATGGAAGTCACATGAAGCCATAAATTGTGCAAATTACATAGTTAATTGCACCACCACTAAAGCTTTACAAGGTATTACACTGAAAGAATCATGGAGAAAATTTAAACCAGATGTAAGTCACTTCCATGTATTTGGCAATGAAGCATGGGATCATATTCCTGATGAAAAATGAAAAGCATTGTAGCCTAAAAGTGAAAATTGCATATTCATCGGATGGTCTAAAAATGTAAAATGTTATAGACTCCTTCAACCACATTCCCATCATATAATTATTAGAAGAGATGTAAAATTTGATGAAAATCTCTCGGCTTATGAGCCCAGTTTTGCGTATGTGCCATTTGTGGATGAAGGGGTCTAAATGGGTCTATATAATTAAGTATGCATTATATGGAAGTGTTGAAAGATTTAAGGCAAGGTTAGTTGCCAAAGGATTTTCCCAAGTTGAAGGAATTGGCTACAACGAAACCTTTGTCCCTGTCACCAAAATGAACTTCATCCATCTTATTCTGGCCCTTGCAGCCTTACATAAATGGGAGGTCAGTCCATGAAATGGATGTTAAGTCCGCTTTCTTGCATGTGGATTTGCATGAAGAAATTTACATGGAACAACCTCCTCGTTATGTTTTATAGCGTGATTGCCACACCTGATACATCATGCTTTGATGGCCTTTCCCTGTACCTATGCAGACTCTTTTTACCCCATTTGCTCACTATTGCCCTGATGCTCCAGTGGAACCTTTAAAAATATATATTTTTATATGTATACATGGGTCACAAGTCTACAACCTACGTATATGTAGCTTGCACCACTGTCACCTGCGTACATCAAGATTTATTCTCAAAAAACAAAAAATATTTGGAGTTTTCCACATCAAGTAACGAATGACTTGATCCTTGGCCTTACATATGTCAGGAAACACTCAATTTCGACCCTTCACTTCCCTTTGAGGGCCTGTATATTGAGCTACTATGAAGCATTGAAGGAGGAGAACTTTGGAGAGCAAATATACTATAGTGGAATTGTGCCCCTTTCTTATATACTTGAGTTTGCATCCCTTTGTCCTTGAAGCAACCATTAGTGCTATTTCCCAAGCTTGCATTTATCTTTGTAGGCTTGCCTTTGTATGGAGGATTGAAGTGGTGAAGGCCCAGGTGGAGGGACTCAGTTTCTCGATTTTGACAAGGCGTCGACAAAGGTTGTCATTTTATCTCTATTCATATTAATATAAATATCCATTTCTTGTCCATTGGATATGTAATTATGAATATTCCGATCCATGGATGTAATTACTTTGTTTATGTATTGGAATGTAACATGCTAGATTATATTCTAATGCTTTACATATATCATGCTTATATATCTTGTTGTTGTTGAGGGAAATTTGTAGGTACAAGTTTGATTGAAAGCTCATCGGGGATCTACTTCGAATGTTCGGAATAAGGTATGCCCCTTATCCCTTATTGTTAATTTCATTTATATATTTAGCATGCTTGGAAATAGGTTTATTTCTGGTGTCATCATGTCTGTTGTGGTCCACCCCAAGCCATAGGATATCTTCTCCGTAACACTATGTTCATAATGACTCTAACCTTGTCTGTCGCCTTAAGAAATCCTTATATCACCTTAAGCAAGCTCCTCGAGCTTGGTATGCCAAAATGGATAATTTTCTCCTTGACACTTGTTTTTTTCTAGATGTTATTATGACCCCAATGTCTATCCAAAGAAAGAAGGAAACCATCTCATCATCCTTTTTTCTTTATGTTGATGCCCTTATTATCACTGGTAGTGACCATAAAATTTTAACCCATGTGAAATCCAATCTTTAGCATAAATTTGAAATGATCGACTTAGAACATTTGCATTATTTTCTTGGCCTCCAAGTCTTGCAAACCAAAGAAGGAATATTTCATTCTCAATCTAAGTATGCTTGTGACCTTCTTCGTCTTTCACATGGAAGATTATAAACTAACCCCATCTCCTTTCCAGTTTGGATTCAAACTTATTACCACTTACACTTCACCTGAAGTAAAGGCGACCTTGTATCGTCGGCTTGTTGGTAGTCCCTTATACTTGACTCAAACCCATATTGATCTTTCCTTTTGTTGTTGGTCTTGTTGCGCACTATATGCAAATACCCCATGAAGTCCATTAGAAAGTAACAAAAAGGACACTTCAATATATTTTGGGTACACTTAAGTTTGTGATTATAACATTCTCAAGTTGAGGTTTGAATATTTAGTATGTAAATATTTTATTTTGATTGTCGTGTATTTGAGAAAAAAGCACCAAAGTGTTTTGGTGAACTTTATCTTTCAAGGTTTTGTCTAAATATTTTAATTAATATAATATCGGGGATCATTGACGAAACCATCAAAGATTAAATATTCTATCCTATGAGGAAGCATTAATTCTCATTGTGCCACATATAAATACCAAGTTGTTTTTTTAGTTAACTTCAAGAACCCAACCCCCCCCCCCCACCTCCAAACCCTAACTACTTCCTCATTCAGAAGGGAGGTGAGTAAAAAGTTATATTTAAGGAAAAGAAGGGATGCCTTCTAGGGATTTTTGCGGGGGTAGGAAAAGAGGGAAAGAAGGATTCTAAAGACTCACTTGATTAAGTCAGAGGCTACCTTTAATGGGTGGACTAATACATCAAAAAACACTTTGAGAGTGTTGGATGTATTCAGAGAGAATCTCCAATATTCCTCAGGGAGGAGTTTGGCTTGAGGGTGGCTAATGCTGAAAAGTAAGCCTATGGTAGGGAGGTTGGTGCATTTGGGCTAATGATTCCCGAACAACTCCAATAGTTTACAGATACGTTGAATCTTTTAACCCTTCATTTATCTTTATTTGTAAGTATCAACAATTATAAAAAATTCGAGAATGATGGTTTTGGAAAACTAGAATCCTATTATCTATCCAAAGGATGAGTTGAGTAATTTTTCTTTCAATCTTGAAAATGTTGGTACAGGATGGCGTGAATTAAGAATGTAGTGTAAATTCTTATATGTTGAAAGAATCTTCTCTTATTAACAATTATTATTTCAATTGTTTAAAAAAATAATTGTTGATATATTAATGTTGAAGTAAAGTAAATTACTTAAGGGCTTCAAGCTGCATTAAATTATGTCTAGGTGTCAGTTCAAAGATATGTTCGGGCAATGAGAATGCATACAATGGGCCAGTGAAGTCTATAGTTAGGAATTAAACTAAAGGAAAGGGTATTTGAATCTTTAATTCCTTTTATAGATAGGATCTAAAGCCAAGTTCAATGATGAATTAAAGAGTAAAGTATGGTTAGACGTGTGCATACACATGCATGACATTTAAATATAAGGAAGATAAACGCTTGAGAAGGCCACAGTTGGTTACTCACAAACCAATAACAAAACCATATAAATTGTATGCGCACAAAAAATGAAGCTGCAAAAGTATTCAGATGCCAAGTAAAATCATTATCTATATATTAAGCTGCAGAATTAAGTGCATAAAAAAAAGAAAAACTAAATCTTCGGATCTGATAATTCTAATTACGTAGAATAAAGTCCCAATGGTAAATAAATGGGAAATCTCCACATTGATACGTTTGTCGAACTCACTTTTGGAGTTTCCGAAATTGAGCCTTATCATCGATAAATTTTATACATATTGTTACAATCCATACACATCGTATGAGGAAATTGTAAGTTGTGAAGGGACTAATTGACTAATCACTCCCACATGTTACTTCAGGGTTTAGAGAACCCTTCCTGCTTACCACATCGATATGTTGAGAGGAGCTAAGGGACAAGAGACTATCATAACCATTTGCGGAGTATACTAGCTCACTTATTCCTCCCGGAAAAGTATGGTACAGGAATATGCGCCAGGTTGAGGTTGGAACCCCTACAATTCAGCACAAACCGTTATAAACCCTATACAAAGATTATAGAGAAAGAGTTAACTAAAGAAATTTGCGAAACCGTATACTTACTGAGAGATGTACTATAAGAAATTGATACAAAACCTAGTTGTCATGTGGGTTGCCTCATGCATACTCATAATGTCAAAAAAATAAAACTAAGATGGGATTTCACAATACATGTAGCATTTTGTAAACAAATAAAATACAACATCAAGATAAATTAAGCTTAAATAGGGTATATGAACATAATTCCTTGAGTGAACTGAATGGTAACAATAAGATTCAGTTTCACACCTGAATAATGTGGTCGAAACAAAAACATAGAAAGTGAGATGAAAACCAAGGTATCCTTGTATTTGTCTTGTAGAGAAGACAATCTCTAAAGATTGTATTATGTTGTTGTAAACAAGTAGTCAAAAATTGTAAGAAAGATCCTATAAAGAGTCGAATTGTCTTCCCTTCATTAAAGAGACCTTCGTCAGGGAAGAGAATCTAATAAAATCTTAACCATTTAACTCAAACGGTAGGAGAGGTGATGTTTTGGGGAAAAGATTTTTTGTATCTCCCTTGCAAGAGAAATGATCAAGAAAACATGAAAAAATTAAATATCACTCAACTAAAAAGAACCTGTTGAATGGAAGGTAGCGATGTTACAAAACCCACGAAAAATGGGTATTTACCTTGAAACTATGATGGTTGCACGAGAATCCATCGGAAATGGACTTGCTTCTTTTGCAACTGACCTTTATTAATGACTTGAGTATCATCTTTGTGGAAGTCTGGTAAAAACGACATCACAAGCGGAGCTGTGTATAAAAATCTCTGGCAGTAGAGGCAAAACACTCCTTGGAGGGTGAAACCATGAGAATTTTACCAAATGAGAGGAAATCAGATTTCCCTCAAGGACTAAACATAAACTGCAAGTACCAGTATTCCAATACCTCTATTAATGTGTACTACAACACATATGTCACCACCAAAAAGGGAGTGGCTCAGAGTATTGTCTGAATCATTAAATAATCTGACCATCCTCAATTCATGAAGTTGAGTAATGTCCGGATTTAGACCTCTTTACATACAAAGTGAGTTATCTTTTACACGGATTCTCACCATGAGTATTTTACCCGGATTCTCACCATGAGTATCATAGTTTGAAGTGACCTAGAAAAGGGATAAGATTATGAGTAAGGGACTTATGGACTTACCCAACCTTTCTCCCAAACATAAAAAGGAAAGGGGGTTAAGCATAAAAAAGTACTAATAAGAGGGTAAATGATTTACACATAAATATTCAAGGCAATCTAGTAAGACGACATCCACTTTTGGGTAGACATAAACCTAATAACTATATACCCACTATAATTTACCTCCTAGTATCTTATATTCAGTTATTTTCAAAGAAAAAATAAAGAGAAATTTATTCTTGTAGTTCATGAGATTATTTTTATTTTATTATTTCTTTCATTAAATATTGATATGAAGGGTTTTTACAAATGGTATTAGAGCCAGAGAGTTGCGACACTAAGGCCTTATAGGTCTAGTGTGACACTCAAATCTTAAATAACAGTGATAAAAAATTGTTTATTGGAAATCAAATAGAAAAGAAGTATGGTGTAATTTGAGGTACCTAGCATACTACAAGACCAAAACTGAAGAGGGGAGGAGACAACAATGAAGAATTAAATTATGGAAGGGATACTAGATCAAACAAATGTGTAAAACCCACAGTTCTGAGAAGGACATATCTGCACAGAATTACATGATTTAGAGAAAGCTGAAGTACCAAATGTAATGTTAGAAACCATGAAAAGCATTTAGACTGAATTGCAGAGTTACATGGATGATGATTAAAGGTTTATGAAATATCGGGTATAACAACAAGAAATAAATGCCATGCTGCTAAATAAAATATCTAAGCAAGGCTCTGTAAGGAGAAATAAGAGAACACAACTTGATAAAGCTAAAAGTTTTTCTCAGTAATCTGATTTCAATAGTGAATTTGGAAGGAAGTAGATTCTATCAGAGATATCTACCAGTAATATCTCAAAGCATACTTCTAAATAGATAAAACATAAAAAGGGCGAAGTCCAAGGTAAATTTAAAAAGATCAAACCTCCTGTGTTTAATGGGGAAACGAATTCTGGTGAAGAGGCGGAGGCTTGACTATTACAAATGAGCAAGTATTTCAGGTTATATGACTATTTTGGAAATATGAAATCTAAAATGGCAATATATAACTTGAATGGGTGAGCTTCCACCTGTTGGGATGACTTAAAAACATTCAAACGTATTAGCAAGAAGTGAATTGATTGGAAATGATTTCACAAAAAGTACTCATCCGAACGCTACTACGAGAGGAAGATTAAAGAGTTCCATGAATCGAAACTAGGGAAAATGAATATGGAAGACATCTCCAACAACTTTGTATAAATGCTACGATAGGTCCCTTATATCAAAGATGAAAATATAAAAGTTCAGTGTTTTATGAGTTGCCTACCTAATACATATAAGGACATAATTGAATATGACAAGTCGAAAACATTGGATGAAGCCATCAGAAAGGAAGAACATTGTTATGAGCAAACTAGGTACAAGATTAAACACCCTAAGTCCTGGAAAGAGAAAAAAAAGGAGAAATCTTATCAGAGGCATAAAGGGTTCAAACCACTAGTCTACAAAAATTTCCTTAAGATCTTCCAAGGTAATAACTATGGTAAAAATAATGCACAACCAACTGTAACAAATTAGAGTGATAACAAAACAATGAACAACGTGAATAATAAATATGTCGGTCCTATCAAATGTTGGGGGCATGAAGGACCCCATCGGTTTGTGGAATACCCTCATCGGGAAGGAGTGGTAAAAATAATTCATCATCTCGAAGAGGCCACTACAGTGGAAGATATAACTAGAAACATACCAAAAGTTAATGCATCCCTTGAAGACCGCCAAGCAAATCATCAATCTACTACGGTGGAAATTGAAGGTAAAATATTTTCTCAAGCAATATCTATTTTAATTGACCCTGGTTCCAATTTGAGTTATGTTTTTCCTATGACTTTTCAAAAGTGTAAATTGATTAAAAAGAAATATGAGAAGAGCTGGCTAGTTCAACTATCTACCCAAACCAAAAGGAAAGTAGTAGAGTACTGTTTATGCCTGGAAAATTTCTAGGTACCGACAGTAGGGATTCTCCCCGGTAATCGATCCCAATTAGATCGTCCACCGTTTAGTCTGGGGAATCCGTCCGGTTAACGGTTCGGCTACCGTAAATTAAGTTGTTTAAATCTTTACCGGTTAAGACCTGGTCCACCGTTTATGTAATTTTCTTTTTAAAGATGAGATGCAAGTGCCTAAATGCATATAATTTATAAGCAGAAACCTCACAAGTGATGTGGAGGTTCTTACCTCTCGTCTTACCATTCATGCCTTCTCAATGATTCTTCTAAATCTAAGACTAAGCTAATCTATCCTAGGCTAATTTATCCTATCCCCATAGGGAGCAAATTTAAAGTTAGAGCAATGTGCTGTATCTATTCATATTAATCTCACAGATAGCTGTTTCAATTTCATATGCATATTTACAGCAGAAATCATATCAAAGGTAGCTCTGACATAATAAAACATTCATTGCCCATTTCATACACATACATTTATATTGAAAGAAAAGTCATTCATCACCAAAGAAGTAATTCAAAATAGTTAGAACGATCTCACAGTTGCATGGAAACCAGAAGAAGTAATTCCACATTGCAACTTCCAAACATTCCAAGAAAATTATTGTGCAACCTTTCCCAGTAAAAACAAGTCCTTCTTTATTAGCAGAAAATTAGTTCTCTTACAAATAGTCTGGCTCTTCTTTGTGCTAGTGAAAAGTCCTATTGTACTTTCTACTCCTATTTATTACAATATGAATTTGTCATTTTGTGACCTTTGACCTACCCTAACCCTAGAAATTCCCAAAAAATGTCTTTTAGTGCTTTACATGGGAAAATACAAACGGTTCTATAAGAGACAAAATTTAGGTGGTCCCTGCCATGCTGGAGACAAATGTTTCCCACACGCTGGCCTCCTCAGCAATGGCTTTGTATTTCGTTGGCTCCAATACTTGCAAGATCACTTTAGTTATTTACATCTGCGTCTCCATGTGTGTCTGTTTCACATTCTTCTTAATGGGAAAATCTGACTTGGTGAAAAATACATCGATAGTTTTGGTGAAATCTCGCCAGTTCCTTCTGATTTCTGGGCATGCGACCGTTTCAACGGGATTTAAGAATCGCTCTTATTTTCAATCCGTGAACGTTTCAATGGAAAATACTAAGTCTTCTCTGACCAAAAACCTTCGATCGTTTCGACGCGGTTTCCTGGGTCACTTCCGACGGTATCAACGACAATTTCTGAGTTTATCCCGATAGTGTCAACAAAATTATCCATATCTTTCCGATTGTTTCAGAGCAACTAGATGAGTTTTGAAATCTAGTGATTCTATTGCATTCGATGTTTTCAAGTCTGCCCTTCGGAAGGTAATCTTGCTTGGTGAGAATAAAACCTGTGACATGAGCATAGCAAGAAGAGTCTTAGTAATACCTCAACTATTTTGAAAAACCAAAGAAATAAACATGCAATGATTGTGCCTATGCCAGAATAGAGAAGAAAAACATAGTTACCAATCCATTTCTAGTCATTCAAAGTGTAGTTGTGCAACATGGAGAGATGTATGGCATTACTAAGTTTAAATGCAACCTGTCAGTACATATGCATATGCTGTTGTATGAGTTATGAGCTTGCCATTATCCTATATCAAAATTCTGGAGGCATCTCCTCCAACTCTCCTTCTTAGTTTTAAAACAACAACAATTTATCAAAACAATGTTGTAGGTAAGCATCTTATTGTTTGTTTTGTTATGCATCTCCAATCGCAAGTTTCTTAATGTTTGTTGATCTTTTATGCAGGTCAAATGGAGTTCACAAGATTTATTTCCAACCCTTTATTTATTAACTTCAAAATGTCGAGGCAAAGGGTTTTTTTAATCACTAATTTAATGCGGTTGTTGGTGAAACATCGTTTGGCGTGAAGACTTTTGGTCGCAGTGGAAGAGATTGTGATGTCGATAGTATTGGCGAAAACGTTTGAATTATTCTGACAATGTCAATGATATTTTTTTATGTCATGCTGATAGTATCGACATCTTTACCTGAAATCTCCGATCATGGGACTTGCGTCTGTTTCGGCGAGTTCGAAAGATCGCATTTCTTTATTCAGACTTCTGAATGCTTTGGAGAAAACTCACAAGTTCCCTCTGTCTGTTTCGGCGTGAACCTCCAAGTTGGCTTGAAACTTCGTATCTGATAAGACTCCCAAGCACCACTGACCCAATTGGCAGAAACTGATGAGTTTCTCCCGATTGGCTTTGTCGTTGTTCCACCTATTGGCCAATTTTTATTTGATTGCGACCGTATCGGCCGAAAATGTCGAGTTGCTCCGAAAAGTTTGAGCACTGTTAAGGTCGACACCATTCACTGATCTCTCTGATCATTTCAGAGAAAACTTGTGAGTTATGTCTGATAGTGTCAGTGTGTTTCGTTGAGTTATGCCGAAATGATATTTTGCTAAAAACTTCTTTTGTCCAAGCCAACTAGGTCGGTGAGACTGGTTGAGTTCCTCTGACACGTCAGAGAAACTGGCCAAGTTACTCCAATATGTCGGTGAAAAAACATGAGTTTTAACTTAGCCAAAACTTCTTTGTTCAACTTTTGGGAAAACAACTAAGTCTTTTGGATAGACTCTCTAGAGCTTGAAAACTAGCCTAAGTAAGCTTTCAATAAAAAATATAATTCTTTTGGGGAAGCAGTTGCAGCAGCAACAATTGGTGACTAGCTAGTGAACACAGATATTTGAAAAAACTATCTTTGGAAAATAAGACTGCTAGTGGTACTAGATGTGAATATACAACAATTTCTTCAATGTACTCCAAGTTACTCCGATATGTCGGCGAAAAAACATGAGTTTTAACTTAGCCAAAACTTCTTTGTTCAACTTTTGGGAAAAACTAAGTGTTTAGGATGGACTCTCTAGAGCTAGAAAACTAGTCTAAGTAAGCTTTCAATCAAAAATATAAGGAGGGGCCCTAAAATATAAATTTTTTGGGGAAGTAGTTGCACATGGTATGAGGTGTTGGTTGTTTGTATGGTTTTGTGGTCGGTTCGATGGTGGGTTGTTACCATTCTGCAATGATATGGTTTCCATAACACATGGCCCTTGACACCACCCTTGTTTTTAAGAAACAATTATGGGAACCATGGCTCGATGGATGGTGTGTGGGTTGTTACCATTCTGCAATGATATGGTTTCCATAGCACATGGCCCTCGACCCCGCCCTTGTTTTTAAGAAACAATTGCGGGAACCATGGCTCTATGGATGGTGTGGAGGCTTTGGCGGAGGATTCCCCTTGACCACCATATTTTTTGTAAATAGAACTACACTATTCCTAGCTAAGATAAGCTGCCACGTGGCAACCAATGATTGGGCCACATGTCACTCATACACTGGTCCAACTATTTTCCATGTCATCCAATCCTGCCACCTATATGCCACATGTCGCTTTGTGAGTGTGCCATGTTATTTTTGTACAGGCCACATGTCAACCTTACAATGGTGCCACATGGCACACCCTTTTTTCCAAATTTTACCTATTTTGCCGAAAGTTCAAAACGTGATATCTTTCATGTCCGAAGTCCATTTGAGGAAAAACAAACGTCATTGGAAATCTCTCATCGATCTCTACGTAGCTGCAAGATTCTACTTTAAATTAGAAAACACTAATTTTGATCGATATCGAAGATCCTCTTAGATCAAACCTTCCCGTTGAGAATCTTTTGGACCACCAAAAGCCTCAATCATTCAGATTCAAGTGAGGACATGTTCATCTCACTTGTCCCATCTCAATTGTCCATTCTTATTGGAACTTGTACATTTGACTTATCATAATAACAATTGACACTACATTAACATTGTTGAGTACATCAATCCCATTTTCAACCAAATTTACTTTCAATATTGTCGAAACCAACCATACATTGATGATCAGTAAAACGTTGAATATCAAAATTGAACATATGAAAGAGTCTGTACCCATATCATGCTTATGTTTTACCATAGGAATACTATCAACCATAATAGGTGCATTGTGGTGCAATGACACTTCTTTTTCATGCTTAGGATTCTTTTCTTCCTTAATTGCATAGACACAAATTTCGACTTGCATTAACGACCCTTTTCAGTTGTTGTGTAGTTCCCAATGATATGCCATTTTTAAATGAATGCAAATGTACAATATAATCAATTCCTTCCTTAAAAAAATGATAATGATTATGTTATATATAGAAAATTGCCTTTCGATCATATAAGTACGGGCTACCTAACACAATTCCACAGATATCTAGTGGAACCACATCAAATTCAACTTCATCTACAAACTTGGATGTTATTGCAAACTTTAGATCACATTGCTTTGTTACTCATAATCTTTTAGCTTTGCATACCTAGCCTAATGGATAAGGTTTCCTATGTGGTTTTGTTGTTAATCCCAACTGCTTAAATACTTTTTTTGAAATGAGATTAGCTTGGGATCCACTATTGTGTCGATCTTAGTTTGTTTTGTAATCACCCTTATATGAAACAATGCATTCCTTTTTCTATCCTTACAATTGACATGATCTTTAGAAGTAGAAGCACATAAAGAACGAATGTTAGAATGATTACCAACAATAGCTTTACCTTTCACACCTACAATTGTTATCTTTGTTTCATCCTTAGAATATGATCCAAGGTCCTCAACAATAAATGTGGCCTTTTGCTTCCCTTTTCAATCCTTAAACCACTTCAATTTAAATTATGGATGTATCTTCCAATTGTGTTCTGCATCATGTCCATCTCTCTGACAATGAGAACATGAAAGTTTTGTATCCCCCTTCTTGACTGTAGCAGAGTGATTCATGTTCTATTTTCCCTTGTCCTTGCCTTCCTTCAAATGACTGGATTCAACTGAGTAATTGTCATTTTCCCTTCCCGTTTCAAGTTGAATTGCTTGCACACTAACCTCATCAATGTTAGTTAGATTGAAAATAAGAATGGTGTACTTCATATACTCATGTAATCCACCTATATATTTCAACAAGGTATCCTGTGTATATAGAGAAACACCCAAAATCATAGCTCTTTTTCTAAACTATTGTGTGTATTCTTGTACACTCTGACCCTTACCTTGCCCGAAACTTTTCCAATCCATGAATACCTATTGAATATAAAGTAATGGATAAAACCGCTTCTTCAATGCAGATGTACACTCAAACCAGGAAGTAATTACTTTACCTTTAGTACGGAGATCATCCTGGGTCTTACTCTCCCACCATATCAAGGTTGTTCCACCCATGCATAGAGTAGCAATATGAAGTTTTATGGTTTCATCCGCAATGTTTTGGATTCTGCAATAAACTTCAATCTTCTTAATTCAGTTATTCAACTTCTATGCATATAATTCACCATTATACATAGACAAATCAAATTTGAAATCTAGTTTAAATAATGGCTTTTTAGAAACATATTTCTGACAAGAACTAGAATGTGAGAAGATGAGCAAGAAGAAGAGCTTGAACTTGAATATGGAGATGGAGGCTCATGAGGGTCTCCTTGTTTTCCCTGTTTCAATAAATCATTATTCTCTGCTTTCTCCTCCTTCATTTTCTTCTTTTCCAATCTCTCTTGATAATCTGCAAACATTTTTTCTACCTTGTATGCCATTTGATAGAAAACCTTGTGGAAAGCCTTCTCATCTTCTTCTCGGTAGTCTTCATCTACCATTTTCTTTCTTCGATTTGCACATCCGATCTTTGGGTTGAAAGTCTTAAGTTGGCATTCACCTTGCTTAAGCCTTGATCTCATTAACATTAACACTTTGCGATTCCTTGTTTAGTCTACTTTGATACCAAACACTATTTGAAAAAGATAGGATTTACTAACACTTGAATTTGGATGTGAATTCTTAAACCAATTAACTTGTAAAAAGGCTTGAAATAACAGGCTTATCAAAGGCTTAAAAATAATTGAAAACAAATATAAATGAACAAACAATGCAAACCATAATAATATGGACACCGTATGATAACGGAGTTCGTCCCTGATGGACTACGTTTCCGATTCCAACTCTAATGAGGATAGATCTTATTAGTCTTCAAAAATATTTGAACAAGTACAAAATTCCTTCATCCTTCAACAAAAAGACTTAGGCTTCAACAATGAAGTCCTCTCAACTTCCAAAAACTCTCAAGAGTGGCTAAAAACCTCTTACAAAGGTAAGCAAAGTTTACAAAGCCTTTACAAAGGCATAATGACATCTTACCATTCTCTCCTCCAAAGCTTCAATTCTTCCATGCCTCACTTGGAAAAATACATTGATTTATATAGCCAAAGTTACATAACCCATCACCAAATTCCATGGGATTTTATCCAAACTAAATGGGATAAAGATCCACTTTTACATGGATAAAGATACATGTTAATCCCAAAATATATGGTAAGTCAAAACCATATATTAAAACAACATAAATAATTGTAAACATTCCGGCATTGGGCGTGCCCATGCTTGGGGAATAAAGCCACCCCAAATCAAATTTAAAAAAAAATATGCGCAAATCCATGAACAAGTGGACCCTTGGCACGTTTGTGAAAGCGCTGGCACTGCTGGGAGGAGGTCATGGGTTCAAACCTGTGGACCTCTCCTCTTGTTGTGATTCTTGTTGCGATTTTTGGTTGGATATGGTATGAGGTGTTAGTTGTTTGTGTGGTTGCGATTTTTGGTTGGAATATGGTATGAGGTGTTAGTTGTTTGTGTGGTTTGGCTGTCGATTCAATGGTGGGTTGTTACCACGTCGTAGTAACAACGTCGTAATGATATGGTTTACATAACACATGGGTTCAAGGGCTAACCCTCCCCTTTTTAAAAATGTCATACCATTAAATTTTAATAGAATTTGTAATTCATATGGTTAAAAAATGACACACCCTTAAATTTTAATAGAATTTGTAAGTCATATGGTTAAGAAACCATATTCAATATTATAAACTTCTGTGCATGCGAAACCCAAAAAAAATTCGTACATATAATTATATGATAGTACATCAATTCTTGGTTGAATATGAAAGCCAATTTCAAAAACATTACTAATGTTGATGGTGAGGCCTGTCATGGGTGGGCCTACTTATTTACATTGTCGTCCTTGCTGAAGTAGAGAATAAGCTAGAATAAAAATGATCTTTCAACCCATAATATAGATAAATGAACCACAAAAATGAGCCAAAGAATTGTGTAAGAGAATAAGCCCCATAATATAGATAAATGAACGATAAGAACCAGAGTTTAGTTGGAACAACAGAATCTCACTTGCCATATATCCATACCTTAATGCAAGTATGCCAGGAAGACAAGCACACCTCCGGTATCAAGCGAAGCTGCCTTTATAAGACCTAGCCCCGTAACCAACTAAAAGGGAGACAAAATAGAACACTAGAAGACAGGCTGGCTAGTTGTGAGAGGATTTCAAATACCTCATTCGAGTCCTGTAAACCAACTCCGTCCAATTGAATGACCAGCCTTTGTGTTTACCACTCTGGTTATAGTCTTTCCTTATTAGGTGGGTTACTCTATTGCTTCCTTATCTCTTGGGGCTACTCATGCTGGGTTTCTTTCTAAGGGCAGGGCATGTTAGTTATAACCTTTCTTTTGCAATTTTTGGTTGGAATATGGTATGAGGTGTTAGTTGTTTGTGTGGTTTGGCTGCCGATTCAATGGTGGGTTGTTACCACGTCGTAATGATATGGTTTACATAACACATGGGTTCAAGGGCTAACCCACCCCTTTTTAAAAAATGTCATACTGTTAAATTTTAATAGAATTTGTAATTCATATGGTTAAAAAATGACACACCCTTAAATTTTAATAGAATTTGTAAATCATATGGTTAAGAAACAATTGTGCGAAACATGGCTAGGTGGATGGTGTGGAGGATTTTGCAGAGGATAGGTCAAGGGTTTGATTCCCCTTGATCACCATATTTTTGGTAAATAGCACTGCACTATGCCCAGCTAAGTCGCCACATGGAATCCAATGATTGGGCCACATGTCACTCATACACTGGTCTAATTGGCTGCTATGTCATCCAATTTTTCCACCTAGATGCCAAATGTCACTCATACACTGGTCCAACTATCCTGAAACTTTCCATGTGGCGCTCTATGAGTGTGCCACATCAACGCCATACATGCGACATGCCACCCTTATAGTGGTGCCATGTGGCACCCCCTTTTATCAAATTTTACCCATTTTGCCGAAAGTTCATAATGTGATATCTTTCACGTCCAGAGTCCGTTTGAGGTGAAACAAACATCGTCGAAAATCTCTCGTTGAACTCTACGCAGATGCAAGCTTTTGTTTGAAATTCAAAGACTTTAATTTTGATCGATATCGAAGATCCTCTTGAACTAGCGAGGAAAGAGGGAAAGAATCTGAAAGAGTCACTTGAGTAAGTGAGAGGCTACCTTGTATTGGCAGAATGATACATCAAAGAACACTTCAAGAATGTTGGACGTATTCAGAGAGAACCTACAATATTCCTCAAGGAGGAGTTTGGCTTGGGGGTGGCTATTGTTGAGAAGTAATCTTATGGTAGGGTGGTTGGTGCATCTGGGTCAATGCTTTCCCGAACAACTCCAACAATTTATAGATATGTTGAATCTTTTAACCCTTCATTTATATTTGTTTGTAATTCTTAACAACTATAATTTTTTTTGAGAATGGTGGTTTTGGAAAACTGGAATCCTATTATGTATCTAAAGGATGAGTTGAATATTTTTTCTTTCACTATTGAAAATGTTGGTACAAGATGGTGTGAACTAAGAATGTAAGGTAAATTCTTCTCTGTTGAAAGAATATTCACTTATTAATAATTATTATTTCAAAAATTCAAAGAAAGAATTATTGATATATTAATGTTGAAGTAGAATAAATTACTTAAGGGTTTCAAGCTGCATTAAATTATGCGTGGGTGTCAGTTTGATGATATTTTTGAGCAATGAGAATGCATGTAAGGGTGAATTTGATAGTTAAGAATTGAACTGAAGGAAAATGATTTCGAATATTTAATTCCTTTAATAGATAGGATTTGAAGCCATGATTCAATGAAGAATTAAAGAGTAAAGTATGGTTAGACTTGTGTGCATACACATGCATGACATTTAAATATAAGGAGAATAAACGCTTGAGAAGGCCATAAATGGTTACTCATAAACCAATAACAAAACCTATAAACTGTATGAGAACAGAAAATGAAGATGCAAAAGTATTTAGATGCTAAGTAAAATCATTATCTATATATTAAGCTGTTGAATTAAGTGCATAAAAAAAGAAAAAAACTAAATCTTTAGATCTAATAATTCTAATTACGTAGAATAAATTCCCAACGGTAAATAAATGGGAAATTATCCACATTGATACCTTTGTCGAACTCGGTTTCAGATTTTCCAAAATTGAGCCTTATCATTGATAAATTATATACAGATCGTTACAATCCATAAACATTGTATGAGAAAATTGTAAGTTATGAAGGGACTAACTAACTAATCAATCTTGCATGTTACTACAAGGATTGCCACTTCGATATGGTGAGAGGATCCAAGGCACAAGAGACTCTCAGAAACATTTGTGGAGTATACTGGCTCACCTATTATTCCCGAAAAAGTATGGTACAGGAATATGCACCATGTTGAGGCTGTAACCCCTACAATTGAACACAAACCGTTATAAACCCTATATACAGATTATATAGAGAAAGAATTAACTAAATAAATTTGCAAGTCGGAATACTTACTGAGAGTTGTGCTATAGGAAATTGAGACAAAATTTATCAAGCGCTGAGAGGGATAAAATCTTTGGAGGTGCAAACCTCTTCTAAAGTATTGCACTCAACTATCAACTTTGGTGTGATTCATGCCAAAATACACATCTTTTTTATTTAAGGTCGACATATAATATTTTTATTATCAATATTTAATACTATTTATGGTCGACATATAATATTTGTTATTATTTTTTATTTTGTTAGGAAAGAACATTACAACATCTTCCCCATACATAGTTTTAAAACCATGTGCAAGGCCCTCCTAAAACCACCCATGGTTTTAGGAGGGCCTTGCACATAGTCTTAAAACCATTTGCAACGCCCTCGTAAACCATGTACAATAAAATGATGGGTTGTTTAGGAGGCCTTGCACATGGTTTTAAAACCATTTGCAAGGCCCTCCTAAACCATGTACAATATAAACCATGGGTTGTTTAGGAGGCCTTGCACATGGTTTTAAAATCATGTACATGGCCAACATTTTCTTTTGTGGATAATTCAATTTTTTATTTTTTGTTATTTTGTTAAGTAGGAACATTACAACATCTCCCCCATATTGTGTTGTTTTTGTGGCCGACATTTTTTTTGACCAATAATTAATTTTTTTTATGGGCAAAATTTACAAGAGGAATGTTACATAACGTTACAAGATCTCCCCCATACTAGGATGTAGAGTGCCTCTCGGCACAATAAACCAAATTACAAGAATCGACAACTAACCCTATCTTCTAGAAAAAATACATGGAAGCAGAAAAAATGCATTGACTCCTTATTCAAAAAATAGATAACTTCGACTTGGTGCTCCTGCATCATACTCTAGGGGAAGAAAAGAATTATTCAATAAGTCTTCAGGGTTCACATTATACTTGGAAATATCCTTTTCCGTCATCCACGATGCATCTTCAAATGGCTGATATTTCCACTTGACGAAATACTAAAAATATCTTGTCCCTGGTCTTCTTTGAAACCCTTTTGTCAAGGATAGCTTCAATCTGTGGTTGTCCTTTCTGAGGTAACTGCCCTTTCAAATCTATAAATGAACCATATTCTCCCGAGATTATTTCTTCTGTTTGAACACCTGAATCTTGAAAAGGATATATATCCGAAACATTAAAAATCAGAGAAATTTGAAGATTAGAAGGAAGCTCTATTTCATATGCATTTGCAGAAAACTTCCTCAAAATTTTACAAGGTCCAACCTTCTTGAGCTTCAAATTATTGCAGTTTCCCTTAGTAAACCTCTCTTTCCTAAGATAGGCCATTACTAAATCTCCAACCTAAAAATTAACTTCCTTTCTTTTCATATCTTCTCTCTATTTGTATTTTCCAGCACTTTCCTGCAATTTCTTCTTAACATTTTCTTGTAGCTCATGCATGCTAGATGCAAAGTATTCACCATCTGCACTTTTCGTATCCTGTCCTCCAAAATTTCTAAGTTCATATAGTTACCTTGGGTGCATTCCATATATAATCTGAAAATGACTCATACCTGTACTCCTGTTAGGTGAATCATTGTAAGCAAACTCAGCTTGAGCAAGAGCTAAATCCCATTGTTTCGGATATTCATAAACAAGGCTTCTCAGTATATTTACCAAGATTTTTTTCACCAATTTAGTCTGACCATCAGTATGAGGATGATAAGCGGAGATCAAACTGAGATTGGTTCCCAACTTCTTCCACAAAGTTCTCCAAAAATGACCAACAAATTTAGTATCCTTGTCAGACACAATGCTTAAAGGTAAACCATGCAACTTTACAATTTTTGAAAAGAATAAATTAGCAATGTGTGTTGCATCACTGGTTTTCTTACAAACAATAAAATGAGCCATTTTTGAAAACTTATCCGCTACTACAAAAATAGAATCATTTCCCCTCTGAGTTCTATGCAATCCCAGAACAAAATCGATATTGATGGAATCCCAAGGCCTAGTTGGAATAGGTAGGGGTTGATATAGTTGAGTATTTTGTCTTCTCCCTTTGGCATGTGACATATCCTGCATTTTTCAACAAACTTCTTTACATCATGTTGCATTCCTGGCAAAAAAAAAAGGTAATCACCTGAGCAAATGTTTTATCCTGCCCAAAATGTCCTGATAAATCTCCACTGTGTTTCTCTTGTATCAAAGTTTCTCTCATAGAACATTTTGGAATACATAACTTATTATTTCTTAACAGTAATCCTTCTTGTAACATGTATTCCAACCATTAGCTTCTATTATGGGAAGATGGATTCTCACAGGCTGCATATATATATTTGAAATCCACATCTTCTTTATACATATTAACCAAACTTTCAAATCCCAAAGTACTGACCTTAATTTCTTGCAAGATAAAATTTACTATCCTTAAAGAATCAACAATTTTATTATATTTTCCACTTGTATGCTTGATCACAAAGGTAAAGTTCTGCAAATATTCCACCCACTTAACATGTTTTTTATTCAATTTAGGTTGACTATTTATAAACTACAAAGCATGATTATCATAATATAACACAAACTCTTTGGGAATCAAGTAATGTCTCCATTTCTTGAGAGCTTGTACAACAACATATAACTCCTTGACATATGAGGAATACTTTTTTTCGCCTCATTTAACTTCTTGTTGAAGTATGCTACTGGTCTCTATTCTTGACTCAGAACAACCCCTATTGTTGTCCCACTGGCATCTGTCTCTACTTGAAAAACCTTATCAAAACTTGGTAAATCTAGAATAATATTCTCAGTGATTTTCTTCTTCAACAATTTGAAATTTATGTCAGCTACTTCTTTCCACTTGAAAGGTTGTCTACTTCCCCTGAAGGTGTCTATTATAGGTGCACAAATTTGACTAAAATTCTTAATGAATTTTCTATAAAAACTTGCAAGAAAATGAAAACTACTTACCTCATACACACTTCTTGGAATTGGCCACTTAAAATTGCTTGCACCTTATCTGGATCCATAATCAACCATTCTTCTGAAACCACAAATCCCAAATAAATCAACTCTTTCTTCATAAAACTACACTTTTTCATATTTATTAGTAGCTTCTCCTTTTGCAAGGTTTCCAACACCAATTTAAGATGTTTCAAATGTTTCTTTATTATGATTGAAAATAAAAATATCATCCAGATACATTATCACATATTTTCTAGTGTATTCTTTCAAGACCTCATTCATCAATCTCATAAAAGTACTAGGTGCATTAGTAAGCCCAAATGAAATTACTAACTATTCATACAATCCATTATTAGTCTTGAACACAGTATTCCATTCATCCCCTTCTCTTAATCTTATTTGATGATAACCACTTTTCAAATCTATCTTTGAAAAATACTTTGAACCACTCAAACAATCCATCAAATCATCAATGCGGGGTAAAGGGAATATGTACCTGATAGTGATCTTATTAATTTCTTTGGAGTCAGTGCACATGTTGGATTTTCCCATAATACTGAGACGGGGGGTGAATCAGTATTGTCTTTTTCTTTTAAAATAAAAACAAAAAATGAATCTAACAAGTTAAGACATAAATTTTATCGTGGAAACTTCAAAGATCAAACCACCAATTCAAACTCATTAAAAAACGAATCTACAAAATTGCTTTATCGATTGGTACAAAAAGGATGCAACAACACCCTGAGTTTTCTACTTGCTCCAATAGACAAGGATGGTCCGACACCCTTGGTTTCTTCCTGCTGCAACAAACAAGGATGCTACAACACCCTGGTTTTTTCTTGCTCCAATAGACAAGTTTGCTACGACACCCTTTCCAGACTTATAGCCCACCCTAGCGCCACCCTGCCACCCTGGACTGGCGGTTGTCTTTTCGTTATGTCTGTAGTTTTCTTTCCACACCAACCATTTTGCACTGTTGATCTCTTTCGATCTCTTCGTGACCGTCGATCTCCATAATGCGGGTTATCAAAAACTCAAACATTGCTTTCACAATCCTCTGCCTTTTGCATTCCGTTGGAAGAATTTCGGTTGCGGAAACCCATATTATTTTATACTTTAATTTCTAGTCTTCTGCATTTCGCCTTTCGCTTTTCACTTTCCACAGTCCGCTAGCACACATCGGGTTGCAGAAACCCATATTATTTTATACTTTGAATTCTCATCTTCCGTATTCCACCTTCTGCTTTTCTTCTTAACCGTTGATTTCTTTGTGGCTTCACTCTTGACCGTCGATCTACGATCTAATGTGGATTGCGAACCTTCACTTTTCTTTGTGCAGAAATTATTCCCCACCGTAGATTTCCTTACGGATTCAATCCTATCCGTTGATCTATGATCAAATGCGGATTTTTGGATCTTCCATTTTATTTGTGCGGAAAACATTCTCCACCATAGATTTCCTTGTGGATTCAATCCTGACCTTCGATATTCCAAACCTAATGTTAGGTAGGCCCGTCGCAGGTCCAATAGTCGATCCAGTCAGCAAGAAAATAGTTGATGAGTTGTCGTCCACGTTATCCGACGGATCTAAAACACTTATATCAGATTTCGAAATACACACATACAC
This sequence comes from Pseudotsuga menziesii, assembly GCA_001517045.1. Classification (NCBI taxonomy): domain Eukaryota; kingdom Viridiplantae; phylum Streptophyta; class Pinopsida; order Pinales; family Pinaceae; genus Pseudotsuga; species Pseudotsuga menziesii. The sequence goes on along the minus strand of LPNX011118773.1, from coordinate 411,180 downwards.
ATAGAGAGATTCAAATCAATACTTCTGGTGATCGAAACGAAGGTAAAAATACTTAAAAATACTTGCAAAGTAAACTTTGTTCTTCATTCAACTTAACTAGAGGTACAATTTGCTCACACACAGTCTCTGCACTCTCCACTCCACACTCTCTCTTCACTCATACACTCAACCTTTTCCTTTGTCATTGATGCACTCATCCTGCTACCATATCTATTGGTTATTCCTTTGTCATTCGTGAACACCATTAACGTTAATGACAACTATATTCTCAGCAATATCCCCCTTTGGCATTGATAGCAACATCTAAACATTCTCTCGCTTTGACAACAATAACAAAGGATAACCTGTTATGCTATTGAGGATTTACCGTTTTTTTTTTTTTGACAACTCCCCCTGTCATCATATCTCCCCCTTAGATTGCGCTTCCTCCTCTACAATTTTTGTTAGGGAATTACTCCCGTCTTCTGTTTAAGATGCTCAAAGGCTTCCTTAGGTAGTGGCTTGGTGAAAATGTTAGCAACCTATTCTTTTGTGTCGACATACTCTAGTTTCACAACCTTCTAGGACACTTGTTCTCTTAGAAAATGATATTTTATTGGTATGTGTTTTTCCCTGGAGTGCATGACAGGGTTTTTTGACATATTTATGGCACTATTATTATTGGTGCTCATATTTCACAAGTAAGTTTTTTAGTGTATGCTTCATCCAAATGACCTGGGTGCAACATGACGCAACAACAATATATTCAACCTCTACTGTGGAGAGTGAAATAGAAGATTGTTTTTTACTTAACCATGAAACCAAACAATTTCCTAAGAAGAATGATGCTCCACTGGTACTCCTTCGATCATCCACACTTCCTTCCCAATATCCATCAGTGAATGCTTTTAAGATAAAGTCTTGACTTTTTGGGTACCATAACCCATACTCCATAATACCTTTCAAATATTTGAAAATCCTTTTTACTGTAGTTACAAGCATTTCTTTGGGGCTTGACTGGAACCTAGCAACCAAACCTACATCTTGGATCACATATGGTCTTGTAGTTGTCACATACAACAGGTTGTGTAATGTCCCCATTTTAAATAATTGCATAGCAAGACAATTCCATCAATCCTACTAGTTTCCTAGGTTGGATGGATACATTTGGAATTTTAATAAGGGATCTAATAGATGATGTTCAAACATTAGAATGGAATAAATATTTAATAATGGAGCTAATTAAATAAATACAAGAGAAAATTGAAGTGGCATTGGATCATGGAGACACATGGAGATTATGGGGCCCACACAAGTTAGAATTTATGTGCCACATGGCATCCTCCTCTTGCAATTTCGAATCCATGGGAACCCTAAATGTTATTTGATGAGTTAGAAGGCTAATACACTTGTCCATATGCATCATAGGTCAAATTTGGAAGGAAATGTAACTTACATGGGAGAGGAAGAGTCATTTTGGAGCAAGTGAGACACTTGGACTAGTTTCCCTAGCTCTATGACAACAATGATGAAGATGCTATGACACATATGACACAAATAAGATCTGAAGGTTGACATCTGACATATATGACATGTCAAGTCAAAATAGAGCATCCAAGAGGGTGCTCATGTGATTTGGGGAAGCTCAATGGGTTCCTACTCAAATTGGGGGAAGATGGAAGGCTAGGAAAGGGAGGACACATCGAAAATCTTGAGCACACACCCAAATTCGAATTGGATTGAGTTTGTGTATGGATTGGTAACATTAGAAGGCTAAGGATGTTTATAAAATAATGGAATCAAACAAGAGAATATCTTTTGATCATTTGAGAAATTTGCATTTGTGAATTGAGAGAGCTAGTGGATGACTAATTTCTTGCCTTAGCTAATTTCGAGGGTGAAATATTCCCATCCAAGTTGATGTTTGGAGAGTCCATTCAGGTATTTAATGGATTTTTTATTTGTAGGTTTAATCTACAGTGCAGCTTGTGGTTCCTTCTAGTGCAACACTTTCTCTCAACCATTTCCAGTTTTTCTTACATATTCTTGCTCCTGGAGGGATTGCACTTTGGGTGAGATATTGTGACATTTGGGAGAGATTCTCATGGTACATTTATGGTTTTAATAAGCTCAATATACTCTTTTATTCATATTCAGAAAGTCTCAGGTCAAAATACCCAATGGTTGTATGTGAAAGTGATTTTTAATGAGCAAACAATGACCATTTCCCCACTATATTGATGTATGTCATTGAATGCTGATGATTTCAAGATTCTCATGGTCCATTTATGATTTTAATAAGTTTAATATGACCTTTTATTCATCCTCAGAAAGTCTCAGGTCGAAATACCAAAGGGTTGTATGTAAAAGTGAATATTAATGAGCAAACAATGACCATTTCCCCACTGTATTATTGTATGACATGGTAATGCTGATTATTTAGAATGGGAGAATGTATCTATGATATATTGGTGATTATGGAATATCATTTATGAGTATTACAATTTTCATGTTCAGCACTTGTTAGCAAGAATATTTCACCTTTTGCGAACTGTAAGGTGTTCCACTGGTCTGAATGGTTCAGATACATAACAAATGAACGACAAAGGTTGAAGACCGTCCCTGAACGCTGTAGATACCTGGAATGTGATGCTTCGATAGTAACCCTGTGTACCTACAATCAGATTAAACATGCAAACACATCAAAGCTGCCAGAATATAATCTTCTGATCCATGTTAGTGACTAAGGAATCTAACAACATATACATGTGAAATCAAACAACAACAGTAATGTTGGACAGAAATCAGCTTTGCATTAAGATAAAATGGAAAAGTTTACAACCAATTAATCCTTAGTGTTGACATGCATTTCCATGAAACCAAACACTCTCATCCCCATAAGCTCCAACTTTTGCTCTCTATGCTCTCTAATGGCTTGGGCCAAGTGATCAATCCAACAACATAACAATACCTTAAGAGTTCCCCCCTCAACCATGGACATGAACTCATATTTATAAGGCTCAATGGATAGGGTTGGTTGAGAGATTTGTGGATGAGGTGGCCTCTAAGATCCTAGGATGGGGGATCTCGAGCTCAACTGACCCACAATGATAGGGATAAGGGAGGACACGAGGCTCATGATCTAGAAGCCTCGAGAAACTTCTCTTTTTCCCATTTTACCCAGGGTACCACTTTTCTCCTTCAATGACAGAGTGGTTCAGGTAAGAAACGATTATGGACTAAGGGCCATAAGCGGTGGTACCACTTGTGGCTAACAAGGGATAGGCGGTGTGAGCAAGGCACCGCTCATGGTTAAAGGGGAAAGCGCGGTGCTGACCATTTTTGTGAAAGATTGACAAAATGGTATGAATTTCCACTCCAAGTGCTGGGATTAAGGGCAAATAGGTATGTCAAAGGTCTTATCACATGATGATGACAGGATTTTGGTATAACAGGATGCCCCCCCAAAGCATGAGTCTTAGAGGGATACGATAAACGAGAGCTTTGAGAGAACAAGTCGTCGCTATGAGGTGAAAATGTCGGCTCGATCGGAGCATGTTGTTAAGTAGGCATATGTAGTACATCAGTATGTTGACTCATAGACATAAGTAACCAACTCATGGCTGCAGACTAATACAAGGCAGATCCATGGGAGGAATTAATAAGCATGGATACTAGAATACATTGTAGATCCATGTGATAGAGGACTCAAACTTGGACATAGCTACCAGACATACAATGTAGATCTATGTCATACAGATGCAAATTTGAGCATAGCCACAACCATACAAATGTGGATCCATGCTAGATATACAAAACTCCATCGCAACCTGGGGAAAGCAATGAATGCTTTAAACAAATACCCAAGGTCTTCGTCTCGTCTTCCACAAAGTAAGATTCTATCCATGTGATTACAATGATTTGAAGTCGAACATGGTAGAAACCACTTGATTACCGACCAATGACGTGAACCATTAACAAGTGCAAGGGAGATCACCATTAATGTCAATGATTCCCAAGGTACCCTAGTACAATCTACTGAGTGTGAATAGATGACCTGATGTCGAACACCCAATCGAGTATATCGATCAAAGGTCAATGATGTGAACCTATGTTGAGAGCGAGAGAATCTGTCATTAAGGCATACAGATCTCAAGGTACTAAATATTGTTTCTAAGACTATTTCTCGAATGATGAGCTGATGTCGACGGGAACAGTCTCGTCGAAGGAGAGCCATGATGAGTCCCACATCGACGACACAAAACTCGGAACATAGTTCTGGAATGATGTGAATGTAGTAACCATAAGACTGACTCAAAAATACTGACACAAAAAACTTTGTGGACTGCAGAGGTAAAACTTCTTCAAATCCCCTTTGAACATCAGGCAGTACAACAACAAGACTTGGAAACATGACTGAACGGGACAGACACACAATGCGACAGTGGATAATGCATTCTTTTGAAAGACTCAAAGGAGTGACATGACTCATGAAAGTGGATCATTGCGGAGATCAGATGAATACCCAATTGATTGACATGATGTGCAGACAAGTGCCATGTTCAAAGGTAATGACAAACAACTGCCATTATTTGCAAAATGATTCCCTTCCCATTTTCCCCATCATGGTTGATGAGTGCCTCTTTTCGGTTTTACAAGTTCAAAGAGGGTAACAAACACTCGATATAGCTTGTTGGAAGACAAGTCCAAACTCATATGTTTTACGAACCTGAGAGAGGAGGGGTTCGTTCCCAAAATGGGTCTCTCAATGTTTGATTTAACAAGTCCACTGAAAGAAAACTCGGTATCGTTCATGTTTAGAGAGTCTGAACGAATACTGAAGAAGACTCCATAGGGGTCCTTTTTTGTATGATTTAGTCCCTAAGGCCTGAAAAAGTATAAAATCATACCTTAGGGAACTCTTCCAGTCATGATTGGCTGGAGTGTTCCTTTTTTGTAAATAGTCCTATCCGAACCGAAAAAAGAGATAACCTACCGTTGGATGGATGACTCTTCAAATACTTTAACGAGCGTGAAGAAGACAAGATCGCTCGACGATCTTTTCGTATTTAGGGAGCCTGAAAAGAGTTTAAAGAGAACTCCATCAGGTTTCTTTACACAATGTCACTTTTTACGAGCCTGGAAAGAATAAAAAACGGACTCGATGATCTTTTCGTGTTTAAGGAGCCTGAAAAGGAGGTGAAAAGAGGACTCCATGATGCTTCTTTACACAATGTCAATTTTTTACGAGCCTGGAAAGAAACTGAAATGGACTTGGACCTTTGATACTGGGTTTAAAGAGCGTGACCAAAGAGTCGTAATAAACGCTCATCAACTTTTTTGATTTTATGAAAGTGCAAAAAATCCATAAACAAACTTCCAAGGCTTCTTACTATAGTTCTCTTATCTTGCAATCGACTCAGAAACAAGTGTTAAATGCATTTATAACTAGCATTAGGGGATTATGACAGATAAATTTCGACTAAAATATCATTTTATATCAAAACTATAGTATATCAGACCCAAAAATGCCTATATAAGCCATGTAATTAGTAAAAAAAAAATCATTTCACTATTTACCCATAGCGGAGAGCATTTGGAGCACTTTCTTAGCCAGATCTTCAGCAGCTGATACTGGGAGTTCCCATTGTCCGTTTTGAGCACCGTCAGTTGCAGGTAACAGCTAAAAACCTACTCTTACATTTCATAGTATTTATTTCATTTTTTGATGGGGTTTTGGGCTCATATGGCAAGCCCTAAAACCTTAAAAGTGGGCACCGTGCATACCCCTTGCGGGATACCCGTTAGCTCCCGAGAACCGCGCCTATAACATAGTTGATAGGCGGTGCCACCGCCTGTCTCCAATGGTGCACAGGTAGTGCCGGCTATGGAGATTTTAAACTAATAGCATGAGAAATAATAAGTCATTCTTTTGATTTTTAATGATTAGAGATGATTCTAATGCATGCTATGATTGTTTTTGGTAGGTCTTGGTTGCTCAAAACATGGTGATATGGAAAGAAAGACAACATGCCAATGATGATGCTTTTGCTGAGAGAAATGGGGGTTGTATTGCCGCATTATGGGATTGTGGGATTTTGAAGTTCTTCTAGACCCCAAGCATGGTGTCACACGAGTGGTTACTAGAGCACATACTGCGGATGTGGAATCCATAGCAGCAGTACTTCGAGGTGAGGGCCCATATTCGTACAGTGGAAGTAGAAGACATCTACTTCTTGTCTGGTCTCTCGAGACAGGGTGCCCCCATATCACTGATAGGTTCCTGTGGAGGGGACATTACCACTCGAGAGCTTATAGATCGTCATTGTGCTCCAGGGACGAGGACATCAGGGAAGAAGATCCCCATCAGAGTAGTGACAGATGGGCCCCTACAGACCATCCTATTCACTATGCAGAGGGTGGCCAGGAGTCAGGGTGTGCACCAGGATTCTAGGGCACACATGCTGTATGCCATAGAGGCCATGGAACCCACGGTATTCAATTGGGTGGAAGCCATGCTTCCGATATTCAAAGATTAACTGACTAAGTGTCGGTGGGAGAGCTAAAGAAGTTTGGCTTTGGCTCCATTTTAGCTTGCTTCTTCTTCGAGTGGGTTCTACAAATGAGACCTCAGGTGGTCTTTAGGAGCTTGAGAGTGCGGGACCCCCATATGCTGAGGTGGGTCCAGGTCATGGCTCGTATAGGAGTAGGTAGGGGAAAAGTGAAGTTCGGTGACTCGTTCTTCAGATGGCTCCGAGATCAGATCCTCATGGTTGAGGATTATGCTTACGCAGGTATGGACTTCATCGAAGATCCTGACCTACCACTCCCACCTGGCGGACAGTGGGGCGACATTGGTAAGAAGAAAGAAACCCTAAAATGGATGAAATGTTTTTATGTTTTTTAATGTTTTATATTTTTTATGTTAAGTGACGAGACCCGCATATTCTCATGCAGATGTTGGAGCAACGCGACTTGGAGGAGCTTCTCCGTTGGATAGGCGAGCTGGAGCCCGCTTTGTACCACAGGGTGATGATATCACCAGGGAGATAGAGGAAAACCTTGAGAGGTTGACCTTGGATATACCATATGCTACCATTGATGACCTCTCGATGAGATATCAGAGATACATAGTGGGAGTACCGGGTCGATTCAGTAGGCTGCTACGTTAAATGTATTTTATATGAGTTTTATGTGTCTTTAAATGTTTATTTACAATGTACCATGTTTGATTTTAATGTCATGAATGGGCAATATGCCAGTTTAGGATGTAATTAGCTAATGGGTCAGCAACTACATTATGTTCCCTAGGGATATGCCTATAAGTGATGGTTTCAAATGATCTTTCTAGCAAACGTACTATCCAGAAGAGGCAGAGGAGCACAGGGTTTCTAATGGTGTAAACATGGTTTAAATGGAAAACCACGAGTTGTGAGTCCATCAAGACTACTAGATCACGAACATCCTAGGAGGCAACTTCAGTTAGAAGACTGATGACTGCTTCATACTCAACGATGTTATTAGTAGTGGGACCTATACAAACTGCTCCTGAACTGACCAAATATTCAGCTGGGGAATAGAGGACCCAAGCAGCTGAGGCAAGATTCAAGGTGTGGCGGCAAGCACCATCAACGAAGCTGTAGAAAGGCATCTGCATGACCAAAACATGGTATAAACAGATGCGGACACTAAACTCAAAACCATCTTGAAAATACTAAAAGCACACTGAAATTCAATCAATATACATATACAAGATATTATCCAAGAAAGACCTAGGCATAGTACCTTTTCAGGTACAACCCATTGCGAGGTTGCCCCAAAGGGATTCCATCATAATCAATGAGCTCGTAGGCTCCTTTCTCTAAAACCTTAGAAATGACGAAAGGTCCGTACCACATGGACTTGAACTTACCCTTTCCTAGTTTGTCATATCTTTGATCATAAGGCAAAACTAGGTCACTCTTGTTAAAGACACGAGGTTGGAAGGATTTATCATACTGCGCCTTGACGCGTTTCTTATGTGCCTCATTAGCCAAGGCAGCATCTCTCCGAGTCTCGTCGAGGTTATTCAAGTACAAAAATCTCTCTTCCTCTACGGAAGTGTCTGGGAGAAGTTCGATGACAAGTTGTAAAGATGGAATATGACATTGAATCGGTAAGACAACTTCGAGTCCATAGACAAGCTAGAATGACGTGAAACCAGTGGCTTTTTTCATCGAAGTCCAATAAGCCCAAAGAGCAGAGAAAAGAACGTGGTGCTAGTTGGATTTATGATCTCCAACCATCCGACGAAGAATAGTTTTCAAAACTTTGTTAATGGCCTCTACCTAACCATTAGCTTGTGGATAATACGGCATAGAGTTTTCATGGCGAAAAACTAGCATGGCACTTAGTTCCTCCATCATTTGATTACGGAAATGGGATCTGTGACCAGTAATGATGGACTACGGGACTCCAAATCTAGCTATGATATGATTGAACAAGAAGAGAGCGGTAGTCTTACCATCTTCTGCATATGTAGGATGGCCTTAGCCCATTTTGTGAAATAATCAATGGCTACGATGATGTAACCATGCCCCCTGGATGAGGTAGGCTTATGATGAATGAAGTCAATCCCCCATTTGGCGAATGGGCCAACGACAATGATGGGGTGTAGTGGAGCAGGATGGGTGCGCTTTTTAGGATAAAAGTGTTGACAAGGTGGGCATTTCTTAACAGCCTCATGACAATATTTGAAGACAGAAGGACAAAAATAGCCAGCGCGAAGGATTTTCTGGGCTGTAGCCATCCCAGATAAATGACCGCCACATGCTCCAGAGTGGCAATCATTCAACACATGTTCAGCCTCCTCATGGGTGAGGCATCGCTAGAGAATGGAGTCAATCCCACGTCTATACAAGGTATAATTCAAGATGAGGTAGTATTTTGCGTGGTGACGGATACGGCGGCGATCATCACGGGACAAATGTGGGTGAAATCATTGTGTTTCGAGATAAATAAGCAAATATCCATACCAAGGATCGGTAGTGCTAATCAGGAACAGGAATTCATCCGAAAATGAATCACTGGGCTCAGATTTCGTCGAAGCACACGGAAAATCACACATAAGCTCGACAAAGACCAAGGATTTTTTTGATGTGGCTTTGGCAAATTCCAGATCAAACTCCTGAAGTATGACTATCCAGTGGGAGTACTTGCCCCCGAGCACCTGACGAGTCAGGATGTAATACATAGGGTTCTGGTCATCCAATACAATGGTAGTGCAGAGCAGAACATAGTGGCGAAACTTTCATACAACAATGACTGTGTCCAATGCTAACTTTTCCACACGTGAATAGCGAGTTTCAGAATCCATGAGATTCTTACTGGCGTAATAAATCACGCGCTCCTGACCGTGGATATTTTCCTGCACTAAAACCATAGTGATGGTAGTAGCGGAGGCAACAATATACAAGACAAAGTCCTTTGAATAATCCGGGGGGTGTATCACGGGTGAATGAGTCAGAGCATGCTTAAGATTATCAAAGGCGCGTTAGGCCTGGTCATCCCAGAAGAATGGAGTGTTCTTCTTGAGGATACGCATATAACCGTGCGTTTTCTCTGTGAAATTGCACACGAAACGACGAAGAAAGTTTGCATTCCCTTGCAAACTTTGGAGTTCAAGGAGATTAGTTGGGGCTGGTAGATCTAAAATGGAGGCAATTTTCAAAGGACCAATCTAGATGCCATCTTTGGATACCACAAAACCTAGCAGACGTCCCATCTCAACACAAAAAACACATTTATGTAGATTGAGCCGTATATTATAATGACAGCATCTTAGGAATATCTCTCTAAGATGACCAGGGTGGTCCTCCCGTCACTGTGAATGAGCAGGGAGGTCGTCAAGGTATGGTTCAACAATATGTTTAATATCGTGAAACGCATAGGACATCGTGCACTGGAACGTGGCTCCAACATTTTTCAAGCCAAAAGGTAAATTCTTATATGCAAAGGTTCCCCATGGGCAAATGAATGCCGTCTTGTGCTGATCAGAGGGTAATATCTCAATTTGATTATAGCTAGAGAAGTCATCCATAAATGAAAAGATGACACTTCCAGCACAGTTGTCGATAATCTGATCGATGTGCGGAGTAGGAAAGTTGTCCTTAGGACAAGCTTTATTCAAATCCCTAAAGTCGATACAGACTCTAATGGTGCCTTGCTTTTTATTGACATGGACAACGTTCGATACCCATTCCGTCAGGGGTACAGGATAAATAAACCCAGATTTGAGAAGTTTCTCAATTTCAGCTTTAATAGCTGCAGCCTTCCGAGGATGGACTTGCCTTAGTTTTTGCCTGACAGGTTTAGCGGTGGGATAGGTTTTAATCTCATGGACCACAATGGATGGGTCAATCCCTGGCATCTCTTCATAGGACCAGGCAAACATATCATGAAATTCTTTGTAAAGTGCCTTATAGGCTTCAGATTCATTTGCCGAGCAGTTCTGCCCAACATGAACATGCTCGATAGTATCAGGCTTGGCTGATATGTCAATCAGATTCATCTTAGTAATGTTGCAAAGGTTTCCTTCATAATCTGTATCTTGCAACAATATAGGACTTTGGGGTACATTGACAATATCAGTAGGAAACAAGGATACAAAATCATGGCTAACTGAACTGGTGTTGGGGAGGAACATGGATCTATGATGGTGATCCTCCCAAATGGACTCATCTGTATTCATGATCTCCATAATGGACTCATCGGAAGGAAAAGTCTCAGAGAGATAATCTAGAACATGAAGAGAAGGTTCTAACAAGTACGGTAAATGGTAAGGATCCGAGGCCACTAGATGAAGGTTATCAGTGGGATCATCGGACAAGGTTTGAATAGCGTCATATAATGCTTCATGTGAACTCAACGAGGTGGACTCAACAACTTGTTTACCCTTAGGCTCATAATCAAATAAGGCGATCATATGGACTGTCACGGTATCCGTGCTAGGAGGAGTGGATGGAAAGATCCCCATAAGGGATGAATCTTTCAACATGCCTACCCCACTCGACTGGTAAGGAGGAGGGGGCTGGCCTAACATGGGGATGTTATTAGCCGTGGAAGTAGTAACATCCGGCGTACAGAAATCAAGCTGATCAATAGTAACAATTCTCCCTAGATGCGGAAATTGGAATGTTCCGAATACTGTTGAGGCGACAACAGTCATGGCATAGAACCAATTTATTCCTAAAAGGAGGTTGTAATCTAAGGGGGCATATACCACTTCTACTTGAATGGAAACGGTTTTTCCCCCTAGCTTGACCGCGAGGGATGATATGAGACCATGGGGTTGGAAACCCCATCCGTCAAAGGCCTTGAGGGTCGTAGGTGATGTTACAAGCTTGGGAGAGCCGAGAGCCTTCCAACAAGACAGAGACAAAACCGAGGTTGAAGCTCCTTCATCTAGTACCGTTCGAAAAACCTTCTTTCCAACTATTTTCATAATGATATGAAAAGCAAGTTTATGCGGTAACCTAGACTTATAGTTCTCAACATTGAAATGAATCAAGTTAGTATTATTCGGGTCTAAAGCTCTTAATGCTCTTGACAAGTTTTTGCACTATGTAGGGCAACTTTGGAGTACTTCTAAGGTAGTGTTGGCACCCCAACAACTCCCTTCAATTTTAGTGAAAATAAAGGGACCCCCACATAAATTTTGTAAATGCTTAGCTTTTAGAGTGCTTTAGTTTGGCTTGTTTACTAGATCCTTTTCTTTTATGTTGCTTTTTCTTTGACTTGATGATTTAATTAAAATGTTTCGAGTACTAGATCATCTTGTAAATCCTCAGGGGTGATGCATACGTTTTAGTATTTGAGAATTTGTTTGATGAGTATCATATTCCATAAGGCTCTATTTCTAACAACTCAAAAATATTTCATGTAGGAAGTAATTGGATAAAATGTGAAAATCTTAAGATTTTAATATTTGAAATTGTAAAGTTTACAAAAATTTCTTTATTTTTATTTTAAAAATTAATTATACTTTTATTTTTTTAAACTTTATTTATTTATTTATATTCAATTTCTTCCTCCACAATGCTTTAAGAAATAAGTAATAGTTTTTTTTGGAATTACTATATAAACTACTCTATGAAAACGTGTGGCATTTATCTATGTATTTAGATACAAAAGATACATATTAACACTGCAAGGTGACATCATCTTTTCAAATAGTGCCAAATTTTTAAAGAAATAAAACTTTGGTTTTATTAAAGATTCATTTTGATATTTTTAATAAAATCAATAATTTTAATATGATGCACTTAGATCTATGTTAATAAACTTGCAAGTTAATACAATAAACTAACTTCGATATGAATATAGATGAATGATACTTAAAAGCTTTTATGTATAGTGAATATTATTTGTCTCAAATGGCTAGCGTGTTACTTTAAACCTTATTCTCAACCATGAATATCCTTAAGAAACTTGGAAGATTGATAACTTATTAATTTCTAAAAAGTTTTTGTTGGATAGTTATAACATTCTAAGGTGCATCTTGAAAAGGTTACATCTAGTCATGCAGAAAATATTGATTTTAAATGACTTTAACTTTGACATTTTTATTGGTTTTCCATTACAGCTTTTTGAGAATTCTCTCTTTCTTCACATATCGACACCGGTTGCAAGCCAATATATTTATGGATGACTACGTCAGCTCCATAGAATCTGTGCACAACATTATGAAATTGCAAGAGGTTTGAAGAACTTGTCATAAATTAGAGATCATCAACGACGTCTGAATGAGACATAATCTTAATGTAATCAGATTTCAGAGATAAAGAAAAAGATCCGCCAACTAAATCACTAACAAAATTTTCAAGTAGTTGTTGATTGTCATTAATGCCTTATCACCAGACCGCCCAGAACGCCAAAGAGGATACCACGCTAATGAGATCACAACGATTGCTGAGTTTGGGATGCCACGCGGATTACTGGATCACATAAATTAAGGAGATCAATGCCATTCCTTTGTCGGTTAAGGAAGAACGACCAATGCATTGAAAAGGTGGAACTCCAAATACAAATAGAGAGGATCTTTGCCACCAAAAATCAACACGTCAACTTGACGTGTCATGATAATTTTATTAAGGCAGTGAATAGATTCTATATTAAGCAATGAACCCAACATCATGTAAAACTGATATTCTTCAGGTCACATCAAAATTATTTCTATATCACCGGAAGATGCTAAAGAATAAGATCACAAGGTTGAAAGCATATTACTGCTACGGAGTTCGATGCCATCACTATAGTTCTATTTTTCCAGCCATATATAAAGGGGGATAATTCTAACTCTTTTACTGAGCCACCCTTTTACCATATTATTACGCACTGTTTAAAAAAAAACGAAATGTTATTGTTATATTTTCTCAATTCTTCATATAATCATTTTGATATGGTTACTCTATATTTCTCTTTATGTGCATATCTCAAAGTCCATAAGAGGATGTACAATTGTTCATGGGGGTTAGCTGAGAAGATGGAAGACGTTCCACGAAGCTCGAATATTGATGAAGAGAAAATAACAAAAAATAGATGACACACTAGTTGAAAGAGGCGATCTTGTGGGAATCATTCTGAGCAAACCGTTTTGAATCTAGAAAAACTATAAAAAACCCACTTCCCAAATGGGGTAGTTTACCCCTATCGCGAGGCGTTTCCCAAAACAATGCACGAGCTGTGAGATATTTGAGCCTGTTTCAACAGGAGTTTTCCAGAATTTTCTGCTACTTCCAGATCCGTTTTCGAGAGTTGGGTTATAATTCGATCTCTCTATTTAAACATGAAGGGGACTATAGTGTAGGCAAGGGGGGTCTTCATGGATTGGGAGATGAATTGATTCTCTTCTGTAGTTACTTTCCTTTCTGTAAACTTTGCTCTGGAAGGGAGAATTGTGGAGATGCTGCCAAAGGAAAGACGCTTCAAAATGTTTTGTAAATTATTTTAAGAAATCTGTTTGTTTTTCCTTGGGGGATTCGAAGATAAATAGAGGATAACCGCTCTTGGAGTTCAGAAGATCTAATTTTGAAATAGACTCTTTTCCTGTTGGAAGGGTGTTCAATTGCAGACGTTTCCCAAACATAAAGAAAACTGGTATCTTTTGATTTAGTTTTCGAAGTATATATTACTCCTTGTTATATTTCCTCTGTTCCTTTGATCTGCAATATACTGTGTTATATTTGCATTGATGATATATATATATGTTCAAAGATTAGACAGGTTCAAATCCATAATTTAAATTGTGTTATTTAAATCAAGTTGAACAATTTGTATTGTTTGATTTGATTTATTACATTATATAACATTTGGTTCATTCATAAAAGCATTTGTTTACATAGATGTTTTTTTTCTGAAAAAGATCATTTTGCTACCAACATAGGATATCAAACATCTAATATCTTGCTTGTTTCTGTAACAATTAATGTAATCTAAACTGATTGATCGTCCTTTTAGAATATATGACTGTATTTCTATCAAGATTATGGTGAACAATTAGATATTTCTCTCGAAATTCCATCATGTCTTAACAATATTTATTTACAAAAAAGTGAGTATTAGTCTTTTCTTAACCGCTCTTGGCCAAGATAGGATTGCATATATTAGATTAATTTTCAATTTTTAGTTTAGTTTCATTAACTCTTGTTAAGCAGCTGTCAAGTAGTTTTCTTTTATTTATTAAACAATCTCTGATTAGATCTTTGAAAACAAACCTAAAACAAAGACTCTCTTTAAGAGAGCATAAAATAGATTTAATAGTTGTTTTCTTTGAATAAGTTGTTAAATAGACTTCTTATTTTTAGTATAAATTGCAAATAAATAAGATTAAATTTAGTTTTATTATTTAGGATTTAGATTAACATTTAGTTTAGTAATAATTTAGGATCTAATTTTTCTAAGTTCAAGTGGTGGAACTTTCTTTAAGAAGGTTAAAACTTAGGTGGTAGCAGGACCATAACCTGCTAGGTTTTGCCATTCCAAACACACCGGGAGCTGCTCTAAGCGACTTGTGTGGGCTTAATCTCCTTAAGTTGGCCTAGTTTAGAAAATCTGGCCAACAAATGGCGCTAGAAGGAGTGCAGATCGACAAGTAAGCCCTTTTGAGCTATTTCTTTAAATTTTGATCTATTTCTTTAAATTTTGATCTATTTTAAAATGGCACCTATTACTGTTTTAGAACATGCTTTCAACATGCCTGGGCCTGCTGGAGGTATTTCTAAAAGTGCAGTAAATCTCTTGCAAAGGTTAAGTTTTGATGGAGAAGGTAAAATGACTGCTTCGAAACATCTCATTGAATTTATAGATATTTGTAACCATTATCGTATAGTGTGTGAGAGTAAGATTTGCAGGATTTTTACTGTCACATTCAAAAGAAGAATTTGAGGCTGGTTCGAAATGTTACCAGCTAAATCCATTCATTCATGGAAACATTTCATGGAGATGTTTATTGATGCGCATGAGGATTATAATTATCAAGAGTTGAGGTATGAGATCGGAAATCTTTGCAAACAAGAAGGTGAATCTACTAGTACTTTCTTTTCAAGATTTATGTCAATGCATTTTAGATTCCATGAGAAAGATCAACTTTCTGTAGAAGAAATAACAGATTTATTTTTATATCTTGATTCTCATTCAACTTTACATGATCAAGCAAATAGTGATAAGCTTCAAATTGACAATATGCATGTTGATGATTGCATCACTCCATCGGTTAATATTAATTCAAGGTCTAATATTAGTAATCCAAATTCTTTCACTAAAATTGTTGAACATCTACAAATCTTAGGGTCTTCTAATATACAATTTTAAGAACAAAAGAATTTGAATTTGACACTTGCATTAAAAAATCATTCTCTTGTTCAAGCAATTGTAGTCGAAAAGGAATCGATGATTTAAGGACCTAAAACCGAATATTTGAATGATAGTTGCATAAATCACGATTTTGCATTTTCTTCTTCTCAAATTGAACAAAATTATCTCATTCCTTCACAAAATATATCAACGAATCAGAATATAGATAATGATTTTTCTCTTGAATTAGTTAATCAAGATTGTCCTATGAAAAGAGGAACATCTAATTTTCAACATTTGGAAAGTTATCATGCTTTATATCCGGATCTATTTACTGATTATAGTTCATATCCAGATACTAATATACAAACAAATTCTCCACTATGGCCAGCCCCTATCTTAATGCGAAGTGATTTGTTGTATAAAGATAAGGAAAATCTTTCTATTCAAGATATTGAAGATGAAAATAATTTTATGAACATTGCTCATAAATCACATGCATATGATAATATTAAAGAATCTAAGTTAGAAGATCAAATTATTTCTCATAATATTTTAGATTTTGGCAATACTAATATTTTTAATTGTAAATTAATTGAGTCATCAAAATCTCATGAATTTCAAAGGGAAAGTTCTCACTCTAAGGTAATATCAAAATTTGATTTTCAAATTTAAGATGATGATGCTTCCTTAGAAAAGATATCCTCTACTTTAACTTCTCTTGGATCCTTTGATCATAATCTCGACATGCCACTTTTTGATTACTATCCTGATGAATTTGCTATCACACATTCCATTGAATCTTCACGAGTTTTAGATCTCCTCCAATCTTCTTTTTATGATCCAATTTATGCATGGTTGGAAGAGTCATATTTTAAAAGATTTTCATGTCATCTTCTTCTTCCTTTTGTAAATATAAGCATTGATTTAATACTTTCTACTTTTTAGTATAAAGCATTTCGATTCTTATTACTAATGTTTGACATATTTTATCTTATAGGAATTAAAATGTTTCAATGGCTTCATTGGCTTTTTTGACTTTACCTGAATAGGTTAGAGTAGTTTCTTTTTTTTTTGCTTCTTAATTTTTAGTTTTGATTTCACACATAGTAGTAAATACGAGAATGTATATATTTATCAATAAGCTCAATAGTTTTCTGCTAAGGATAGATTGATCTCTACTTAATTTTTGGTCAGGTACACTTGGTTGGATTGACAAGTTAGAAAGCGTTTTGATGCAAGTGATACAATCGGGAATGCATGAATACGAGTGTGGCCTCACATCAGGGAAGTGAATTCTTTATCTTATTTTCATTTCAAAATTTCTATACTTGTTATTTATCTTTTTAAACTTTGAAATATTGTAAAGTTTAGATATTGAATTTTGTAATTAACTTAGAACCACAAACTCATCCTCTCATGCTTGTTCTAAGTATTTTGATATTGATATTTAAAAAAAAAAACAAGTATTGAATTTTGAAATTAATTGTGAGAAATCATAAATTTACAATAATTGAGTAATGATAAATCTATTTGCTAAAATGAATCATTAGGTTATTTTACATGATTGCGTGATGATGTCATTAATTATACATAGTTAGACTATATTTAAATTATTACATTGGCATTCATCAAGTTATTTAAAATGTGTAGACTAGCCTTATGGTTATTTATTTAATCATTTAAATTTTCATTAAAAGTTTGATTTTCTCTTGTAATGAGTTTGCTAAATCAACTCTTTGAAAATTTTAAATTATTCATGCCAATTCCCCGGTTTTGCACATAAATATTGTTTTGATGAATATTTCTCTAAATTTTTATAATCAATCATTTTTCAAAATTTATAATTTAGGCTTTTCTATGAATACTTACTTTATTTATAATTAAGAAAAAGTCTTATTTTGATCTTGTCACAACCACAAATTAAGATAAATATAATTGAGGGTATGCAAAATTGTTTTATAATTTCGGATCAATTAAATCTGTGTAAAATATTATTACATGTTGATCTTCAATTTAAGAATTTTCTTTCAGTTGATTATGATGCTTAGTGAAGTTGTGACATGGAATTAATAATGATTTGCACAAATTAATTTAATCATCAAAGGAAATTAATATTGAGTTTGGTTTCACTTGATTGCTTGTCGTTTTCACTTTTGAGACCTAGGTGATTAGATTTCTTATCACCTCAACCTTGTACATATTGACTAGATTTTGAGTTGATATCTTACTTTTTGAAATAATTGGTTTCTTACAAGTCTTCGTTATTTCTTTGATTATCTTTGATTTAGAAGATTTTGTTATGACCATTTTCTTTTAGGTTTTTCATTTTTATTTTTCAAAATAAAGAGTTGTAATCATTGCATCTTGCTCACTTTGTAATTATTCTCACAAAACTGTACAACTTAGACTTTTCATTTTTCCTTTTGTAAATAATGATGAATAAAGGATTCAACTTACTCAATCTTCTCATCGATTAATTAAATGAGTCCTGAAAGAATGAAGAAATATTTTAACAATTGAATGATTCTGCAATATTCAAATATTTTCGAAACTTTACATCAATAATAAGTTTATGATACTTTTTGTGAAAATCACCATTTTGACATACATATTATATTTCTGTCTCCTATTTTCTATTTTCTATTGGCCTTTATTTAAACTTTAATCTTTATATTGTGGTCAATTTTAACATTAGGAGATTTGTCGTTATTTCTTACGCATGTTATAATTTTGTGATTTTTACGTTATTTTGTATAGCTTATCGCATAGAGAGTGATCATATCTTAAAATTTGTTTTTTGAGCTTATTTACCTTCTTCGACTCTCAATTAAAGTTTTGATAAATTTTTCTTTTGGATTTCAATACATACCTTTTGGTTGAATTTTCGATTTGGTCGGATTCTATATTTTTGAGTGTTTTGGTTCAATTAGTGATTTTTATTCCTAAAATTTGTTTGGTTGATTGGTTTCAGTAGTGAATTTAATATTTTTCAGCTTTTTGATTTTCTTCTTTGTTTTTAAGGGAGCATTGTAGATAAATAATACTTTGATGGCACACTGCTGGATGTCCATGTGTCTCTCTACTAATCAACCTGATATCTTTAAAAGAAATCATTGTAAGAAATTTCTTGCCATATCAAATTTTCTTACTGTGATTGAATCACTCTTAGCCTTGAAATATTTCTTATGAACTTAGCTAATAAGTCAGTTGAACTCACGGTTATTATTATTGGACTTTATTTTGAGAATGATATCATTAGCTAGACAAGTGAACTTGTCGGAAAACTTTTCTCTCAGAATCTTTATGAATCAATGACATTAGTCATCTTTAGGCCTTCCATGTTATTATAGGGGTATTATCTGAATTTGTTTCTCATCCATAAGAATTTTTTTTAAAACTAAACTAAACTTTGATTGAAGAATAGGGGGTCTCATTACAAGCCGACCTAATCATGATCATCAACCCTGTAAGGGATACCATCATTTCTGATCACGAGGGTGATGGCTCTTGGTTATAAGATCAAGGGGCAGGAGGTCTTATCACGAGTCGGCTTGTTTATCTCAGGCAGTTCTCATGAATGATGCTATCAATAGCTGGTTACCAGGCCATGATAGTAGTCTTGAATCAAAGATATAATTAATATATTTAAAAAAGAAGAAGAAGAAGAAGAAGAAGAAAAAGAAAAGAAGAGAAAAACAAATTTTATTTTTCAGTTATTTATATTTAATGGATGGGGAACTTATCTAGATATGTTCTTAAGGTATGGAGGTCATATCTTTATGCTAGTGTTATTCGATTATCTTTAAGCTATTGACAAAGAATTCTTGATCAGGTTTATTTGCTATGCATATATTTCAAAGTCATTCATTTTTATGAAGTCTTTGAATAATAGTTGGGATAATTCATCTGATTGTGACAGTATTTAAGTTCAAACTGTACTATATAGGTTAGTGATATGAGAATGTCATGTGGTGTGAAAATTGATATTTCGAGAAAACCCTGATTCTGTTTTCCTATATCTATAACCTTCAGGTAAAAACATAGATATAACTGGTTCACCCAGCATGTCGCCATTTGTTGGCACCCCAACAATTCCATTCAATTTTAGTGAATATAAAGGGACCCCGACATAAATTTTGTAAATGCTTAGCTTTTAGCTTGCTTTAGTTTTGGCTTGTTTCCTAGATCCTTTTCTTTTATGTTGCTTTTTCTTTGACTTGGTGATTTAATTAAAATGTTTCGAGTACTAGATCATCTTATAAATCCTCAGGGATGATGCATACGTTTTAGTATTTGAGAATTTGTTTGATGAGTGTCATATTCCATAAGGCTGTATTTCTAACAATTCAAAAATATTTCATGTAGGAAGTAATTGGATAAAATGTGAAAATCTTAAGATTTTAACATTTGAAATTGTGAAGTTTACAAAAATTTGTTTATTTTTATTTTAAAAATTAATTATACTTTTATTTTTTGTAAACTTTATTTATTTATTTATATTCAATTTCTTCCTCCACAATGCTTTAAGAAATAAGTAATAGTTTTTTTTGGAATTACTATATAAACTGCTCTAAGAAAGCGTGTGGCATTTATCTATGTATTTAGATACAAAAATACATATTAACTCTGCAAGGTGACATCATCTTTTCAAATAGTGCCAAATTTTTAAAGAAATAAAACTTTGGTTTTATTAAAGATTCATTTTGATATTTTTAATAAAATCAATAATTTTAATATGATGCACTTAGATCTATGCTAATAAACTTGCAAGTTAATACAATAAACTAACTTCGATATGAATAGAGATGAATGATACTTAAAAGCTTTTATGTATAGTGAATATTATTTGTCTCAAATGGCTAGCGTGTTACTTTAAACCTTACTTCTCAATCCATGAATATCCTTAAGAAACTTGGAAGATTGATAACTTATTAATTTCTAAAAAGTTTTTGTTGGATAGTTATAACATTCTAAGGTGCATCTTGAAAAGGTTACGTCTAGTCATGCAGATAGTATTGATTTTAAATGACTTTAACTTTGACATTTTTATTGGTTTTGCATTACAGCTTTTTGAGAATCCTCTCTTTCTTCACATATCGACACCGGTTGCAAGCCAATATATTTATGGATGACTACGTCAGCTCCATAGAATCTGTGCACAACATTATGAAATTGCAAGAGGTTTGAAGAACTTGTCATAAATTAGAGATCCTCAACGATGTCTATATGAGACATAATCTTAATGTAATCAGATTTCAGAGATAAAGAAGAAGATCTGCCAACTAAATCACTAACATAATTTTCAAGTAGTTGTTGATTGTCATTAATGCCTTATCACCAGACCGCCTAGACCGCCAAAGAGGCTAGCACGCTAATGAGATCACAACGATTGCTGAGTTTGGGATGCCATGCAGATTACTAGATCACATAAATTAAGGAGATCAATGCCATTCCTTTGTCGGTTAAGGAAGAACGGCCAATGCATTGAAAAGGTGGAACTCCAAATGCAAATAGAGAGGATCTTTGCCACCAAAAATCAACACATCAACTTGATGTGTCACGATAATTTTATTAAGGCAGTGAATAGATTTCTATATTAAGCAATGAACCCAAGGTCATGTAAAATTGATATTCTTCAGGTCACATCAAAATTATTTCTATATCACCGGAAGACGCTGAAGAATAAGATCACAAGGTTGAAAGCATATTACTGCTACGGAGTTCAATGCCATCGGTATAGTTCTATTTTTCCAGCCATATATAAATGGGGATAATTCTAACTCTTTTACTGAGCCACACTTTTACCATATTATTACGCACTATTTAAAAAAAAAAACGAAATGTTATTCTTATATTTTCTTAATTCTTCATATAATCATTTTGATATGGTTACTCTATATTTCTTTTTATGTGCAGATCTCAAAGTCCGTAAGAGGATGTACAATTGTTCATGGAAATTAGCTGAGAATATGGAAGACGTTCCATGAAGCTTGAAGATCAATGAAGAGAAGATAACAAAAAATAGATGACGCACTAGTTGAAAGAGGCGATCTTGCGGGGATCATTCTGAGCAAACCGTTTCGAATCTCGAAAAACTATCAAAAACCCACTTCCCAAATGGGGTAGTTTACTAATAATGGTAGGCCGTTTCCCAAAAAAATGCACGAGCTATGAGATATTCGAGCCTGTTTCAGCAGGAGTTTTCCAGAATTTTCTGTTACTTCCAGATCCGTTTTCGGGAGTTGGGTTATAATTCGATCTCTCTTTTTAAACAGGAAGGGTACTGCAGTGTAGGGAAGGGGGGTCTTCATGGATTGGGAGATGAATTGATTCTCATTTGTAGTTACTTTCCTTTCTGTAAACTTTGCTCTGAAAGGGAGGATTGTGGAGACGCTTCAGAAAATTCTGTAAATTATTTTAAGAACTCTGTTTGTTTTTCTTTGGGGGATTCGAAGATAAATAGAGGATACCTGCTCTTAGAGTTTAAAAGATCTAATTTTGAAATAGACTCTTTTCCTGTTGGAAGGGTGTTCAATTGCAGACGTTTCCCAAACATAAAGAAAACTGGTATCTTTTGATTTAGTTTTCGAAGTATATATTACTCCTTGTTATATTTCCTCCGTTCCTTTGATCTGCAATATACTGTGTTATATTTGCATTGATGATATATATATATGTTCGAAGATTAGACAGGTTCAAATCCATAATTTAAATTGTGTTATTTAAATCAAGTTGAATAATTTGTATTGTTTGATTTGATTTATTACATTATATAACATTTGGTTCATTCATAAAAGCATTTGTTTGCATAGATGTTTTTTCTGAAGAAGATCATTTTGTTACCAACATAGGATATTGAACATCTAATATCTTGCGTGTTTATGTAACAGTTAATGTAATCTAAACTGATTGATCGTCCTTTTAGAATATATGACTGTATTTCTATCAAGATTATGGTGAACAATTAGAGATTTCTCTCAAAATTCCATCATGTCTTAACAATATTTATTTACAGAAAAAGTGAGTATTAGTCTTTTCTTAACCGCTCTTGGCCAAGATAGGATTGCATAGATTAGATTAATTTTCAATTTTTAGTTTAGTTTCATTAACTCTTGTTTAGCAGCTGTCAAGTAGTTTTCTTTTATTTATTAAACAATCTCTGATTAGATCTTTGAAAACAAACCTAAAACAGAGACTCTCTTTAAGAGAGCATAAAATAGATTTAATAGTTGTTTTCTTTGAATAAGTTGTTAAATAGACTTCTTATTTTTAGTATAGATTGCAATTAAATAAGATTAATTTTAGTTTTATTATTTAGGATTTAGATTAACATTTAGTTTAGTAATAATTTAGGATTTACTTTTTCTAAGTTCAAGTGGTGGAACTTTCTTTAAGAAGGTTAAAACTTAAGTGGTTGCAGGACCATAACCTGCGAGGTTTTGCCATTCCAAACACACTGAGAGCTGCTCTAAGCGACTTGTGTGGGATTAATCTCCTTAAGTTGTCCTAGTTCAAAAAATCCGGCCAACAAATGGCGCTAGAAGGAGGGCAGATTAGCAAGTAAGCCCTTTTGAGCTATTTCTTTTAAATTTTGATCTATTTTAAAATGGTACCTATTATTATTTTAGAACATGCTTTCAGCATGCTTGGGCCTGCTGGAGGTATTTCTAAAAGTGCAGTAAATCTCTTACAAAGGTTAAGTTTTGATGGAGAAGGTAAAATGACTGCTTTGAAACATCTCACTGAATTTATAGATATTTGTAACCATTATCGTATAGTGTGTGAGAGTAAGATTTGTAGGATTTTTACTGTCACTTTCAAAAGAAGAATTTGAGGCTGGTTCGAAATGTTACCAGCTAAATCCATTCATTCATGGAAATATTTCATGGAGATGTTTATTGATGCGCATGAGGATTATAATTATTAAGAGTTGAGGTATGAGATCGGAAATCTTCGCAAACAAGAAGGTGAATCTACTAGTACGTTTTTTTCAAGATTTATGTCAATGAATTTTAGATTCCATGAGAAAGATCAACTTTCTGCAGAAGAAATAATAGATTTATTTTTATATCTTGATTCTCATTCAACTTTACATGATCAAGCAAATAATGATAAGCTTCAAATTGACAATATGCATGTTGATGATTGCATCACTCCATCGGTTAATATTAATTCAAGGTCTAATATTAGTAATCCAAATTCTTTCACTAAAATTGTTGAACATCAACAAATCTTAGGGTCTTCTAATCTACAATTTCAAGAACAAAAGAATTTGAATTCGACACTTATATTAAAAAATCATTCTCTCGTTCAAGCAATTGTAGTCGAAAAGGAATCGATGATTTTAGGACCTAAAACCGAATATTTGAATGATAGTTGCATAAATCATGATTTTGCATTTTGTTCTTCTCAAATTGAACAAAATTATCTCATTCCTTCACAAAATATCTCAACGAATCAGAATATAGATAATGATTTTTCTCTTGAATTAGTTAATCAAGATTGTCTTATGAAAAGAGGAACATCTAATTTTCAACATTTGGAAAGTTATCATGCTTTATATCCGGATCTATTTACTGATTATAGTTCATATCCAGATACTAATATACAAACAAATTCTCCACTATGGCCAACCCCTATCTTAATGCGAAGTGATTTGTTGTATAAAGATGAGGAAAATATTTCTATTCAAGATATTGAAGATGAAAAATAATTTTATGAACATCGCTCATAAATCACATGCACATGATAATATTAAATAATCTAAGTTAGAAGATCAAATTATTTCTCATAATCTTTTAGATTTTGGCGATACTAATATTTTTAATTGTAAATTAATTGAGTCATCAAAATCTCATGAATTTCAAAGGGAAAGTTCTCACTCTAAGGTAATATCAAAATTTGATTTTCAAATTTATGATGATGATGCTTCCTTACAAAAGATATCCTCTACTTTAAATTCTCTTGGATCCTTTGATCATAATCTCGACATGACACTTTTTGATTACTATCCCGATGAATTTGCTATCACACATTCCATTGAATCTTTACGAGTTTTAGATCTCCTCCAATCTTCTTTTTATGATCCAATTTATGCATGGTTGGAAGAGTCATATTTTAAAAGATTTTCATGTTATCTTCTTCTTCCTTTTGTAAATATAAGCATCGATTTAATACTTTCTACTTTTCAGTATAAATCATTTCGATTCTTATCACTAATGTTTGACATATTTTATCTTATAGGAATTAAAATGTTTCAATGGCTTCATTGGCTTTTTGACTTTACTTGAATAAGTTAGAGTAGTTTCTTTTTTTTTGCTTCTTAATTTTTAGTTTTGATTTCACACATAGTAGTAAATACGAGAATGTATATATTTATCAATAAGCTCAATAGTTTTCTGCTAAGAATAGATTGATCTCTACTTAATTTTTGGTCAGGTACACTTGGTTGGATTGACAAGTTAGAAAGTGTTTTGAAGCTAGTGATACAATCGGGAATGCATAAATACGAGTATGGCCTCACATCAGGGAAGTGAATTCTTTATCTTATTTTCATTTCAAAATTTCTATACTTGTTATTTATTTTTTTAAACTTTGAAATATTGTAAAGTTCAGATATTGAATTTTGTAATTAACTTAGAACCACAAACTCATCCTCTCATGCTTGTTCTAAGTATTTTGATATTGATATTTAAAAAAAAAAAACAAGTATTGAATTTTGAAATTAATTGTGAGAAATCATAAATTTACAATAATTGAGTAATGATAAATCTATTTACTAAAATTAATCATTAGGTTATTTTACACGATTGTAGGATGATGTCATTAATTATACACAGTTAGACTATATTTAAATTATTACATTGGCATTCATCAAGTTATTTAAAATGTGTAGACTAACCTTATGGTTATTTCTTTTATCATTTAAATTTTCATTAAAAGTTTGATTTTCTCTTGTAATGAGTTTGCTAAATCAACTCCTTGAAAATTTTAAATTATTCATGCCAATTCCTGATTTTGCACATAAATATTGTTTTGATGAATATTTCTCTATATTTTTATAATCGATCATTTTTCAAAATTTATAATTTAGGCTTTTCTATGAATACTTACTATATTTATAATTAAGGAAAAGTCTTATTTTGATCTTGTCACAACCACAAATTAAGATAAATATAATTGAGGGTATGGAAAATTGTTTTATAATTTCGAAGCAATTAAATCTGTGTAAAATATTATTACATATTGATCTTCAATTTAAGAATTTTCTTTCAGTTGATTATGATGCTTAGTGAAGTTGTGACATGGAATTAATAATGATTTGCACAAATTAATTTAATCATAAAAGAAAATTAATATTGAGTTTGGTTTCACTTGATTGCTTGTCGTTTTCACTTTTGAGACCTAGGTGATTAGATTTCTTATCACCTCAACCTTGTACATATTGACTAGATTTTGAGTTGATATCTTACTTTTTGATATAATTGGTTTCTTACAAGTCTTCTTTATTTCTTTGATTATCTTTGATTTAGAATATTTTGTTATGACCATTTTCTTTTAGGTTTTTCATTTTTATTTTTCAAAATAAAGAGTTGTAATCATTGCATCTTGCTCACTTTGTAATTATTCTCACAAAACTGTACAACTTAGACTTTTCATTTTTCCTTTTGTAAATAATGATGAATAAAAGGATTCAACTTACTCAATCTTCTCATCGATTAATTAAATGAGTCCTGAAAGAGTGAAGAAATATTTTAACAATTGAATGATTCTGCAATATTCAAATATTTTTGAAACTTTACATCAATAATAAGTTTATGACACTTTTTGTGAAAATCACCATTTTGACATACATATTATATTTCTATCTCCTATTTTCTATTTTCTATTGGCCTTTATTTAAACTTTAAATCTTTATATTGTGGTCAATTTTAATATTAGGAGATTTGTCGTTATTTCTTACGCATGTTATAATTTTGTGATTTTTACGTTATTTTGTATAGCTCATCGCATAGAGAGTGATCATATCTTAAAATTTGTTTTTTGAGCTTATTTACCTTCTTCGACTCTCAGTTAAAGTTTTGATAAATTTTTCTTTTGGATTTCAATACATACCTTTTGGTTGAATTTTCGATTTGATCGGATTCTATCTTTTTGAGTGTTTTGGTTCAATTAGTGATTTTTATTCTTAAAATTTGTTTGGTTGATTGGTTTCAGTAGTGAATTTAATATTTTTCATCTTTTTGATTTTCTTTTTTGTTTTTAAGGGAGCATTGTAGATAAATAATACTTTGATGGCACACTCCTGGATGTCCATATGTCTCTCTACTAATCAACCTGCTATCTTTAAAAGAAATCATTGTAAGAAATTTATTGCCATATCAAATTTTCTTACTGTGACTGAATCATTCCTAGCCTTGAAATATTTCTTATGAACTTAGCTAATCAGTCAGTTGAACTCACGGTTATTATTCTTGGAATTTATTTTGAGAATGATATCATTAGCTAGACAAGTGAACTTGTCGGGAAACTTTTCTCTCAAAATCTTTATGAATCAATGCCATTAGTCATCTTTAGGCCTTCCATGTTATTATAGGGGTATTATCTGAATTTGTTTCTCATCCATTAGATTTTTTTTTAAAAACTACACTAAACTTTGATTGAAGAATAGGAGGTCTCATTACGAGCCAACCTAATCATGATCATCAGCCCTGTTAGGGATAACATCATTTCTGATCACCAGGGTGATGGCTCTTGGTTATAAGATCAAGAGACAGGAGGTCTCATCGCGAGTCGGCTTGTTTATCTCTGGCAGTTCTCGTGAATGATGTTATCAATAGCTGGTTACCAGGCCAGGATAGTAGTCTTGAATCAAAGATATAATTAATATATTTAAAAAAAGAAGAAGAAGAAGAAGAAGAAAAAGTAAAGAAGAGAAAACAAATTTTATCTTTGAGTTATTTATATTTAATGGATGGGGAGCTTATCTAGATATCTTCTTAAGCTATGGAGGTCATATCTTTATGCTAGTGTTATTCGATTATCTTTAAGCTGTTGAGAAAGCATTCTTGATCAGGTTTATTTGCTATGCATATATTTCAAAGTCATTCATTTTTATGAAGTCTTTGAATAATAGTTGGGATAATTCATCTGATTGTGATAGTATTTAAGTTCAAACTGTACTATATAGGTTAGTGATATGAGAATGTTATGTGGTGTGAAATTTGATATTTCAAGAAAACCCTGATTTTGTTTTCCTATATCTATAACCTTCAGGTAAAAACATAGATATAACTGGTTCACCCAGCATGTCGCCATTTGTTGGCACCCCAACAACTCATTTCAATTTTAGTGAAAATAAAGGGACCCCCACATAAATTTTGTAAATGCTTAGCTTTTAGCTTGCTTTAGGTTGGCTTGTTTCCTAGATCCTTTTCTTTTATGTTGCTTTTTCTTTGACTTGGTGATTTAATTAAAATGTTTCGAGTACTAGATCATCTTATAAATCCTTAGAGGTGATGTATACGTTTTAGTATTTGAGAATTTGTTTGATGAGTATCATATTCCATAAGGCTCTATTTCTAACAATTCAAAAATATTTCATGTAGGAAGTAATTGGATAAAATGTGAAAATCTTAAGATTTTAACATTTGAAATTGTAAAGTTTACAAAAATTTCTTTATTTTTATTTTAAAAATTAATTATACCTTTTTTTGTAAACTTTATTTATTTATTTATATTCAATTTCTTCCTCCACAATGCTTTAAGAAATAAGTAATAGTTTTTTTTGGAATTACTAGATAAACTACTCTAAGAAAACGTGTGGCATTTATCTATGTATTTAGATACAAAAGATACATATTAACACTGCAAGGTGACATCATCTTTTCAAATAGTGCCAAATTTTTAAAGAAATAAAACTTTGGTTTTATTAAAGATTCATTTTGATATTGTTAATAAAATCAATAATTTTAATGTGATGCACTTAGATCTATGCTAATAAACTTGCAAGTTAATACAATAAACTAACTTCGATATGAATAGAGATGAATGATACTTAAAAGCTTTTATGTGTAGTGAATATTATTTGTCTCAAATGGCTAGCGTGTTACTTTAAACCTTACTTCTCAATCCATGAATATCCTTAAGAAACTTGGAAAATTGATAACTTATTAATTTCTAAAAAGTTTTTGTTGGATAGTTATAACATTCTAAGGTGCATCTTGAAAAGGTTACGTCTAGTCATGCAGATAGTATTGATTTTAAATGACTTTAACTTTGACATTTTTATTGGTTTTCCATTACAGCTTTTTGAGAATCCTCTCTTTCTTCACATATCGACACCGGTTGCAAGCCAAGATATTTATTGATGACTACGTTAGCTCCATAGAATTTGTGCACAACATTATGAAATTGCAAGAGGTTTGAAGAACTTGTCATAAATTAGAGATCATCAACGACGTCTATATGAGACATAATCTTAATGTAATCAGATTTCAGAGATAAAGAAGAAGATCCGCCAACTAAATCACTAACAAAATTTTCAAGTAGTTGTTGATTGTCATTAATGCCTTATCACCAGATCGCCCAGACCGCCAAAGAGGATACCACGCTAATGAGATCACAACGATTGCTGAGTTTGGGATGCCACGCGGATTACTGGATCACATAAATTAAGGAGATCAATGCCATTCCTTTGTTGGTTAAGGAAGAATGGCCAATGCATTGAAAAGTTGGAACTCCAAATGCAAATAGAGAGGATCTTTGCCACCAAAAATCAACACGTCAACTTGATGTGTCACGATAATTTTATTAAGGCAGTGAATAGATTTCTATATTAAGCAATGAACCCAACGTCATGTAAAACTGATATTCTTTAGGTCACATCAAAATTATTTCTATATCACTGGAAGATGCTAAAGAATAAGATCACAAGGTTGAAAGCATATTACTGCTACGGAGTTCGATGCCATCGCTATAGTTCTATTTTTCTAGCCATATATAAAGGGGGATAATTCTAACTCTTTTACTGAGCCACCCTTTTACCATATTATTACGCACCGTTTAAAAAAAACCAGAAATGTTATTGTTATATTTTCTCAATTCTTCATATAATCATTTTGATATGGTTACTCTATATTTCTCTTTATGTGTAGATCCCAAAGTCCGTAAGAGGATGTACAATTGTTCGTGGAGGTTAACTAAGAAGATGGAAGAGGTTTTGCAAAGCTCGAAGATTGATGAAGAGAAGATAACAAAAAATAGATGACGCACTAGTTGAAAGAGGTGATCTTGCGGGGATCATTCTGAGCAAACTGTTTCGAATATAGAAAAACTATAAAAAACCCACTTCCCAAATGGGGTAGTTTACCCCTAATCATGCACTGTTTCCAAAAACAATGCACGAGCTGTGAGATATTCGAGCTTGTTTCAGCGGGAGTTTTCCAGAATTTTCTATTACTTCCAGATCCGTTTTAGGGAGTTGGGTTATAATTCGATCTCTCTATTTAAACAGGAAGGGGACTGCAGTGTAGGAAAGGGGGGTCTTCATGGATTGGGAGATGAATTGATTCTCTTCTGTAGTTACTTTCCTTTCTGTAAACTTTGTTCTGAAAGGGAGAATTGTGGAGAAGCTGCCATAGGAAAGACGCTTCAGAAAATTCTGTAAATTATTTTAAGAACTCTGTTTGTTTTTCCTTGGGGGATTCAAAGATAAATAGAGGATAACTGCTCTTGGAGTTCAAAATATCTAATTTTGAAATAGACTCTTTTCCTGTTGGAAGGGTGTTCAATTGCATATGTTTGCCAAACATAAAGAAAACTGGTATCTTTTGATTTAGTTTTTGAAGTATATATTACTCCTTGTTATATTTCCTCTGTTCCTTTGATCTACAATATACTGTGTTATATTTGCATTGATGATATATATATATATATATATGTTCGAAGATTCGATAGGTTCAGATCCATAATTTAAATTGTGTCATTTAAATCAAGTTGAATAATTTGTATTGTTTGATTTGATTTAGTACATTATATAACATTTGGTTCATTCATAAAAGCATTTGTTTGCATAGATGTTTTTCTGAAGAAGATCATTTTGTTACCAACATAGGATATTGGACATCTAATATCTTGTTTGTTTCTGCAACAATTAATGTAATCTAAACTGATTGATCGTCCTTTTAGAATATATGACTGTATTTCTATCAAGATTATGGTGAACAATTAGAGATTTCTCTCGAAATTCCATCATGTCTTAACAATATTTATTTATAGAAAAGTGAGTATAGTCTTTTCTTAACCGCTCTTAGCCAAGATAGGATTGCATAGATTAGATTAATTTTCAATTTTTAGTTTAGTTTCATTAACTTTTGTTTAGCAGCTGTCAAGTAGTTTTCTTTTATTTATTAAACAATCTCTGATTAGATCTTTGAAAACAAACCTAAAACAGAGACTCTCTTTAAGAGAGCAAAAAATAGATTTATTAGTTGTTTTCTTTGAATAAGTTGTTAAATAGACTTCTTATTTTTAGTATAAATTGCAAATAAATAAGATTAATTTTAGTTTTATTATTTAGGATTTAGATTAACATTTAGTTTAGTAATAATTTAGGATTTACTTTTTCTAAGTTCAAGTGGTGGAAATTTCTTTAAGAAGGTTAAAACTTAGGTGGCAGCAGGACCATAACCTGCGAGGTTTTTCCATTCCAAACACACCGGGAGCTGCTTTAAGTGACTTATGTGGGCTTAATCTCCTTAAGTTGGCCTAGTTCAGAAAATCCGGCCAACAGGTAGACATTGCACAAGGTGTCTGAGCGAGATCTTCAACTACATTATAAAATTGAACAGCTCGGGCATTAGGGTTAAATACTGCCTTCTGAAGAGTACTCTTAGGTGGACGCAAAATCGTGTCGAGAGTAGGTTTCTCGATAGATAAGGGGACCGTAGACGAGGATTCCAGAGAACTAGTAAAGGGAGCTTTCCCTGAAGAAGAATGATCTTCTTTCTTATCTGTGGGTTTGTCATAATTTTGACTTCGAGTTTGTAGATTGATGGTATTTGAGGACATCACACGAATTTCCTCTGACGAACTAGAGTTACCTTGATTAGACATGTGGTCTATTAGTTGTTGTTGAGAGGGAAAAGGATCCGTAAGTATTGCGGGTACGGGATTGGACTTCAGAAACTGGGAGATTTCGTCCCGACGAGGACACTCCTTTGAAAAATGGTCACCACCGCATAGCAGATAGGGATGTTTTTCCTTTCTTTTCCCTTTATCATTATCACTGTTGGTTGGTCTTGGAGTCTCCTGTTGGTTTCCAGGTTTTTTGTTCTATTTTTACCTTTCTTTTTATTATTACTTGAGGTTTGAGTACTTTGAATAGAGTTGACCTCGACGGAAACCTTAGGAGTCGAAGGAGTAGGGGTGGCAGTTTGGGGTTGCTTAGCAGGTTTCGCTACTGAGGTGGACTGGATTGAACCAACAATCACATCAACAGGTACTTCTGCTAGTGGCTTGGCGAGATCAGTGCTTGGGTGAGGAGCCTAAGGAATCAAGTCATAAAGAGTTCCAGACTAGGAATAGACCAAGTCTAGATACTGGGCTCAACTAATAACCCGCTCTTCAGTAACGACATCGCCCATAGCCACATCTCAGGCAATTGGAGGCAACAATGATTTGGCGAACCAATCAGCTAACAACTGATCTGGAATAGGGGCCTTAATAAGCCTTCTCCACCTTCTCCACTCATGGATATGATCAGATATGTGGGTGGAGGTGTTCTGTCACAGAGAAGTTGAAAGATCAGTGCCCGTTTCATAACGAATAGGGAGTTGAAAGTGTGTAAGAAACATGGTTTCCAATGAGCCAAAATCCACAAACAAATGTTGTGGGAGTTCAATGTACCACTTCACGGCTGTACCGGTCAAAGTTCGCTGAAAGAGTCGTAACCGAATGGAGTCATCCATGAGGGAGTTTGAATAACACCACAAATGGAATGTCATAACATGGTTCTTCGGATCGTCTCCTTGCTTCCCATCAAACTTCAGGATATCCGATGGTAACTTTACCAGAATGGGAGGCCACGAGGGATTGTGTCGAATGGGGTCATTAATCAACTTGGACAAGTCAGGTAAGTCCAAAGTTTCTAGGAAAGGTAACTACTGGCTGGGTTGCACATACTGGTAATATTGATATGGCATATAATTACCAGTAGGACCATAAGTGGATTGAAAGATAGGTTGTTGTGATGAAGAACTACCGGTAAATCCTCCCGCAGGGGGTTGATTTCCGGGATCAGGACCGTTAGGACCGCTAGGGCCTACAGGAGGAGGACCACCAGGGCCACCGAGACCACCAGGACCACCGGGACCACCAGGACCACCAGGAGGTGGACCACCAGACCCTCCAGAGCCTCTGGAACCATTAGGCGGAGAGCCACCGAACCCTCCAGGGCCATAAGGAGGAAATCCACCAGGCCCCCCAGAACCACTAGGACCATAAGGACCATAAGGATGAAAGTTTTCAGATCCTCCGGGACCATTAGGCCCCCCAGGGGGAGGACCTCCATGAGGCAGTCCTCCGACACCTCCCGTAGTATGTATAGGTATCCCCCCCATAGCTGGCATGTAAGACCAGTTGGGTTGCCCCCATGGCGTAAAAGCATTACTAGGGTATGGAATTCCAGCACAAGGCATTCCTGTAGGATTAGGTGGATGATTAATATTACCTACAGGTATGTGATAACCATAACCTCCAGAAGATTGAATGGTTACAGGTTGTGCCCCCGAGGGCTGACCTGAACTAGATGGGGGATTAGCCACATTAGTATGGGTGGGAGGGACTTAAATTGTAGATTATTCTATATTAGAGGTCTGTCCCTAACTAGGTACAATTTCGGCGTCAGATAACGTAGGTCGTGCCAGGGGTTTCCCCTCGGCACTAGAAGGTATAGAGGAAACATGAATTGAAGGTTGAGCCCTAGGTGCAGAAGACTTGGGAGGATTGGGAACATACATAATATGGGAGGTGGTATTTTGACCTGGGTTGTGGGGTGTTATTGGACGATCTATAATCGGTTCAATGGGTCTCATAGAATCAGCAAGTGAACGATATCCCACAGGAATAGATGTGGAACGTGATGGTGTCGGGCCTAATAGGTCATCTATTTGCTTGTCAATCTCTTGTGCACAGAGAATGGTAGCACGGTATTTCCTACATTCTTCTTCATCTTCAAAAGAGTTTAAACGGGTGCCAAATGAGGCAATGGCCTGTCCTATAGGGGTATCCCAAAATGGAACATTGGGACCAAAATCCGGATGGGTAGTATCATCAACATGACCTTTCGTGAGAGAATGGAACGAGGTATTTCCCCGAGAAGGCTGTTGGACCAAGGGAGGCGAGTGTGAAGAATATGGTCCTCCACTTTTTGCAACCACACTATCTCCCACTTGGGAGGTGGTAGCAGCTCCTTGGTCGATAGCTTCCATTGGATTTTCTCCTGAACCAGGAATAAAATCGGGTGGCAAGCCCCGTACTCTTCTGGAATGTCTTAACCCAACAATTTTGTATAGTTCCTATCTAACCTAGGGTCTGAAAAACTAGAAAACACACCAAAAAATTTCCCTACACAAGCTATAGGTCAAAACAAGCACACTTAAAATGATAGGAGGAGTTCAAAAAGTCAGGTCTCTCACCAGGATTGTCAAGAAGGTGCCACTCGCGATATGCCTCGAGGGTACATGCGTAGTAATCTCCCCGAATGTTGTTTTCAGTGTATGTCTCCAGGCAAGACGACCAAAGGGCTTTTCTCAGATGGATAGGGTATCCTAGTGGGGTCTCCCGATATACTCAAGGTACGTGGGAGCTAGAATTGGTAGTAATGCTGTCTAATGCATAACCGTACACAAGGGGCCTTCTGATATACAATTGAGTACGTGAAGTACCTTTCTATATACCTCAAGGGTATGTGAAAGGCCGTTCGATATACCGACGATACATGGAAGAACCGCATGAGTCCCGGAATGTAACGCAGACAAAAAACGACAACTCCTACGCTTAACGACGCCCGAACATGTCTCTAACCTATCACTCCAATTGCTACGTAAATTTTAACCTAGAACTACCGTTGATTTTAAAGTGGATGGTTAGGTGAATGCATGATGTTTTGATAGAAAAGTAAAACCATGCAGTATGCTTATGCAAAATATTTCACTTTTTGTTCAGTATGCCTACTTACGGGAGGGAAAGAGAGTATTTTCTTTTGTTTCAAAACCAAAAATACTTCTAAACAACAGTCTTGAACACAAAATCAAAGACAAGCAGCACTTTCCAAACTGATTTCTCTTTTCTGAAAGCAATAAGAAGGGGAAGAATCTCTTTTCCTAAAAGAAATACAAGAAGCACACTACATTCAAATGCACTCTATTTTTTCAATTTTCTCTCAAAACATAGGCAAATCTAACTTAAAACTACCATATTTTTTATTTTGATTGAGATAGAACTAAATGCATAAGAGACAAAAGAACATGAAGAGCCTAAAATATTGTAAATCCAATCAGAGATCCAATGTCCAATTCTCAATGATGATAACCTAATCTTAGTAAAAAAAATTCTTTTTTAAAGGAAGGAAAAATAAGTTCTCTATGCAAACAAGAAATGAAACTAAGATGCTAATCAAGTGTTCTTCTTTTAGTCTATACAACAGAAATGAAAAGAGATCTTACTAACACCCTAAGCTTATCAAAAAACAATAAATCCTTTCGTAAACACAACCAACAAGCACAGAAGCAAATGAACAATCAAAAAGTCTAATCTAGCTTTTGAATTTCCCAATCAAACCAATCTTAAACCATAAAATTTCAAACCACAAGCATAATATTTTGTCACACAAGTCTGACAGTGCAGGACTGAAAGCAAAACAACTCAAATTTTTACAAAAAATGAGGAAAAGGAGGTCCTGGAATGATGCCTACCTGGCACCGCGCTTCTCGGGTGTTGACAGAGCAGTTCTATCCTAGCACCGCTTTTTGCCAACGGGATACAGGCGGTGGCACCACGTGTTGCCCACTCTGTTCAGGCGGTGGCACCGCTTCTTGTCCACTGCATAGGTGCAGTTCCGTGTAAAAATCCAAAACACAAAGAGAACGATAGATCAAGTCAGAAAAAAGACCAGATCATGGTAAAGGCTGATAGATTGAGTATAAAAACAGAGCATAAAAGGTCGAAATGATTCAGATCTGAACATATCTGGAAGTTTCAAACCCAAATTGACTAAGTCAGATAGTAGATTTGACTGAAGAGAGTTGGAGAAGGAGATTGGATTCGGACAAGAGTTGATAAACTAAGGAAGATCAGAAAAACTGATACATATATCTATTCCCCAGTGGAGTCACTAGATTTGTTAGCAGGAATATTTCACCTTCTGCGGACAGTAAGGTGTTCCACTGGTCTGAATGGTTCAAATCCAGAACAAATGAATGACAAAGGTTGAAGACCCTCCCTGGACGCCACAAATACCTGGAATGTGATGCTTAAATAGTAACCCTATGTACCTGTAATCAGATTAAACACGCAAACACATCAAAGCTTCCATAATATAATCTACCGATCCATGTTAGTGACTAAGGAATCTAACAACATATACATGTGAAATCAAACAACAACAGTAATGTGGGACATAAATCAACTTTGCATTAAGATAAAATGGAGAATTTTACAATCAATTAAGCCTTAATGTTGACATGCATATCCATGAAACCAAGCACTCTCATCCCCATAAGCTCCAACTTTTTCTCTCTATGCTCTCCAATGGCTTGGGCCAAGTGATCAATCCAACAACATAACAATACCTTAAGAGTTCCCCCCTCAACCATGGACATGAGCTCATATTTATAAGGATCAATGGATAGATATGGTTGAGAGATTTGTGGATGAGGTGGCCTCTAAGATCCTAGGATGGGGTATCTCGAGCTCAACTGACTCACAACGATATGGATAAGGGAGGACACAAGGCTCATGATCTAGAAGCCTCGAGAAACTTCTCTTTTTCCCATTTTACCTAGGGTACCGCTTTTCTCCTTCAATGACGGAGCGGTTCAGGTAAGAAACGCTTATGGAATAAGGGCCATAAGCGATGGCACCGCTTGTGGCTAACAAGGGATAGGCGGTGCGAGCAAGGTACCGCTCATGGATAAAGGGGAAAGCGCGGTGCTGAGCATTTTTGTGAAAGATTGACAAATGGTATGAATTTCCACTCCAAGTGCTGGGATTAAGGGCAAATAGGTATGTCAAAGGTCTTATCACATGATGATGACAATATTTTGGTATAACAGCCCTGAAGCATTCGAGGTCATTTTACTCAGTTTAATTGCATTTGGAGAAGATTTGGTGCCATTTCCCCAAGGGTCGAATTAGTGATTTTGTAGCTGTTTGGGAGAGGGTCATAACATCATGTATAAACTGAATAATTATTCATATGAGACCTTAACAATTTCCCTTAAAAATCCTCTACCTCTTTTCAGAAATTCGAGTGGGTTTGGGAGCATTTGAGAAGCCATTTCCAGCATTTACGCAGGGGGAATTGGAACCCCAATTTGCTAGTAAAGACTCCTACTTTGGAAAGAATATTAAACAAGTTTGTAGAAATAATTGGAGGGTCATAAATCATCCTTGAACATCATATTCAAGTATTAATATCATTCATACACCTTCTCATAATATTTGGGAGCATTTGGTCCAATTTGGAGATCTAGACATCAAAACTAGTCAAAGGTCGAAATAGGGAAAAAAGGGAAAAATTGGTCATTTAATAAAAATTTCAAAAAAGGGACATTATAGGATGCCTATCATGGATCTTTACATGGTATGATCCACTTCTAGAGACTCATATTCCTTACTTAATCTACAAACTGTGATCATAGGAGTACTAATAGGTTTGGAGTCCTCCATCTTAAATCTAGTAAGCATATCTTTGATGTACTTAGTTTGTGAGATAAAGATTCATTTGTCTATTTGATAAACTTGTAATCCCAAGAATAAAGTTAGTTCACCCAACATTGACATTTCAAATTCCTTCTTCATTTCAGAAGCAAATTTTACACTTAGTATTTGTAAATTGCTTCCAAATATGATGTCATCTACATAAACAACAACAATGATCATATTTCCATCTTTTATTTTTAAGTAGAGATTACTTTCAATATCCCCTCTCTTGAATCCTTGTTGTTTTAAATAACTGTCTAGCCTTGAAAACCAGGCCCTTGGAGCTTGTTTAAGACCATAGAGTTCATTTTTCAGCTTGCAAACATAGTCTGTATTTTCTGATAATAGGAAACCTTCAGGTTGTTCAATAGAAACCTCTTATTCTATTTTTCCATTAAAAAATGCAGACTTGACATCCATTTGATACACTTTAAATTGTTTATGGCTTGAGAGTGCTAGAAACATTCTGATTGCTTCAAGTCTTGCCACATGATCATAAATTTCTTAAAAATCAATCCCTTCTACTTGAGCATACCCTTTACATACTAATATTGCCTTGTTCCTTATCACTTGACCATCCTTATTGAATTTGTTCTTGAAAACCCATTTGGTCCCTATAAAATTCTTATCTTTAGGCTTGGGACAAGTTCCCAGGTCTCGTTTTTCTCAATCTGATCTAATTATTCATTCATGGCTTTGACCCATTCATTACTTTTGTTGGCTTCCGTAAAATCCTTAGGTTCCACTATTGAGAGTAGGGCTTGTTCATTAAATGTTAGTTGTCTAATTGTACTAACTCCATCATTTTTATCACCTAAGATCTATGTCTTTGGGTGATTCTTTTGTATCCTTATAGATGGAGTCTTTGTATTAGGTCTTGGGGAGTCTTCTTCATTTTCTTGTGTATCTTCCTTTTCTATTCCTTCTTCTTCATCATGAGTGATTTCATCTTCTTGCAAGTCTTCATTTTCTTCATCATTTGTATTTTCAATACTGTCATGACTTCTTTCTCTTCTTGGTTTTATATCATATATTCTCAAATCTACACTTTCTACAATCTTGCGTAACCTTTTATTATAACATCTATACGCCTTTTTGGTGGATGAATATCCTAGAAATATTGCTTCATCAGTCCTAGAGTCAAACTTGCCAAGGTCATCCTCGTTCCTTTTAATGTAACAATTAGTGCCAAATACTTTGAAATATTTGACTGAGGCTCGTCTTCCATACCATAGTTCATAAGGGGTCTTGTCCTTATTCACTATGAGTTGTACTCTATTAAGTATATAGACAGTTATGTATACAACTTCTCTCCATTATGCATCTGACATCTTTGCTTCATTAATCATTGTTTTGGCAGCTTCTTGGACTGTTCTATTTTTCCTTTCAACAAAATCGTTCTGTTGAGAAGTCTTTGCAGCTAAAAATTGTCTCTTAATTCCATGTGTCTCACAAAACTCATTGAACTCATTTAAAGTAAACTCTCCCCCATTGTCGGATCTAAGACATCCAATTTTCATATATGTCTCATTTTCAACCATTGCCTTGAAGATTTTGAATTTCTCAAAAGCTTCTGATTTTTCCTTGAGAAATGTCACCCAAGTCATCCTTGTGTAGTCATCAATGATCAACATGAAATAATATTCTCCTTGCATGCTTTTAGTTCGTGTTGGTCCATAGAGATTTGTGTGCACTATTTCCAGAGTATTTGAAGTCATGTGTTCTTTTGTTTTAAAACGGGTTCTAGTTTGCTTCCCGTGTTGACAATGTTTACAAACTGAGTTTAGAGGTTTTACAATTTTAGAAAAATCTTGTATAACTTCCTTCTTACTTATTTTGACAAGATTGTCAAAATTTAAGTGTCCCAACCTTCTGTGCCATAACCAACTTTCATCAACCATACTTAAGTAACATTTATTTTCATTTTCTAGGATGTATGCATTGTTTGAATTTTGTATAGCAATGCCAACAACTCTTCCTAATTCCTTTTTCCTGATTTCACATTTCTCTGAATAAAAAATACAGATGTGCCCCTGATCACATGTTTGACTTACACTGAAGAGATTAGGCTTGAGGTTTTCTACTATTAATACATTTTCCACTTTGGTATTGTTATTGACAACATATGTTCCTTTGCCAATGATCTTGGAAGACATATTGTCTCCAAATGTGACTTTAACCTTCTTATCTTTTAACTTTATGATTTTTTTGGGTCACCTGTCATGTGTTTTGAACACCCACTGTCCAAGTGCCATATGTTTTGCTTTTCTGTTACACATAGAGCAATCATGGAACTTTGCTTTTCTTCCTTTTCCCTCCAATACTTCTTATGCTTTGTGCCTTGAGATTTAATTGCAACAGTCTTCTTTGTAGGAGTCATCAATTTACAATCTCTCACCATATGCCCATGGTTATTACATTTGTAACACTCTATGTCATATTATTGAAGAAGTGTAAAAAGGTTATGATTTCCTTTTGGTGTGTTACTTGATGGCTTCTTCTTGTATTCACGAACCTTCCCATAAGCTCTACAATTTGAGGCTTTATGACCAAAGTTATTACAAGAGTAACAATGACCCAAAAAGATCCATTGGTATCTATTTGGTCTCTTAGGCACCATATTATTTCTATTTTTAACTTGAAAGTTTAGGGCAACTTTCTTGCTCTCTTCCTTTTTAACTGGACTATTTAGTGCTTTGGCATAGCTTTTCTTAATTCCTCCTTGGTTAGTGAAAGAGAAACATTATGGCACCTTTTCTTTGTTAAAACCCAAACCAAATATATCACTTGATGATATTTGGCTATTCAGGATGTCATCTAGAATCCTTGAAATTTTCTCAAACTTTGATTTGATAGATCCTTCATCAAGCTTTTTCTTGAATTGCATGATCTCTTCTTCAAGTCTCTCAGATTCCTATATTCATTTTTGAGCTCTAAGTTTAGGTCCTCCTCAATCCTTTTGGAATCTAGAAGTTGAGCTTCCAACTTACTAATGACATGATTTGATTGTTTGTTATTTTTTCTGCATTTCTCAAGTTCTCTAAGAGCGCTAACAAGTTCATCTCTTAAGTCTACTTCTCCTTCCACATCTGAGTCACTATTTGAAACCTGAGTATCTAGACCCATGAATAGAATTTCAGTTTCTTCATCTTCACTTGTATTTGCATCCTCACTATCTTCCATGGTGTAAACAATTTTGTTTTTCTCATAGGACTACTTCGTGTTTCCTATTTTACCCTTTTTTAACTTTGAAGTTTCTCTCTCATCACTATCATCTTGTTTAGGGTAAGTACATTTTGAATCAAAATGTCCAATTCTTCCACAGTTAAAACATTTCAGGGGTAACTTTCCTTTATATTTTCATGTACCTTTCTTAAGTTTTTAAATAAAAAGAGCTTCCTCATCATCTACATTCTCTGATTGTTTTTTGGTTAAGGCTTTAAATGCTTCTTCTTTTCTTGAGGATTCATTTAGTCCCATTGTCATCTCATATGCAGTGAGAATTCCATGTAGTTCATCTACTGTCACAAGGTCAAGATCATCTCTTTCTTCTAGGGTGGATACTTTTAAGTCATACTTCATTGGTAATGATCTTAGTACCTTGCTAACCACTTCTTTTTCTTTTAATTTTCCTCCAAGACCTCTAATAGCATTGAAAAACTCATCTCCTCTTAGAAGGTATTCCCCAATATTTTCTTCTTCTTTCATTTTAAGGCTCTCAAACTGCCCTTTGTATGTTTGAAGCTTGGATTCTTTGACTTTAGATGCCCCTTCATAGATAATTTTTAACTTATCCCATTCTTCTTTGGATGTCTTGCATCACATAACTTTTGTAAATACAGAGTTTGTCAATCCACTCAGGATTGCATTTAGAGATTTGGAATTACCTTCATATTGGGATAGTTCCACACTGTCTGTAGGTGCTTGATCTTCTATTTTATACTCCTTTTTAGTTGCTTCCCAAACCTTCCATCTAATGGACATTAGATGGTACTTCATTCTCACACTCTAGTATGCATAATTTTCACCTATGAATAATGGAGGTTTGTTAGTGGCTAAACCTTCTTATTGATCCATTAGTGGGTTTTAAATCAGATCTTCCTTCCAGTGGTTAAACTGTGGTGAAGGAACCTGCTCTGATACCAATTGTTGGATTATCCCACAATACTGAGAGGAGGCGGGGGGGTGTATCAGTATTGTCTTTTTCTTTTAAAATAAAAACACAAAATGAATCAAACAAGTTAAGTCATAAATTTTATCGTGGAAACTTCAAAGATAAAACCACCAATTCAAACTCATTAAAAAATGAATCTACAAAATTGCTTTATCTGCTGGTATAGAAAGGATGCATCAACACCCTGAGTTTTATGCCTGCTACAAAAGATAAGGATTCTTCGACACATTGGGTTTCTTCCTGCTGCAACAGACACAAATGCTACAACAACCTAGTTTCTGCTTGATCCAACAAAAAAGGATGCTACGACACCCTTTGCAGACTTATAGCCTGCCCTAGCGCCACCCTGCCACCCTGGACTGATTTTTATCAGTCTGTTATTCACTTCTTGGACTCTGTCATTCACAATCACAGAGACAAGTTATTTCCTTCAACCATTCTGTCAATAAGTACCTTCACGCTTCCTGTGAACACATCTCTTCACCATTGCGCCATTTCATTGATCATGCCTCTTCATGGATCTTCTAGTCATGACCTTCTGCATTCTCCATTTCCGCAACCATCCTAGGACGTTGATTTTATATCGGGCTTCTTCTTGACCATAGATATAATATATGATGTGCTATGTGGATTGCCTAAAATGACATTTCTCAAAATGTCTTTTCGAACTTAGCTTCCCACCTCAACCATTCTGCACCGTTGATCTCCTTGGAGCTCTTCATGACCGTCAATCTCCCAGAGTGCGGGTTGTAGAACTATGACATTCCAAAATACTTTTTTCTATTTTCCATCGTCCGCTTTTTGCCTTCCACATTCTGTTGGCAGATGTCTTTTCTCGATTTCTACAGTTGTCTTTCCGCACCAATCATTTTTCATCATTGATCTCCTTCGACCTCTTCGTGACCGTCGATCTCCATACTGCAGGTTGTGGAATGCGGGTTCTCAAAAACTCAAATGTTTCTTTCGCAATCCTCTACCTTCTAATTTCCACCTTCCACATTTTGATGGCGGACTTTGGGTTGCAGAAACCCATATTATTTTATACTTTAATTTCTCATCTTCCGCATTCCACTGGTAGACATTGGGTTGTGGAAACCCATATTATTTTATACTTTGAATTCTCATCTTATGTATTCTGCCTTTTACTTTTTGCTTTTCAATTTTCTTTTGAACCGTTGATTTCTTTGCGGCTTCACTCCTGACCGTAGATCTATGATCTAATGTGGATTGCGGACCTTCGCTTTTCTTTGTGTGGAAATCATTCCCCACCGTAGATTTCCTTGCGGATTCAATCCTATCCGTTGATCTATGATCAAATGTGAATTTGTGGATCTTCCATTTTCTTTGAGTGGAAATCATTCCCCACTGTAGATTTCCTTATGGATTCAATCCTGATCATTGATCTTCCAAACCTGATGCCAGATAGGATTCATAGGTCCAATACCCGATCCAATCAGCAAACAAACAGTCGTTGAGATGTCATCCACATTGTCCGATGGATATCAAACAGTTATATCAGATTTAGAAACACACACATATGCATAGAGAGATTCAAATAAATACTTATGGTGATGGAAACGAAGGTATAAATATATAAAAATACTTGCAAAGTAAACTATGTTCTTCATTCAACTTAACCAGAGGTACAATTTTCTCACACATAGACTCTGTACTCTCTACTCCACGCTCTCTCTTCACTCATACACTCATACACTCAACCTTTTCCTTTGTCATTGCTGAACTCATCCTACTACCATATCTACTGGTTATTCCTTTGTCATTCGTGAACACCTTTGACATCAATGACAACTATATTCTCAACAGTACATTCGCCATCCACCGTCTTTCTTTGGGCTAAGAATAGTGGGTACTGCAAAAGGACTCAAAATTTCTTTCACCCATCCTTTATCTAACAGCTCCTGTACCTATTGTTTGATCTATTCATTCTCTTAAGGAGTTAGTCTGTAGGTTGCCTTATTAGGTGAACTTGCACCAGGTATTAAGTCAATGTGATGACTAATACTTCTCACAGGAGGTAAAACATTTGGTAACTCATCCACAATAATATCAACATATTCATCAAGCAAGATTCTAACTTTAGTAGGAAAATCATCTAAATTTGTAGAAGTTAATATTACCTTTAGTTTGCCAACAAGGGAAAAATGTATCTCAGCCTCCTTCTTGACCTCTTGTAATAGTTCTTTCCCAGTCATCAGAAAAATATTCAACCCCAAACCTTCTTGAATTGCTTCATCCTCCAATGGTGACAATGTATGTCTTTTTCCATCCTTTTCCAGAGAATACATGTTCTTTCTTCCATCATGAACAACTTTTCTGTCATATTTCCATGGCCT
This sequence comes from Pseudotsuga menziesii, assembly GCA_001517045.1. NCBI lineage: Eukaryota > Viridiplantae > Streptophyta > Pinopsida > Pinales > Pinaceae > Pseudotsuga > Pseudotsuga menziesii. The sequence goes on along the minus strand of LPNX011118773.1, from coordinate 366,855 downwards.
CCCTAAGAGTATATGGCATATATCCATAGGCATTATATCACATAATACCACATCTTTATAAGTACCAATTTGAAACTCCACATTGCACTGCTCATTCACCAAGAGCTGATGTTAATAAATTGAGCACATAGATCTGTGGACAAATACACAACTCACAAGATAGATCACACAATTTACTCAGTTATTGAAGAATGAAACAATGCAAAAATGGCTTGCAGCTGTGAATGCTTTTCATTAATCAAAGTATAATTAGAAAATAATTACAATGAAGTACAATGGCTTAAATAGCCACTTGCAATTCGAATCCACATGAGGAAATTCGAATTGATTAGACTCTACTTGACTATAGGCAACTAAGACCTTGTCTAAATCATTGTCGAAGGACTCAATAGTTAACTGACCTTGTCTAAACCATTACCGGAGTTCAACGGAGTTCTAAAACACAACTCAAGTGTCTACTTTAGTGTTGACTGAGGCTAACTGACTGTGGTAGGTGAGAAATGCGCCTCTCCTGCATGCAGCCATGAAAACCTAGCGCTAACTAAATGTAGAGGACTAGAACTGAATGTAACTGACTCCTAACTTAGCTTGACTAGTCACTAACTGAACTCAATTGATGAAGGTTGGTATCGGCACTCCCAGTGGCTCCTAATTGTAGGAATTGATCTAGGAGGTTCCTAAACTGATGCATGTAAGTGCAATCAGTGGAAGTAGGCCTCAATTAGTGTTCCCCACACTTTAGTAACTAGAACATGTGCCCCAATTAGTCCAAGTGGACCTAATGGTGCTAGTGACTAAAAATAGACTGGATGGACTCCCGATTTAGACATGACTCCTGATTTAGACATATGACCAAGTTGGACAAGGGAGGATTAATAATCCTAACACCCCCCTTGAATTCTAACTTGGACAATCTGTGGGCCCTGGTAACTAATACCATAGGTCACCCATTACATCAAGTAAATTAAAGTAACTGCTCAATACAAGGAGTTGGGGATAAAACCACATGGGAAAAAATCCCCTCCTCTAATAAAGCATGTAGAATCGGGATCAATATGGTTCTTTTGTGCACAGGTATCCTGGGGCCTAAAATGTGAACCTCTCCATCATTATGTCTAGAGGAATCTTCCTCTTTGGAAGAAGAATGATATGCTCAACTAAATCAGAAATATAGACAGCTGCTGGATGATGATTGGACCCATGTAGAGCAACTGAAGTCAATTGATAAGTGAGAAAAGGTTCTTGAGGATTCAGAACATGTGAGGAACACTCAAGAAACTGATATGTTTAATCCATTAACAGCAAACCATGAGTGGTAAAATCAGCCCCAAGTGTTAGGAGCAAGTGTTTAGGCGGATGCAGAATGTCTTCCTCTTTACTAGTTCTGTGAGGAGATGAGCATGTGATCAATGATAGAGAAGCATTGGGACTGTGGAGAGTGAATGCTTGAGCTCCATAGTCTAATATAGCTTCAAAAATATATAATTATTCACAAAATAAAATATCAGCAACCTCATAAGAGGAAACTAACACCAAATCCCCAGCAACAGTTTTGAAGAGAAATTGTGGTACTTGATTTTTCACACCGAAATTGGTGAGAGCAGCTACAAGCATGACTGAAAGCTCTTGGATTTTAAAATATGAACCAAATAATATCATATTAGAAGGTAAATCATATCTAAATAGGTTCACAATAGATCCAAAACTGTGAAATGAAATCAAATCCCCAGCAGCAGTTTTGTAGGAGACTTGCGGTACTTGTTTCTTCACACTGTTGGTGAGAACAACTACACACAGTACTGAAAGATTATGAATTTGAAATATTAGATCATATCTAAATAAGATCATATAAGATCCAATAAGGTTAATATCAGATCCAAGAGGATGGTCCAACGAGACGATAGATGCACAGTTTTCTTCTTCTTCAAAATTTTGAATTTTGGTGCATGCAATCCTGTAGGAATTTGCTAGAAGATCTAGATCATGGGGAGCGAATGGATCACTCTGGTAATCTGATATTTCTTCCAAAATATCTAAGGTATTACATATTTTCACACCATCAGCAACAATAGAGGGAGAACAATCAAATTTCTCTTCACTTTCGGAAGCAATTACTGGCAAATTTTGCACAGAATTCAAAGCAAAATCACTAGAGGAGGAATTTACTTCTTTTTTATCTTGAACAAATTCAGCATAGATATTAGAGGCTGATAATTTTGGATTAGGAACTCTTATGGTGCTGGATGTGCTCTCCAAAGTGCTATTATGATCCTCATCAATCTTTCCAAAGGTTCTGTCCAATCTTGTCCAGAGTTCCTTTGGGTCTTCAATAGATCTACTAAGGTAGCGCTAGATAGGAGAAAGAGCCAATGTCATTGTTCCAAAAGCTGCATCACATTCATTCAGCCAGTCATTCTCACTAAAACACTCTTCACCGAGTCCAATAGACACTCCATAGAGACCTCGTCTCATCAGAGATGCAATCATCTTCTTCTTCCATTCTGAATAGTTTGTGAATAGGGTGAGAAGAGGAACTAATGAATCCATTCGAAGTTGTACCCGCAATTACAAAAAAAGACAAAGTAAGGTCGAACAGCCTACACATTTTAGGTTTTCATCACACCCAACATATTTGATCAAGCAAGCTTGATCAACAATTCCTTAACTTGGGGTATTAAGTGGTAAACTTTCTGCTTCTGGTGCAGAACTGGAAGGAGCAATTTTGCTCAAAAAAAATGATCTAGCTGGAGATCTGAGGAGGAGAAGTGCCTTGTCCGCCAAGGTTCTAATACCATATTAAATTGAGCACATATATATGTGGACAAACACACAACTCACAAGATAGATCACACAATTTACTCAGTTATCGAAGAATGAAACAGTGCAAAAATCGCTTGCAGCTGTGAATGCTTTTTATTAATCAAAGAGTAATTAGATAATAATTACAATGAAGTACAATGGCTTAAATAGCCACATGCAATTTGAATCCACATGAGAAAATTCAAATTGATTAGACTCTACTTGACTGTAGGTAACTAAGACCTTGTCTAAATCACTGCCAGAGGACTCAATAGTTAACTGACCTTGTCTAAACCATTACCGGAGTTCAACGGAGTTCTAAAACACAACTCAAGTGTCTACTTCAGTGTTGACTGAGGCTAACTGACTGTGGTAGGTGAGAAATGCGCCTCTCCTGCATGCAGCCATGCAAACCTAGCGCTAACTGAAGGTAGAGGACTAGAAATGAATGTAATTGACTCCTAACTCAGCTTAACTAGTCACTAACTGAACTCAACTGATGAAGGTTGGTATCGGCACTCCCAGTGGATCCTAAATTGTAGGAATTGATCTAGGAGGCTCCTAAACTAATGCATGCAAGTGAAATTAGTGGCAGTAGGCCTCAATTAGTGTTCCCCACACTTTATTAACTGGAACATGTGCCCCAATTAGGCCAAGTGGACCCAATGGTGCTAGTGACTAAAAATAGACTGGATGGACTCCCGATTTAGACATGACTCCTGATTTAGACATATGACCAAATTGGACAAGGGAGGATTAATAATCCTAATAGATGTCCTTTCTGCAACTAGAACACTTTGTAAGTGTAGAAATAATAGATCAATTCTATTAGCAATGATGCTAAGAAGAATCACATGAAATAGATCTTGCTACTAAGAACTCTCACAAGCATACACAAGAAAAATAGAGAGAAGAAAAGAGATTGAATCACATGAATGAAGAGATGAATATTGGTGTGTATCCTTCCATTGAATAATGATGAATAATAGTGTACATAAATAGTACATCCCTCATATGAAAATCGAGTTGTATGGAGACAACTCATAAATCTCAGAAAGGATGACTTACCAAAATATAGAAAACCCCCACAGGTGGCTAAAGCACTTCCCAAATATATCAAGGACCTCACGAATTGGAAAAAGCATGATTGAGTTGTCAAGGAGATGGAAAAAACATGCTAATCCTAGAAAATGGAGAGAAAGTCATGAATGATGGGTTGGCAACAAAAGGACCCAGTTTCCTAGTTTGACTAGCTTTACCTTATCCACAGAAAAGCAGGAAAAGCATAATAAAGCAGAATCTATTGTAAAGTGTTGTATACTAATTCTGGATGGTCAAAAGGTGGTCAAGATCAACCCAGAATCAGAAATAAAGCATTCCCAGGATATAGATGGCATGTATTGACTTTAAGGTGTAAGTGGATGCCAACTAATTAAGCTAGTGGGTGAATAATTAATCAAATAATGATTAATTATTTTATCCTAAGTTATGAGTGGGTCTAATATATTCCAAAACCCCCCTATAAGTTTGACTTTATGATGGTATGTCAAAAGTATGGATGCATATTGGGCCCAACAATAAGGCTATGGTCACCCTTTAACAATTATTATGTCCAGAAAAGTGAGGAAAGAGGCAAAACCACATGGGGAAAATCCTCCCTCAAGAAAGGACAAGGAACAAAATTTTGAAATAATATATCTTCAAAATATATTTATCTTCAATTGAATGAGCTGGATGAACTGCTTCTGGATGGAAGACTTGTTGAAGAAATCTTGAACTCCAAGATCATGCGCTAGAGTGTAGAACCTGCAAGAAGGAAGAGGAGAGACTCCTTGTATCTCATCAACTGATGAAGTAGGAGCATTATATGAATGCTTCTTGCTGCTGTCAAACTCTGATCTATGAAAAAAATATGAAATGGAAAAGAGATCTATGCATATTCCTTCCCAAAGAGTACAAAAATTAAGACAATTTATTTCACACTCAATTCCTTGAATAGCTGCAAAATTGTGATGTGAATCACATGTCAATCTTCCAATATGATGTAGAACATTTCTAGATCTGATATGAGGCTGATAAAACTCTGATATATAATAAATATTAGCATATGTAACAGCAAAGACAAAGGCTTCAGTGGCTCCATGAGGATATAGGCCTAGACTAGGAAAACTATGAGCAACTGGGGAAAACTGATAGGCATAAAAATATGAATGATGGATGGGAATAAGATATGAACTATAAGTGTTTAGAACAGATCCAAACATATTTAATATTAGTCCAAATATGACTAAGGTCATGGATAACCAACCACTAAAATATAGACAAGACTTCAAACCATGTATGATAAGTAACACTACATAAGAGACCAATGAGGAATCAACCAGTGAACTTGGTATTTGTATAGTCTTAAGATTATTCAGAGGTATGGTATATGGTATGGATGGTTGTATGATATGTGTATCAACCTACAAATATGCTTCTAAATCAGAATCCAAAGGATCACATATAATCATATCAGTAGAGTCATGGGAATACACTGGTAATGAATCCTCTGTATGAAAGGAGGAAAGAATGAGATGTTCACAATCTTCAAGAAGGATCTGATTATTGATGCCAAGAACAAAGGAGGAGATGCTAAATTACATGAGATCAATTAAGTTAAGTTGTATGACACAAATAAGGCTTGATTTGGCTAAGCAAACATCTTGGAAATCACTGGGTTGTGCACCATCAATGAGAGAGGTATGCACAAGGTGTGAAGAGTCAGGCACATAGATCTCATAATCTAATATAGGAGATATAGAGAATAATGAATTGGTGATATTATCATCATCAATATCAATATAAGCTCCATATGCTACTTCTTTTTCATCAATAGTATCACAAGAAGAAAAATCACCTTCAAGAGACACAGAAAAAGATGGCTCTTCAAGATTTGCTTCTTCATTGAAGTAGGAAGCATTCGAATCAAGGAGAGTACAGCAACATGAACTGTATGATAAAATTATTTATCATGATAAAATTCATAAAATAACGTAGAGGCCAAGAAATCTTGAGAGAGAGAACAAGAGGAGATGTTGGGTTTGCTCCATGCTTCATCTTCTATTTCTTGCAAACCAAAAGCTTTGTCTAAATTGTTCCAAAGCTCAAATGGATACTCGAAAGAATCTATGAGATGATGTCTATTTGGAGACATTCCCAAACACATAATTCCATAATCTCTATCACAATTATTTATCCAATCAATCTTCTCTTCATAAGACTCAGGTTTGCTCAATGCACCAATGGAGACATCAAAGAGACATTGCCTCTTCAAGTATGCACTCATCTTTGGCTTCCAATCAACATAGTTGAAAGGAGACAATAGAGGAACTTTTGAATCCATATATAAGTTGTTGATATGATCTAGGAGATACTCTCTGCAACCTGCAAAACAAAACTAGGAGAAAATCTTGTAAGCTAGACAAGCTCTTCTTCAGTGAGGGATATGAGACTGGATGCGCTCCTCAACTCTGTAGAACTTGATCAACCTTGCTGCTATGATACCATGTAGAAGCTTGCAAGGTTGTGCTCCCTATAGCTCTGATACCATGTATAAATAATAGATCAATGCTATGAGCAATGATGCTAAGAAGAAGCACATGAAATATATCTTGCTACAAAGAATTCTCACAAGCATACACAGGAAACATAGAGAGAAGAAAAGAGACTGAATCACATGAATGAAGAGATGAATATTGGTGTGTATCCTTCTATTGAATAATGATGAATAATAATTTACATAAATAGTACATCCCTCATAGGAAAATCGAGTTGTATGGAGGCAACTCATAAAGCTCAAAAAGGCTGACTTACCAAAATATAGAAAACCCCCATAGGTGGCTAAATCACTTCCCAAATCTATCAAGGACCTCATGAATTGGAAAAAGTATGAGTGAGTTGTCAAGGAGATGGACAAACATGCTAATCCTAGAAAATGGAGAGAAATTCATGAAGGATGGGTTGGCAACAAAAGGACCCAGTTTCCTAGTTTGACTAGCTTTACCTTATCAAAAAAAAAGCAGGAAAAGCAGAATAAAGCAGAATATGTCGTAAAGTGCTGTATACTAATTCTGGATGGTCAAAAGGTGGTCAAGATCAACCCAGAATCATAAATAAATCATTCCTAGGATATATATGGCATGTATTGACTTTAAGGTGCAAGTGGATGCCAACTAATTAAGCTAGTGGGTGAATAATTAATCAAATAATGATTGATTAATTATTTTATCCTAAGTTATGAGTGGGTTTAATATATTCCAACAATAAGGAGTGGGATGTTTCATCCTTTTCAATCCCAGCTTCTCTACCATCTAATTATAGACCAAATTATTTGTACTACCACTGTCAATAACCATCTTACAACACTTCCCTTGTGACTTGCATTTAGTCCTGAACAAAGTCTTTCCCTAGGCTGGTTCATGTGCTTTCTTCTCTGTATTTATTAAAAATATCTTCATTATAAGATATTCTCCTTCCTCAGGAGGATTATTCACCTCTGCTTCTTCACTGGACTCCTCGTGAGCCTCAACAATGTTTGCATTCCTCTGAGCTGCAGGTTTCTTCCTTGGGCACTCCCATGACATGTGTCCAATTTCTCTACATGAATAGCATTTCACTTCTCTATTTGTACCTCTTCCTCTGCCTCCTCTGAATCCTCCTCTTTGGATTACCTGGCTACTAGAACCTTCTCCCTAATCTTTAGGAGTCCTACCTCCTCTGTTTGGAAATCCTTTCCCTCTTGCTGCATTTCTCCCTTTGCTCCTTTGGTTATGTTTTCTTAGTATCTTTTCTTCTATCCTTGAGGTTGCCTGATAAACATATTTAACAATTTTCAAATTAAACAAGCTCATCTCATCGTGTATCTCAAATTTTAGACCATTTATATATCTAGCTACTCTTTCTATGTCCCCTTGTGTCTGGCCAGCTCTAATACTCAGCTTAAAAAATTCTTTTGTATATTCTTTAACAGTCATACTTGTCTAAGATTTTGTAGCTGTCTAATGAGAGTCAACTGATAATCCTTACGCATAAATTGACTTTTAATTTTATATAACCTTTTATCCCAAGATTTGATTTTGGGGTTACCTCTTCTTTCTCTGTGGATCTGAAATTCATCCCACCATATAGTTGTATTCCCTTTTAGTCTATTCGCTGCACATCTCAACTTATTTTTATCTTTAATTTATTCAAAGTCAAAATACTTGTTTAAAGCATTGATCCAGTCCATGAGTTATTCAACATTAAGATTACCTTCATACATGGGGACTTCAACTCTAGGTGATCAAGGAGGATATTGGTGGCCACCCTCCTATTCCACTTGGACTCCCACCATTGTTTCTTTTAGTTTTCCAGTTTTATTAATTGTAGCACAATTTACTATGTTTGGCAGTTTTCGGGTCTTAAACTTTCGAAGCCGTTTTGAGGCCCTAAACGATGTTTTTTTGGCATCGAATGGTCCTGCAAATATGAGTCCATTTTGGACTCAATATTTGTCATCCATGGATGTAGTCCTTGAATAGATATTTCTAACGATGTATCATGTGCGTCAAACAGAGGTAGTATGCCAAAGTTACAACCCCGGGAAATTGATGTACCAAGTTACCCAACGGGGCCCACATTCTGGTGTTTCACCTCCTAGGGTTAGGTTTTTGGATGTGCAGGGTTTCCATTGTTTTTCAATAATATATAGGCCTTCGAGCCTCATTGTAACATAGAGTTTAGAGGCATGTAGCAGCCACATCTCTTCTCAGAGTGTTGAGGCCTAGAAATTCGTAGGCAACAACAGCAAGGGATTCTCCCCAGTTAACGTTCCCAACTAGCCTGTGACTGTTTGGTGTAGGGAATCCGTCCGGTTTGTGGTCCAACTACTGTAGGTCAAGTAACAAAAATAAAGGGTTTTACCGGTTGCGGCCCGGTCCATTGTGTGTATTTTTGTGTTTTTAGTTTTAAGTTTGATATGCAAGTGCCTATCTAGAATGCAAGGAGTGGTCACAATGTGATGTGCAGGTTCTTACCTCTCGTCTTAGACTCTCTTGCATCTAAATCACACACAACAAGGAATTAAAACTAACTACCTAACCTATCTCTAGGGAGCAAGATGATCACTTATTAATGAGTAATGTATTTTGTGCATGCATTATGAAAAATCACAAATAGCTGATACTTCTTTCAAAACACATGAACATTTAAAGATATTTGAACAACCAGGTAGCCAATTGTTTATGAACAACATTCATTATTCATAGTTGAAATTTTCATAAAATAAACCAGAGATCATTCATACAAGAACATAGGTTCAAAGAGTTAGAATGATCTCATAGTTAATGGACACAAAGCTGAAAATGAAATAGTTCCTCTTTAACCAATCCATAGCATAACATTTGAACATTCCACCAAGCTTTCTCCAACAGGCAAACTGTAATTATCTATTGCAAAAGGAAATAGTTCTTCTTACAATATGTCTTCACCAATCTAACTGGGAAAAAGTCCCCATTCCCTCTAACTTTCCTTTCTTTATACAAAAACAACAAAACCTTTGGGTTGCCCCACCCCTTGACCTTCCGGATCCCCCGACCATTTTAATCTCACAATTTTGTCTTTTTTGTGAGTGCTCATGATTCATATAACGCATTACATTTCGGATTAAACTTATGAGTACTGGGCTTCTGTTGTTATTGATTCTGCTTTGTCTTTTATTTGTCTTTTTAAGATCCCATTGATCTCAGGACAAACTCTGCTTATCACTTTTCAGCCAACTTCCCTCAGCTTTATCCTTCAGCTATGTCTTCTTGCAGTAGTAATCTGAAGAATCTTCTAAGTCCGTCTGTAGTTAAAACAAAAATTCATCATTAATTCAGACTGCATCTTTTCAATAAACTTAAACCATACTAACAATAAAACTGATCATCAAAATGAGGCCCTGTACTGCGCTCTCATCGTGAAAACCTTAACAAGAATTAAAAACCACCACTGCCCACAAAGGGGGTTAAAAACTCACAATACGACTAGGAAAAACCTTATCGACGGATTGAACCATTAAAGAATCGGTAGGATAGTCTTACTCACAGCCACAACAGCGGGCTTTAGACGAACAATGAGTTCTGCTGGACCATTAAGTCTATTGGCGTCAAACAGACTAAATGCCAAAGCATCGGGCGGAAAAGCTCCTTGTCGGCGAACGGAACAACATAAACGTCGAGAGGTTAGTGCATTACGCAGCCGCAATGGCAGAAGATAAAAGACTACGGGCTCCGCGGAAAATAAACATATCGGCGAAAACCAAAACAAAACAGCAGCGAGTGGAGCAGTTATATGGCGGACATTTAATTTGCTCGGGAGCCGCAATGGCGAAAAGTAATCAAACTACCATCTTCGATCAAAGTCATAAAACTTTTCGATATGGCGCAGAAACATCATGAAAATGTTAAGTGTTTGGAAAATTTTAAGGTTGTGCAGCAGTCTAAAAAGTCGGTCTCATCTCCAAAATAGCCACTTCATAAAGATCAAACACCTCGACACAAACTTAAACCAACCTCCGACAACGCAAATCAAGTCAACCTAATAACGTCACGGCATGGGAAAAGTCAACGCTATCCGTTAGAACAATCATCGTTCAGCTTCCGCAGCGGCGGCCCCGTAGGGAAAAATGGCTCCGATGCGTTGTTTAAATGACCTCCGATCAACCAAACTAAACAAAAAAAATATTAATGTTCCAAAAGACTTTCGGCTGGGTAGCGATGAAAATTTTGTTTCACCTCCGAAACAGCGGCGGAGGCGAGAAAAAGACTTCCGATATCAAAGAAAGAAATCAAAGATCAAAATATAACACTTTAAATCCAACTTCAAATACCTCAACCCAAAGTAGTTTCAGACATAAGCAATTTTCCGAAAAGCATGAAAGCAGTTAACCTCAAAAAACAATCCAAACTTATAGTAGAGGGAATACAAAACAAAGTTCATGGGTTCAAACAATTTTAGGCAAGATAAAAATTAAGAGGAGGGTCCAAAATTTCGAAAATTTGGGAAAATAGTTGCAGCTGCAACAATTGGCGACTACCTGGTGAACCTAGATCTCTGGACAATTTATTCCTTAAGTAAGAGAGTGTTTAACAATAAAACGAACATGTTAAATTCTTCTAGATGTCTGGATTTCCCAAATGGAAAATATATGTACTTTTAATAATTGATGATATTCCAATTTAGGAAAATGGAAACCAAGATTTCCGAGTCAAGATAACTCTTTCGAGGCCAGGAAGATGAGTTTCATTTATTACCTTTGTCTTCGGGTAGCTTCCAACTTGGACACCACAGGATTGTAACATATGGTAAACAGAAATATTCATTTGTTCCTCATTCCCATGCCATTTTGCACTTTTTGGACTTTTTTGTCCTTTGTGAGTCCTCCTGCATGCCCTTCTTTCTGAATTTTTATTCAGGCTCCTCTATCCATAGTGTCCTTTTGTGTGAGAGATGTATTTAACTTTCAGCTCATGGACGAACAAGAACTTTTGGCAATCTAGTACTTATAGGGTTTAGTACTTTGTTTTAATACATATTGATTTCTTAGGATTTTTCTTCATTGTCTTTCTTTTGGATTTAAATTCTTGGCATGGGATTATTTATATATAATATACTGTTTACCTTGCTTCCTTTCCGTGGGTCTTTTGCTATCACTCCCTAGGGAATTTTTAAATGTGAGATGGATGGAGCCTCAAAATAGTATTCTAGACCTTTTGATCCTGAGTTATTTTACAAGGATTAAGTAGGACTTCAATGTGTTCATAGCCATTCGGGAAAACTGCTAAACTAGAAGAAATTCTTTCGGATAAAATAACAGTACACAGTCTTACACTCAAGGACTTTAACTACTTCAGAATTCTGATGCTCTCCATACAACCAAAGGTTTGCCCTTTTTATTGAAATCAACCAAAATCTAACTAAAACCAACAGAAATAAAATAAATAAAAATTAAACAAACAAAGCAAATTATTTATGTACAAAACAAAAGAACAAAAACAAAAACTCAGGAAAAATAAGGTTTGAGAACTAAACCATTTACTGGTAAGTTCTCTTCCCACCCCTGTAAACCTTGCAATTTATAGGTTGAGGGGCCAAGTTTTGCCGCAATCCGGAAAGGGCCTACCCATAACTGTTGGAATTTCGTGTGTTTTCCTTTCTCATCATGGGGGTGGTCCCATTTGAGAACCAAATCTCCCACCTCGAATTCTTTAGTTCCGACTTTGTGTTTGTCAAACCATCTCTTTACTATCTTCTGTTGTTGTTTAAAACGTTCTCTGGCCTTGGATCTGGACTCTTCTGCCTTCAAAATATTATGTATCCTTATCTGCAAGACTTCATTATCTGATCCTCTGGATTCCTAAGCTATTATGGAAGAGGGTAGCATGATATTGGGGGGTAGAATGGCCTCTTTTCCATAAACAAGGGTATACGGGGACACACCTAATGAAGTCTTGGGGGTGACCCTATCAGCCCAAAGAGCATTTGGTAATGCTGAGTGCCAACTCCTCTGATTTTCTATCACCGTCATTTTTAAAATCCTAATCAGATTCTTGTTTGTAGATTCAGCCAAACCATTTCCTTGTGGATAGTAATTTGCAAAGTAATGCAACTTAATTCCTTTCTCATGAGCAAATGCAGTTAATCTAATCGAGGAAAAGTAAGTATCATTATCGAAAACTAAAGAAATTAGAACTCCAAACCTGGTCATAATATGATCTTGCAATAAGTCCATGACCGCATCTTCATTTACTTTACGCAACGGAATGGCTTCAACCCAACGAGTGAAGTAATTGGTTGCTGTTAGAATATACTTGTGTTTCCAGGAAGAATTCGGATTTATCTCCCCAAGGATATCCATCCCCCACTGCTCAAAAGGTTCTGTTATCATCACAGGCTTTAATGGTCCTGCTGATTTAACTTGTCTTCCACCACACCTTTGACAAATGTCGCACTTTCTGACATGGGCGTGTCCATATTTGAACAGTGTGGGCCAATAGTAACTGGTTCTGAGAATTTTATGTGCTATAGTATCTCCGGAGAAATGTCCTCTAGCAGGCCCATCATGTAAATCTATCATTACCTTCTTCACATCTTCCTTTTCTAAGCATCTAAGAAGAACTCCATCATACTTCTTTCTGAATAATATTCCTTCAACAGTCTGATATGAGGCTGATTTAAGACGCAGTGCTCTTCTTTGCTTAGAATTCCAATGATCAGGTAACAATCCCGCCTGAAGGTAATGCACAAGGTCTCGATACCAAGAGTCCAGAGCTGTGAAAAGAGGACATACATCCATCAAATGTAACTCAGCTTCGTTTTCCCAGCTCTTTTCTTCATTGTCTTTACTTTCAGTCATTAGTTTGCACAATCCCTACCCTTTAACTATGGAGGCTGGCTTGAATTCGAGGTCATACTCCTGTAGAGCTGTTACCTAGTTGCCTCTTCTTTCTCCTAACTCCTTTTGTACAAAAAGAGACCTCACAGCTGGGTGTGGAACTATTACCTTTGTCCGGTTCTTAAGTATATATGGCCTGAATTGTTTTACTGCTTTGAACACGACATTAGCTTGTTTATCCACATCTGGGTAATTCAATTCGACCCCTTGCAGACCAGTGCTCATAAATGATATGGGGAACTCATCTCCCCCATCTTCCTTTTGGGTAAGCACAGCTGCTAGTGAATCATCAGATGCGAAAGTGTACAAAATAAAATCTTTCTCAAAATCTAGACTTTTGAGGGAGGGTGTGTGCGCAACAACTGTTTTAATTTTACTAAATGCGTTCTTCTCTACATTAGTCCACTTGAATTGTACACTTTGCTTTACCATTTGCTGCAAAGGTTTAACAATTTGAGCGAAATATGGCACAAACCTTTGCACAAAATTTATTGTCCCCATAAATGACTGCATGCCCTTTTTATTATGGGGTAGAGGAATCTATTCGATAGCTTTGATCCTCTCTGGGTCTATGGAGATCCCTTTCTTATATACCACGTGGCCGAACAACTTACCTTTGGTAACGGCAAACACGCACTTCTTGAGGTTTAGTGAGATACCATATTTTCGGCAGTGTTCAAAAATCCACTTTAGATGAAATGCGTGTTCCTTTCTTTTCTTTGAGAAAATCGTGATGTCATCAAGGTATACTACATCACTGCGGCCAATCAGACCATGGAAATCTATGTCCATAGCCCTCTGGAAAGTAGCTCCAGCGTTTATGAGTCCAAAGGGCATCCTTCTATAAGCAAAAGTTCCCCACCTGGTTCTGAATGTCATTTTAAGTCTGTCTTCTTCAGCTACTAACACTTGATTGTAGCCTGAGAATCCATCTAATAAAGAGAATAGTTCAGAACCTGAAACCATTTGCAATATCTGCTCCATGGGTGGAACAGGATAATTATCTTTATCTAAGGCGCGATTTAAGTTTCTAAAATCCACACATAGCCTGATTTCTCCGGATTTCTTCCTTACTGGTACTAGATTTGAAACCCATTCTTAGTGTCTAACCTTGAAGATAATTATAGCATCCAATAGTTTCTTAACTTCACTCTGGATTAAAGGCTCTAATTTTGGATGCATTTTCCTTAAAGGCTACTGATAAGGTTTGATTCCAGATCTGATGGGGATAACATGCTGGATAATATTGGTGTCATATGTCTTCAGACCTTCATAGGTCCAGGCAAAAACATCTTTGTATTGTTTGAAAAGACTGATAAACTTATTCCTTTCACATGGGGAGCAACACTTTCCCAAAGTCACATATTTAGGCTCAATTTCAGTCCCCAAATTAATCAACTCGAACTGTAGAGACGAGCTATGAGTCTTCACATTTGCTGGTCTTCTAAATTTCTCGTTTAAATCAAACATCCGTTCTAAAGTCCCGATTCCCTTAGGAATAAAATTATTGAATTTTAGCTTAGCTTGATGTTCTACATCGTCAATAATCGCGCCTCTGAAGGTCTCATCATTTGTCAAGCATTCTATAATCTGCTGATCATCATCGAACACTCGTAGATTGGTAATCATATCTGGAACTGAAGGCCTGAAAAGCAATTCAACAGAGCATAAGCCTCGCAGCTGAGGTGGCCAACAAGTTAGCTGTTGCATTCTTAAGTCTAGGAATCAATACACTATTAAATGCATTAAAACATTTAAGTAAATCCAATACTTCATTTTGATAAGCTTTTAAATGAGGAGAAATGCAATGTATTTGATTTCGAATTTGTTTTACAATTATTTCAGAATCTCCAAACACTTTCAGATTTTTTGCCTTTAATTCAATTGCTTTCCTTAACGCTTCATATTCAGCTGTGTTATTGGTACATTCAAACTCTAACCTACATGAAAGAAAATGTTTGTTTTTCTTAGGGTCAATAAGGACACAGCCGACTCCTGACCCCTCTAAAGTTTTAGAACCATCAAAGAAAAGCGTCCAAAAATAGCTAACCACTACTGTGTGAGAATTGACGTCTACATCTACAGCTAAGTCTACTATTTTACAATCGATTTCATCAGCCTGTGAAAACCGAAGGAGATCAGGCTGAGCGTCTGATGTATTGCTGGCTTCTTCCGCTTGATAGTTTCCTGGTTCCAGCTCAATAAAGTAATTTCCCAAAACAGAATCCACTGGTTCATTTTTACCTTCGAACTGAGTAACATTATGTTTTATGTGGGGCTCCCTCAGAACTTTAATTTGATTTGGGCTTCCTTTATATGGTAGCCACAGGTGTGACCAATCCGAGGCAAAATATCCATTCAGCTTTACCGACCAATCTCTACTCAAAACAAGTCCATAAGCCTCCGGTATGTCAACCACCACAATATTAATGAATTGACATACCTTATCATTTGAAGATAAGCGAACGAGAACATCCTCCATTTCCCCAATTACCTTCACATTCGTTCTATCCAACTAAACGACCCTCTAGGTAGATGGTTTAGGTTGTCCATTTATCTTTTTGCAGATCGACAACGGCATGCTGTTGACTGATGCCCCCGAGTCTATTAGGCAGTTATGCACGTTGTGGTTGAAAATTTCCAAAGTAAGGAGAAAAGGTGGATTCTTGCTTTTAGGCTTACCTCCCATACTTGCTTCACCAATTTCTTCCTCTTGGGGCTGATTGTTAGTGGGCATCCTCTCCTCTGATACTTCAAGTGCTTTCAATAACTTTTCTTTCTACTGCGGCACATTGCACATTTCAAATAATGAGATGTTTGCCCTTACCTTTTTGATATCCTCCACAATGTCATAATCCATCTTATGTTCTGTAAGATTCGATTTAACATTATTTATTTTTTCTTCATTGGGCTTAGTAGGCATGTTAACCTGTCTAGGATTTTGACTGGTGATGGTAAATTCCAGAATTTTATTAGTTGAGGAGTTGTTTTGAAGTTTCTTAACATTCTTTTGAAGTCTCTTGATCTTCGGGAGCATAAGACTGTTTTCCTTAATCAACCCCTGGCTTCTCGTCGTTACGTTTGTTTCTAGGATGCCCTCATGTCTTAGATCCTTTTCTTGCTCAGCATCAAACAATGATACACAATCCCATAAAACCATGGCTACATCCTCCTGTTTTTCTGTTGATTTATTGTTGTCTTTACCTTCTTCATCGTGGTCCTCAGTTAATTTGGAATCCAACAACTGATTCATGACCAACATCATTGAATTTATCCATTGAGGAAAATTCTTTTCAGAATGGGGTTGTTGGTGGAAAGTGCAAAATTTATCCATTCCTACCTCCATTAAATTCATAGGCGGCAGGGCTGTGTGGAGGGGGTTGGGATTGATTGTTATCTTCCCTTTTCTTGTAATAAGGCTTATAGAACTTTTGGGCTTCCTTTTCCTTTTCCAAGTCTATCATTCTGTTAGAGAGCTTCTGCATCATCTTTGCCATTCCCTCGAAATCTGGTGATTGTTCCTCTTTAGGCTTAGTAAACAACAAAGCTTTTCTCCCAACAATTTTATCTCCTGACCGTTCAGGATAATCTTCGATGCTTTCTTTTTTAGCCTCTACTCTCTCTGCTTCTTCATAAGTCTCTGCTAGCGTAGGTTTGGCCTTCATTTTGGAAAACATGGCCAACTCGGGTCCTAGAGTTGAGGTATAATATTCAATCAGGACTTTATCCGAGGGTTTGTCAGCTTCAGAAAAATTATTAAGATAGGCTGCGAATCTTTGGGTAAAACTATGCACCTTCTCTTTTCTTTCTTTATTTAAGGCGCACAGTCCTTTCATGAGAGTTGCATGAGTTTTTTGGGTTGCATACTTACTTCTAAAAATCCTTTCAAAGGTATCCCAGTCTGGGATAGTGTTTGCAGGCAAACTGAAATACCATGATGCTGCTGCTCCTTTAAGGGTGTGTGGGAAAAGTCTACAAACTACATCCTCATATTCCCCAGCCCTTAATCCCTCTATTGCCAAATAGAAACTTTGCAAATGGTAATTTACTAACATCTTCTCATTTGGATCAAACTTAGGCAGCATCTTTTCAAACGCTTGAGGTAAATCATGCAAAGGAGGTGTTAGGTTTAAAGGTGATCTGGATTTCCAAGCAGGTGGTGGATTTGGTGGGTTGGGTGGCTGATTTGTGTTTATGCCTGCCATGAGTCTGGGTGGAGAGTGAGGTGGTGAATGAATAGGAGTATGAACAGGTGAACAATAAGGTGTATTTGGTCCCAATTGATTCAAAGGCTGAACCACCTCCTGTAAGGCTGTTTCTACCAGTTCTTCCAAATCTCCAACCAACACTGAGTCTTCCAATATAGGACGGTCTTTCTTTTTATCTTCTCTTCTGGGCAAGTCAGGGATAATTGGTAATCCTCCAATATTATTCACATATTCCCTAGTGTGTCTTCTCAGATCATTAACTACTTCGTTATCGATAGAATACAAGTGCTCTTTACCCTTCTCTTCAGGAATAGGATCAGGAAACAAACTGCTTTCTAAACTGTCACCAGTGGAATAATCTCAAGAAAACAGGTTTCCTCGGCCAGCCATGCACTGGCTGCCCTCCTTCTAGCTCCAGAAACTGTTGAGGCCTGGAAATTCACAGGCAACAACAGCAAGGGATTCTCCCCAGTCAATGCTCCCAACTAGCCCGTGACTGTTTGGTGTAGGGAATTCATCCGGTTTGCGGTCCGGCTACCGTAGGTCAAGTAACAAAAATAAAAGGTTTTACCGGTTGCGGCCCGGTCCACCGTGTGTATTTTTGTGTTTTTATTTTTAAGTATGATATGCAAGTGCCTATCTAGAACGATCTCACAGTTAATAGACACAAAGCTGAAAACGAAATAGTTCCTCTTCAACCAATCCATAGCATAACATTTGAACATTCCACCAAGCTTTCTCCAACATGCAAACTATAATTATCTATTGCAAAAGGAAATAGTTCTTCACCAATCTAACTGGGAAAAAGTCCCCATTCCCTCTAACTTTCCTATCTTTATACAAAAACAACAAAACCTTTGGGTTTCCCTGCCCCCTGACCTTCCGGCTCCCCCAACCGTTTTAATCTCACAATTTTGTCTTTTTTGTGAGTGCTCATGATTCATATAATGCGTTACATTTCGGATTAAACTTATGAGTACTAGGCTTCTGTTGCTATAGATTCTGCTTTGTCTTTTATTTGTTTTTTTAAGATCTCGTTGATCTCAGGACAAACTCTGCTTATCACTTTTCAGCCAACTTCACTAAGCTTTATCCTTCAGCTATGTCTTCTTGCAATAGTGATATGAAGAATCTTCTAAGTTTGTCTGCAGTTAAAACAAAAATTCATCATTAATTCGGAGTGCATCTTTTCAATAAACTTAAACCATACTAACAATAAAACTGATCATCGAAATGAGGCCCTGTACTGCGCTCTCGTCGCAAAAACCTTAACAAGAATCAGAAACCACCGCCGCCCACAAAGGGGGTTAAAAACTCACAATACGACAGGAAAAACCTTATCGACGGCTTGAACCATTAAAGCATCGACAGGATAGTCTTACTCACAGCCACGATGGCGGGCTTCAGACGGACAACGAGTTCCATGGGACCATTAAGTCTATCGGCGTCGAACAGACTAAATGCCAAAGCATCGGGTGGAAAATCTCCTTGTTGGCGAACGAAACGACATATACATCGGGAGGTTAGTGCATTACGCAGCCGCAATGGTGTAAGATAAAAGACTACGAGCTCCGCGGCAAATAAACATATCGACGAAAACCAAAACAAAACAGCGGCGAGTGGAGTAGTTATATGTCGGACATTTAGTTTGCTTGGGAGCCGCAATGGCAAAAAGCAATCAGACTACCACCTTCGATCAAAGTCATAAAACTTTTCGATGTGGCACAGAAACATCATGAAAACGTTAAGTGTTCGGAAAATCTTAAGGTTGTGCAGCGGTCTAAAAAGTCGGTCTCATCTCCGAAACAACGGCTTCATAAAGATCAAACACCCTGACTCAAACTTAAACCAACCTAATAACGTCACGGCATGGGAAAAGTCAACGCTATCCATCAGAACAATCATCGTTCAGCTTCTGCAGCGGCGGCCTCATAGGGAAAAATGGCTTCGAAGCGTTGTTTAAATGACCTCTGATCAACCAAACTAAACAAAAAAAAATGTTAATGTTCTAAAAGAATTTCGACTGGGCAGCGATGAAAAGTTTGTTTCACCTCCGAAACAGCGGTGGAGGCGAGAAAAATACTTCTGATATCAAAGAAAGAAATCACAAATCAAAAGATAACACTTTAAATCCAACTTCAAATTCCTCAACCCAAAGTAGTTTCAGACATAAGCAATTTTCCGAAAAGCATGAAAGCAGTTGACCTCAAAAAACAATCCAAACTTGTAACAGAGGGAATACAAAACAGAGTTCATGGGTTCAAACAATTTTAGGCAAGATAAAAATTAAGAGGAGTGTCCAAAATTTCAAAATTTTGGGAAAACAGTTGCAGCTGCAACACAGAGATAAGCTACCAACACTCTAGCTAGTTTATTTCCATTCCGTATGTAAACAAGTTTCAGTTCTTTGATTAATGAAATGAAGTGTTATTTCCGCTACATCTTTGTTATTTGTGTATTCTATTGCGTTCCTGCATAAATCCAGATCACTAGGTCTGTTACTATCCTTCATCAACATCTTCAATACTTTTACTTCTTCAACAACCTCCTCTCGCTCATCTTCAGAGGATTCTTCTTCATCACTGGTGTCTGTATTCTCTAAATTCTTTCTTTCCATAGCTTCCCTCCCAGCTTGAAGTTGTCTTAATTCCCTTTGTGCATCTGTCTATGCATCTAGTCTTCCTCGACCACGTCCTACTAGGACTCCACGTATTCATCCTTGTCTTGGAGGCATCTTTATCCCACTCTGATACCAAAACTGATGGCAGGTTAAAGCTAGTAGACCTAAAGTCCTCTTCTTCAAATTGGAATGTTGATTGAAATCTCCTTCCGCAAGTAGGATTCTGTAATTCTTCTCCTGCAATCAAATTTATGCAAGCTTGGGTTCTCCCGCAACTAACTTTCCACAAGCCTGGTCCCACAACTCAATCTCCGCAATCGAGTTCTCCATAGGATTGGTTCCGTAACTTAATCTCTGTAATTGAGTTCTTCCTCAATTATCTTTCCACAAGACGCTTTCCGCAATTGTGTATTGCAAATTGTGGATACGCCTTCCCACTTTTCCAAAATGGGCTTCCACCATTTTCCTCCTCCAACTCTTCTGAGCCGTTGATTTCTTGCAGGCTCCTTTCATACCTTTGAGTTGAGATCAGATGCGGATCTCATGTTAACGTTGCAAATCTTCACTTTTCTCTTGTGGATTTCATCTACAATTGTCGATCTTTTGAAATTCGTGGACTTCAATTCAGACTGTAATAGTTGAATTGATTCATGAGCGATCAATATTCTGTGTAATTGTACACATCTCTGCCTTCGGAAATCATTTAAACATTACTGAAGATTCATCCACACAAAGAAATAAGCACGTGTTTGGTTATTGAAAAGAAGATATCAGATAGTCACATATGTGCAGAGTATTAAGACTATGTTCTTCATTTCATTAACCATTGTTACATACACTCTATCTCTCTCGCTCACTCTTCCATACTTCTACCCCTCTATCTCTTTTTCTATATATGATCATTACATTTGATTCTTAATATAGAACTCTATCAAACCTGTCATACCCGCAATAGGAGGATCTAAACTCCTAAGAAAGTAAATTTGTAACTAACCTAGCCTCGAGCAACCTCTTACAAGATTCGAGGGCATCTGTGGCAATTTGTCCTTATTACATTCAAACTATCCCTATCTATAAAACATATTACAAGAATCAACAACTAATCCTATCTTCTAGAGAAAATACATGGAAGCATAAAAATTGCATTGAATGCTTATTCAACAAACAAAGAACTTCGACTTGGTGCTCCTGCATCAGAGAGTTAATGGATCTTGGTAAGGATTCGTTTGTTAGTGGGAGTTGTTAGTGAACCTGGTAAGGAGAATTCGAATATTGTGAGGTGGATTCTTAAATATTTAAGGGGCAGTTTAGATGCTTCTACTCACTACAGATTGATAGATTTACATATTAAATGTTTTACAAATTCTGATTTTGGTGGAGATAGAGATGGATGAAAGTCTACAACATGGTATAATTTCATTGTTGTTGGTGGAGCTATAAGTTGAACATGTAAGTTGAATCCAGTGGTGGATTATTCAACCATTGAAGCAGAATATGTGGTAGCGACTGAGGCCAGTAAATAGGAAATATGGCTAGAGTGACTAATGGATGAATTCAAGATGATATATGGGAAGCTCACTTTGCACTGTGATATTCAAAGTCCTATTAACTTAGTGAAGAATATGACATTTCATGATCACAATAATCATATTTATATGGCATACCATTTTCGAAGGAAAGTGGTGGAAGAAGGCAGGACCTTGTTGGAGAAAATCAATATTGATGATAAGACTGCAGATGTCCCTATAAATCCGGTAAGGAAAAAGAAGTTTGAATGGTGCAAAACTTCTATGGGCTTGTTGAAAATGCGATGAAGGTGATAAAAATAAATAAAGAAAAAAGGAACAAGAAAATAAAGAAAGTGAAGAATTGGCGAAAAATGCAAGAGCCGAATTCAATTGTATATTCACAAATAGATTACATTTACCCTTAACCACCTATAACCATCAACCACATAATGATCCTCATAACTAACTGCATAATAACTTAGGCTAGACATTATATCCCAATATGGATGCTAGGTGGTCTAGGAATTAGGATTAGGAGAGAAATGCTAACATTCCCCCCCTTAACCATAAGTTTGTACCAGCTAGCAACAAACACTAGTGCAAAAGATAATATAATGTCCAAGTATTCAACCCGTAATTGATGGTATGAGACCTCATGAGTGTCAATGAAGAAACCGTCTGAAAAATTGCCAAAAGTCGATGCCGAGCCAAGTCTAGAAAACTCAATGTGCAACGGATGATCTAGACAACCTATAGGTGTTCAATGAAGTGAACCCAAAACTGATGAGAGAAAACCTTAATGAGAACTGAATTGGCTTCAATTCCGACACATATTGTTGAAGGGTCAAAATGACCATGTCAATAGTAAGAGAAAGTAAAGCCCCAAGTTAGCCTTGATCACGTTTGGTGTAATACTTTCTGACTAGTATGTCGATGTAGTTGTTGCTAATAAAATTAATTTAAAGCAATTTTGTTTTCTAGTTGTTTTGTAATAGTTAATCTAATTTATACTAATTTCAAATTAATAAAATGCAAAAATATTAATCTATTTTAATAAGAAAAATTAGACCTTTCCCGACGAATACCTGATCATGAGCTTTACTTATATTTAATCAGAATCATAGAAAAAATATAATAAAATATAATATTGCTAAAGTATAGAAAATAACTTCTAAAATCAAAAATTATATTAAAGCGCTGATGTAAAGAAATAATAAACAAAGAATTGTTTTATTAATTTTTCATTAATCGCCTATACATCTAATTGACGAGGATGGTTAAATTCCATAAATGGAAATTAATTGCGCAACACTAAAAAATAATTCATGAGGATTTGCACAACTATAATCAATTATGCATTAATAACTTTAAACAGATAATTACTGTAATCATTCATGGATAACCTAGAATCTGACTATGAAAATTGAAGGATTAAAATAAGCATCATTAAACAAAACAGAAAATAATTTCTTATTCAATTTCCATCGTAGATTATTTGTGAGACGATAAGTTGTTGAAATGGCTATGGAATAACATGGTCACGATCATGGAAAGCACTCCAACTTACCACACGACCACACTCTAACAAACTTCTATTATTATTATACATAATAATAATAAATGTGTAGGATGTATTTCTTTTTTGTTACATATATTTTTAAGATAATTTATATAAGTTATGTATATAGGGAAGGGGGTGTGAGAGCGGTGGTGTGATTAGAGATAATATACACAATGTAGTAAATTGATAAGGATAAATATTGTCCAACAAGCATCAATGTTGTGAGAGATTTAAATGATGTGGTGCCGATAATGTTGGCTAGGGTTATACAACACGGTCAATAGTACATAGTAGCATCAACGATTAGTACATTAGTACAATTGGAATCCACATGTGGCTCTAGAGTTATAACACATAATGGTCTAGTATAATGTTGGTTGTGGAGCCTTATCTTCCAGATCCAGAGATATTATTCAGTTGTGATTGTAACCCAGGAGTATTGTACACTCATTCCCCTTGCCTTGGGGTTTGGGGTAGTGCCCTGAAAAATGGGGTTCGGGGGCAACGCCCCCGAGACATAGGGGTTCGAGGGCGGAGCCCCCGAGAAATTTTTTTGGGATGTGTGTTGGCCAATAGTATTGTGGACCCATGGTATTGGGTTAACCCTAGAATTTGCCCATTGTATTTCCCCTATAAAAGAAAGCATTGTAAAACGATTGAGTATGGTATTGTATTGTATTGGAAGAGAGACTGTGAGAGCGTGAAGAGGAAGTGCAGCGGTTTTGCTGCAAGGTGTATCCCTTCATCTTTCTGGACTGTAATAAAAGGACTGGCAATTTCTATGTGGACGTAGCCCATCGTTTGGGTGAACCACGTTATATCTGTGTCTCTCTGTAATGTTTTAATGTGTTTTGCATCTTGTTTATTGATTTAATTGTATATCTGTTATTGCTCTGTGGTCTCGTTTTCTAACAATTTGTATCAGAGCCAAAAGGTCTATTTGGTTGGGAAACTCGTAGGGAAAAAGGGTTCCTGGTTCGAGTGGAAGAAATGGCGGAAGAAGGAAAGTTTAGGGTCAAGAAATTTAATGGCCAAAACTATCAGTTATGGAAGATGCAAATGGAGGAATATTTGTACCAGAAGGATCTGTACCTGCCATTGGGCGGAAAAGCAAAACAGCTGGCGGCTATGAAGGATGAAGAATGGGAGGTTCTTGACAGAAAGGCACTGGGAACAATACGGCTGTGCCTGGCTTCGTCGATAGCCTTCAATATTTTGAAAGAAAAATCGATGAGCACATTAAGTAAGCTCTACGAAAAACCCTCAGCTTCTAACAAGGTATTTTTAATGAAGCGTTTATTTAATATGAAGATGTCGGAAGGTGGATCTGTTGCTAACCATTTAAATGAGTTTAATACACTTACCAGTCAGTTAAGTTCTGTAAAAGTGAACTTTGATGATGAGGTTAGGGCTCTTCTAATCTTGTGCTCATTGCCAGAAAGCTAGAATAGCTTGGTCATGGCTGTAAGTAACTCTGTCCCTAGTTCAAACACTCTTAAGTTTGATGATGTTGTTGGTGTTATTCTTAGCGAGGAAATGCGAAGAAAAAGCACAAGTGAGACATCAGGTAATGCGTTGACCATGGAGAGCAGAGGGAGACAAAACGAGAGAGGAAGGAGCCTAGGAAATCACGGCAAGTCTAAAAAGGGAAGATCCAAGTCCATATTCAGAAAAATAGAGTGCTGGAACTGTGGTAAGAAAGGACATCTGAAGAAAGACTGCAGAGCTCCAAAGAAAAAAGGAGACAAACAGCAAGAGACTACTTAGGAAGCGAATGTAGCAAGTGATGTGTTACAAGACGCTTTGATTCTTGCATTAGATAATACTAGTGATTACTGGGTAGTAGATTCAGGGGCTTCATGTCATGCTACACCCCATAGGAAATTCTTTCATGATTATGTTCAAAGTGATTTTTGGGCATGTGCTATTGGGGGATGATGAACCATGTAAAATTGTTGAAAAGGGTAAGGTACAAATTAAGTTAAATAATGGAAGTGAATGGCTGCTAAAGGATGTAAGGCACATTCCTGCTATGAAAAGAAATCTGATCTCAACAGGGCAGTTGGGAGATAGCGGTTGTTTGTCTATGTTTGGAGAAACGTGGTGGAAGATCACTAAAGGATCAATGGTAATTGCAAAAGGAGATAGGATAGGTACGTTATATTTATGTCCTCATAATACTGATTATTCTTTCTCTGTAGCTTCCACAAAAACAGGTGTGGCATTGTGGCATCATAGGCTTGGCCACATGAGTGAGAAGGGGATGCAGATTCTCCACTCAAGGAAACTGCTTCTTGATCTGAAGTAGGTAAGTTTGAAATTCTGTGAGAACTGTGTTTATGGAAAACAGAAGAGAGTTAGATTTATCAGGGTTGGGAAACAAAAGAAGAGTGAAAAGTTAGAGCTTGTCCATACAGATGTATGGGACAAGCTCAGGTACAATCTCTTGGTGGCTCTCGTTATTATGTTACTTTTATTGATGATGCAACTAGAAAAACTTGGTTTTATTGCATTAGACAAAAATCTAATGTGTTTGATACTTTTAAGAAGTGGAAATCTTTGGCTGAGAATGAGACAGGAAAAAGGTTGAAATGTCTCAGATCTGATAATGGAGGCGAGTACTACAGCAAGGAGTTTGATAGTTACTGTTCACACAATGGGATTCACAGAGAGAAGACAGTCCCTGGAACACCCCAAGAAAATGGTATGTCAGAAAGGATGAACAGAACGATCATGGAGCATGCAAGGCGTATGAGATTGCATGCAGGGTTGCCCTTACAGTTTTGGGCTAATGTTGTAAACACTGTTGTTTATTTAATAAATAGAGGGCCTTCAAGCGCTTTGGATGGTGGCATTCTAGAGAAGGCATGGATAGGTAAACAGGTAAAATACTCATTTATGAGAACTTTTGGTTGTGAAGCATTTGTCCATATTTATAAAGATGATAGAACAAAGCTTGAGGCTAAATCCAAGAAATGTACCTTTATTGAATAGGGGGTTGATGATTTTGGTTATCGCTTATGGGATCTTAAAAATCACAAAATCATTAGGAGTAGAGATGTAGTATTCAATGAAAAGGTCATGTACAAAGATTAGTTGCAGGGAAAGAAAGAAGAAAAGGAAAACACAGAGTACACAGTGCTTGATGAAATCAAAGAAAATGAAGTTCCAAAAGCACCAGAAAATCAAGAGCAATAGCAGGTACCTGAAACTCTCTCAACTATAAGAAAGTCTACCAGGTTAAGTAGACCCCTGAACAATTTTCTTCTTCACTATATTATTTATTGATGACTGATTCTGGTGAACCAAAATGTTTTGAAGAAGCAATGCAAGTAGAAACTAGAAAGAAGTGGGAGCAAGGCATGGATGAGGAGATGGACTCATTGGTAAGAAACCAGACTTGGGATTTGGTTAAGTTGCTTGCAGAAAAAAAGGGCATTGCAGAATAAATGGGTTTACAGGTTGAAGGAAGACGATGGAGGAAAGAAGCGGTACAAGGCTAGACTTGTTGTAAAGGGGTTTGCACAAAAGAAAGGTATAGACTTTGATGAAATATTTTCTCCTGTTGTTAAAATGACTTCAATTATAACTATTTTAAGTCTAGTGGCAGTAGAAGATTTGCATCTTGAACAGTTAGATGTAAACACGGCCTTTCTCCATGGGGATTTGGAGGAAGAGATTTATATGCAGTAGCCACAAGGGTATGAGGTCAAAGAAAAGGAGAATTTGGTTTGCAGGTTGAAGAAGAGCTTGTATGGCCTAAAGCAAGCTCCAAGGCAGTGGTATTTAAAATTTGATAAGTTTATGACAGAACAAGGTTTTAATAGATGTCATTCTGACCATTGTGTTTATTTCAAGAGGCTAGATAACGGAAGATATATTATCTTGTTATTGTATGTGGATGACATGCTTGTTGCAGGGTCTAACATGCAGGATATAAATGTGCTCAAAAGAAAACTAGCTAAATCATTTGCGATGAAGGATTTGGGTGCTGAAAAGCAAATCCTTGGTATGAGAATAACAAGAGACAGGAAAAATCGCAAATTGACATTGTCTCAAGGTGAGTACATAGAAAAGGTGTTGCAGAAGTTTAGAATGCAGAATGCAAAACCAGTCAATACACCTTTGGCAAGCCATTTCAAACTAAGCAAGGATATGTGTCTAGAGACCCAGGAAGAGATAGATTACATGTCCAAGATTCCCTATTCATCAGCAGTTGGGAGCTTGATGTATGCCATGGTGTGCACAAGACCAGATATTGCACATGCAGTGGGAGTTGTGAGCAAGTATATGAATAATCCAGGTAAAGAGCATTGGAAAGCAATACAGTGGATTCTCAGGTATTTGAGAGCTACCACTTCTCATGCATTATGTTTTGGAGGTTCAGACACTGTTCTACAAGGATATGTTGATGCAAATATGGCTGGTGATAAAGACAGCAGGAGGAGCACCACAAGGTATAGGTGGAACAACAGTAAGTTGGATTTCAAAACTGCAACAGGTTGTTGCCCTTTCAACAATGGAAGTAGAGTATGTTGCTACTACAGAGGCTAGTAAGGAGATGATTTGGTTGCAGAGGTTCATGGAAGAATTGGGTAAGAAGCAGGATAATAGTAGGCTATATAGTGACAGCCAAAGTGACATTCATCTTGTAAAGAACTCAACCTTTCATTCGAGGACTAAACATATACAACTCAAGTACCACTTCATAAGATTTGTTCTAGATGAAGAACTGTTAAAACTAGAAAAGATACACACTAGCCAGAATCCTGAAGACATGTTAACAAAGGGAGTAACCAGAGAGAAATTGAGTTCCTGCTCGGTTTCTGTTGGCCTTCAAGCATGAAGGTGAAAAGAAGAAATTTTCCAAGTCCAAGGTCTAGAGCATAGTCTAGCAAGTGCAGTATCGGTGGAGTTACTGTGATCAGTCTCCAAGTGGGATATTGTTGGTTGTGGAGCCTAATCTTCCAGATCTAGAGATATTATTCAGTTGTGATTGTAACCCAGGAGTATTGTACACTCATTCCCCCTGCCTTGGGGTTTAGGGGCGGAGCCCCCGAGAAATTTTTTTGGGATGTGTGTTGGCCAACAGTATTGCGGACCCATGGTATTGGGTTAACCCTAGAATTTTTCCATTGTATTTCCCCTATAAAAGAAAGCATTGTAAAATGACTGAGTATGGTATTGTATTGTATTGGAAGAGAGACCGTGAGAGCGTGAAGAGGAAGTGCAGCGGTTTTGCTGCAGGGTGTATCCCTTCATATTTCTGGACTGTAATAAAAGGACTGGCAATTTCTTTGTGGACGTAGCCCATCGTTTGGGTGAACCACGTTATATCTGTGTTTCTTTGTAATGTTTTAATGTGTTTTACATCTTGTTTATTGATTTAACTGTATATCTGTTATTGCTCTGTGGTCTTGTTTTCTAACAATACAACACATGTCAATAGTACATAGTAACATCAATGATTAGTACAACTGGAATCCACATGTGGCTCTATATTTATAACACACAATGGTCTAGTATAATGTTGGACAATATTTATCCTCATTTGTGTGTGTGGAGAGAGCGGAGAGGTGGGGATGCAGGAGCATGTAATTATCAAGGCTCAAATATAGCATGTTAGTGAAGAAAACACCATCTATTGAATGTGAAAACAATAAAAAAAGGAAGATAGATTAACCATATGTTATGCTCAGATTGAATTTAACAATAACGAGCTACAAGCAACAAATATTAAATATAGTGACCCTGGAACCCAACCCTTGTGGTTCATGTTGCATGATAATATATAATTATCAATAAATGGATTATGAGTAAGGTCCTTGGTATAAATGGCATTTTAAAGGGATTTATAGTGTATGAACGAGAGAATAACACCATATTCATATTATTCCATTGCCAAATCATTTATTTATACATTGTTGTGGTGGTTGAGTTTCACCTTCCAACCAACCCTTTCGGTTTCCTATGTGACTTCATATTCATATTCTATATACATTATTTACATTAACTATGGAACCATAATCCAAGGATTAGGTTCCCAACATTCCCCCTATTAATCCAAAGGGGTCTTTGTGAGTCCGAGCATGGTTCTAAATATTTCAAACTTTTCTTGTCCAAGTGCTTTGGTGAAGATGTCGACAATTTGATCATTTGTGGAACAATGGTGTAAATGAACTGTCTTTTCCTATACATGATGTTGAATCAAATGGTACTTTGTGTTGATGTGCTTGGTTCGATCATGGAATCAAGGTTTCTTGGCCAACATGATTGCAGAAGTGTTTTCGATCAATAAGAGAGTGGTATTTTCTTGCTTCTCTTGCAAATAATCAATTATCTTCCTAAGCCACACAATCTCCTTTGTTGCTTCTGCAACTGCCACATATTCCGCTTATGTTGTCAAATTTGTTGGAACTAACTGTTTGCTTGATCTCTAGGAAATAGTTTTTGATCCAAGACTCATTGTGTATCCAGAAGTGGACACTCATATCTCTTTGTTGCCATCAAAGTCTGAATAAGTGTACCCAATGATTTTGAAGTATTCCTCCTTAGTGTACTTGATTCCAAAGTCTCGAGTCCCCTTTAAGTACCGTAATACTCTTTTTGCAGCAAACCAATGTCCTTCACAAGGTTTGTGCATGTATTTGGAACTAATTAGACAACAACATAAGAAATATCTGGTCTGGTAGTGGTAAGGTACGTAAGGCTTCCTACAAGTTGTTGGTACTTGGTTGCATCCTCAAATTATTTTCCTTCACTTGATGTGAGCTTCAACTTTTGTTCCATTGGAGTTGAGAAAAGGTTGCATTCTGTCATGAAAAATATGTTCAACAATTCTCCAGCATACTTTGTCTAAGATATGAAAATATACTTAGGATGTTGAGTCACTTCAATTCCTAAGTAGTAGAGAATATGTCCCTCATCAGTCATTTCAAAACATTTCCTCAAATCTTTCTTTTTGGATGCTATATAATCTTCATTGTTCCATGTCATCAAAAGGTCATCTACATATACGACAAGAAATACAATAGATCTTCCAACTTTATTCACAAGCAATGTTGCGTCATCAAGATTATAATGCTTGAAATTTAGCTTTAGAAGATGCTCGATTATTTTTTCATACCATGCTTGCGGTGTTTGTTTTAGGTCATATAAGGATTTAACAAATTTTCATACCTTGCATTCTTGTCCCTTCAAAACAAAACCTTATGGTTGAGACATAAAGACTTGGTTTACTTATTGCACACATAACACAACCTTTTACATATTTGGACATTGTATCATTCATTTGAGGCCAATAGCAAAACTTTTGTAATTGTGCTATAGTTTTACCTACTCCAAAATGTCCTGAAATGAGAGAAGTGTGAGCTTCTCTTATCACATGCACTCTTTCACTTTGTGGAATACATATTTTACCAAGATGATACAACAACTTGTCATTGATATGATAGTTCAATTCTTCATTCTGATAGCCAGCCTTAGTGATTCATAAACTTCTTTGAAATCTTCATCCTTAGTATATTGTTCAACATAACTTGCATGAACTAAAGGACTTTGTTGAATGAAAATAGAAGCATTTATTGGAAGTCTAGATAGCATATCTGCAACTTTGTTCTGAATTCCTTTCTTATACTTAATAACGAAATGAAATTGTTGTAAAAGTCCCATCCATCTGAAATGCCTTGATTATTGTAGCTTAGTTTGTGATTGTAAATATTGTAGTGGCTGATGATCAATATGCATGATTGTTTCTTTACACATTAGGTAATGTTTCCACTTTTTAACACTTTGTACTAATGCATACAACTATTTGTCATAGGTTGGATAGTTGATTATTGTTTTAGATAAAGTTTCAGAAATGATATCATATTTTTTTTTTTATGTTGCATTATGGCTTCCCCCATTGCATAACCACTAGCATCAGTTTCTATCTCAAATGGTTATTGTAGATATGGTAGTGCAAGTACTGGAGTTGTGTTGATCTTTTTTTCCAGTTTGTCATAGGATTTTTGTTCCTTTCCTTCCTACTGAAAGACTTTGTTCACGCTTGTCAAAGCATGTAAAGGAGAAGCTATGAAGGAGAAGTTCGCAATGAACTTCCTCTAGTATTGACTCGCAAAGAGCTTCTTACATTTGTTACATTATTCAGCTTAGGCCAGTTTACAATGACCTTCACTTTAGAGAGATCAATCTTCAATTCACCACCCCCTACAATGTAACCTAGGTGTACTAAAGATGTCTTTCCAAATTCACATTTAGACATCTTTAGGTACAATTTTTCCCTTACAAGTGCTTCCAATACATGTTTAACATGCTTGAAATGCTCTTCCCAAGTTCGACTGAAAATCAGAATATCATCTAACTAGACTACAAAATCATCAATGAAGGGCCTAAACAAATCATTCATCACCCTCATAAATGTTGTGGGTGCATTACAAAGCCTAAAGGGAATTACCATCCATTCATACAATCCCTGTTTAGTTTTGAAAGCACTCTTACAAATATTATTGTCATGAATACAGATTCGATATAGACACTTCTTAAGTCTAACTTCGTGAAAAAGATTGCATTTTTTAACTGATCTAAAATATCATCAATTCTAGGAAGAGGATACATGCTCTTTATTGTAATTCTATTAAGTGCCCTATAATCAACGCACATATGCCATGTGCCATCTTTATTTGGATCCAAAACAATTGGCGAACCACACAGAGAGGAACTTGGTTGAATGAATTCTTGAACCTATTTATGTATCTTTGCATTCTCAACAATGGAAGACCTGTACATACCAATAGCAGGAAGAGGTGCATCTTGCAGTAATTGAATTTCATGTTTAATTTTCCTTTTAGGAGGTAATCCTTTAGGTTCTTGAAACAAAATATCATAATCAGATACCACCTTTATCAAGTCCTTTTTAAGTTTAGGATCACAACCTTTAAAGGATTCAGTTTGTTCAACATATTTTTCTTTTACTATCATAAGCACAGAGTTCTTACTTGCATTTATTAACCTCTTCATTTGATTTGCAAAAACTAAAGAAAGATTATTTTCCAAGTGGATACGGCTTAGAGTGTAACTTAGTTTCCCATTGTAATTTCTTTGCAATTTCTTCTGAAATGAGGTTTGCTTGTGATCCACTATAAAAACAGTATCAATTTTTGTATGTTTGGAGATTACTCTAATATGAAATAACTCACTTCTCTTTCTTTCATCAATGACAGGTTCATTTCTTGAAACAAAACAAGAAGGAATTTTACCTTGAATGCTTATAGCAACCACCTTAGTTTCATCCCAAGATTTTGACCCCAAATCATGTTGGATTGTTGTTGCAGTAGTATTTTTATCTTCTTTATTCTGAAACTTCTCAGGATTGAGTTTCGGATGAAGTTTCCAACATCTGGAAGCATCATGACCTTTCTTCTGACAATGAGTACAGCTAGGTTTATCTCCTTCCTTCTTCATAGTAGTTGTGTGTTTACCTTTTCCCTTACCTTTATACTTGTTTCCATCAGGTTTGAAAGGTTTCTTGGAAAATTTCTCTTTGATATTCTTCCCCTTCGTCTCTATGTGAGTTTCTTGAACATGCACCTCATCAAGGTTAGTCGGATTAAACATCAATATCATATGATGTAAATAACTATGCAATCCTCCTATATATTTGAGAAGAGTTTCCTCGGTGTAGAGAGGTATACCAAGTACCAATGCTCTTTTTCGAAATTATTGTGTGTAATCTTGCACACTTTGTCCCTTACCTTGCCTAATATTCTGCCAATCCATCATAGCTTTATATATATACCCTAATCGATATAATTTTTTTTTTGGTGTTGAAGTGAACTCATACCAAGAGGAGATGATTTTTCCTTTTGTGGAAAGATCCTCTTGAGATTTTCTCTCCCACCATATGAGAGAAACCCCTCTAAGTCGGAGAGAATCTAGTTGAATCTTAATGTTATCTTCAATAAATTTTTGAATCCTACAATAAACTTCAATTTTTTGGATCCAATTGTCCAATTTTTCAGCATTAATCTCTCCATTATACATAGGTAATTCAAACTTAATATTTAGCTTTAATTGAGGCACATTAAGGTCCATTTTTCCTTTTTGTTTTTCAAACGGAGAATGTAAAGATAAAGAACCAACAATATAAGACGGAGAAGATGGTGGGGATTTAGGATGTTCCTCACCACCTACTTCTTTTTCACCTTCTGCATGAGATGGAACTCCTTGTTCACCTCTCTTTCAATCTTGATAGAGCTCCTCTACCATTGTTTGCATTCTCATGAAATCTTTCAGAAATTCCCCTTTAGATGGTATAGAAGAAGTTGCTTCTTCTCCTTTTGGTGAAGACATTTTCCCTCTTCTTGAACCAATCTTTGGATCAACCTCTTCAAGTTCTCCTTCACCACACTGAAGCCTGGATCTTGTTAACATAGACTGAAAATGCAATGGTTATCTTGCTCCGATACCAAACTTGATCTGAAATTTCAGGATCTTTTAACCATTAATTTGCATTTGAATTTGCATGTTAAATATTCGTAAAGCATGCTTAATAATATAAATTTTAAATGCTTTAAATCATCCATAAAGCAAATAAAAACAAATATGGAAACCAGAAATAAAAGGCACAACTGATAACGGAGCTCACCCCTCTTGGGATACCTCTCTGGGCCACTTTGAATGGGAAGGTCAATCTATTAAGTCTTCATCAAGGGAAATTTCAACTCAAAATGGGCCTTTCAACCCTAATTCAAATTCCATGTCATCATGTGTTAGCCAATGAAATTTCTTTAAATTTGAAATACCGTATAGGTCTTCAACAATTTTTTAATATAAATTTGGGGATAGGTATCATAAAAAAACCTATTTTTCTGTTTGTATTTTCGACATATCCCCTTGTGGTTTTACACAAATTTTGATCGGGAGAGCTCGTTGGATGTGGAATGAAATTATGCATCCAGCAAGTACCCACATTGCATACTTTTGACATCATCATCACGTTTTTTAGGTATTTATTGTTTTTGGGGTAGCAGGGTCCGTCAAAAGTATGCAGTGTGCCTACGAGTTGGATGCAGAATTTAATTCCGCATCCAACGAGCTCTCCCGATCAAAATTTGAGTAAAAATACAAGGAGATATGTCGAAAATACGAACAAAACAAGTAGTTTTTTTCTTTTCTTCCTCCAAAATTAATAAATATTATTTTATTATTTTCCTTAGGAGGCCCAGTTTGATTTGAAATTTCCTCTAATGAAAAAGCTTCAATCAAGTGTTCTAGAAACACTTTAGAATTCTGTCTGTCAAAAGCATAAATAAACAACACCACTGAACTCCTTGCAAAATTATGAGAAAAACGAGTATAAACTCGAATATATTTTCATGAGTCCTCCTCTGGCACACAAACGAGAAACACCCTGCCTGCAAAAGTAAGAACAGTATGGATCTCCCACCTCGAGATTTGTGCCCATTAATGGTATGTACATGCCTCGGTATTTATGCCCATACCTTGTCTTGGTAACTGTGCAATATGTTCGTTAAACTCTGATTTCTCTTGTTGCTTTCCAAATCTATGGCTTTTTATAAGGTTTAAAAATTTGGTTTTTGGGGTCGCGGGCCATGGGCCACGCACCCTTTTGGAGCTCCCAACCTTCATGCCAACTCTTAAGAAAATACCGTTGTTGATGGCTCAACGACTGAGCCATGGCCTAACGATGGAGATGTTGGAATCTGGGGCAGAGGTCTCGGGGTCAAACCTACGGGCCTCTCCCCTTCCCACGCCTTTTGATATAATAATATGACAACAGATAAGGGGGGTATCGGTGTTGACATGGGGTCGAAGGCTAACCCCCCCCCCCCCCTGGGATTTTTCTATAAACAGACCTTGTAAAGTTCATATAGAACTCTTGCCTTATGACTCATAAGGAACATGTGTATGAACATGGATAGTGGGGAATCGCGAAGGCTGTAGGAACTTCAGAGGTATTGGGTTCAAATCCCATAGACTCCAACCAATATTTTATCAACCACGCCAATTTTTTTATCATTTGACCATTTTTACCATTCCTGTCAAAACCTCAAATGGTAATAACTTCTGCATCCGGAGGCCGTTTTGCACGAAACGAATGTCGTCGGAAATTTGTTGACGAGCTCTTTCATCCTATAAGATTTTATTTTCATTTTGAAAACTTTAAATTTGATCGACTTTGAGATGATCCACCTGGATCATAATGGGAGAGATATATACTTTGTTAAAAGAGTAGAATATTTTAATGCCCTCAATCAAAGTTGAAAGAACACATATTAAGGGAGTATCATAACTCTCCAATGGCAGGACATTCATGTTTCTTGAAAACTTATCAAAGGATCACATACGAATTTTTTGGAAAGGAATGAAGAAATATATTCAAACATTTATAAGAGAATGCCAAGTTTTCCAAAGAAATAAAGTTGATATAGTTAAGCTTCTAGTGTTACTTCAACCTTTACACATAGCTAATCAAATATGGGAAGAGATATCAATGGACTTCAGTACGTATTTACCAAAATCACAAGGTACAGATGCAATTTTGATTTTGCCGATAGAGTAACAAAATATGCCCATTTTTGGGGAATTCAAAGTACATATACCGTAAGCCCAGTGGGTGAAGTGTTCGTGGAGGAAATTCATAGAATTCATGGATTCCCTAAAGTAATTATCAATGACAGAGATCCAAAATCACAAGAATTTTTTTGGAAAGAGTTATGGAAGACAGCGAGAACAATGTTGGATATGGGTTCAATATATCAACCACAAATAGATGGACAAATAAGAAAGTGTTAACACATGTTTAGTAGGTTATCTCCGTTGTTTTTATTTGGATAAGCAATCTCAATGTGTCAAATGGATTCCTTTAGCAGAATGGTGGTATAATTCCACCTATCACACATCTACAAAGATGACTCCATTTGAATCTCTTTATGGATATCCAACGCCTACTATTACATAATTTTTGTAGGAGCATTCCAAAGCACATGTAGTGGATGCACATATGGAAAAGACTAAAGAAACTTTGTAAATACTTAAAGAAAACCTTCAAATGGCCCATAATAGGATGAAGCAACAAGCATGTCAACATAAAAGTGAAAGACAATGGACGGTGACTAGGTATATTTGAGACAACAATCTTATAAAAAATCTACTATAAAACAAAATAAGAATAACAAAATAACTCCAAACTTTTATGGATCTTATAATTTTATTCACAAATTTGGAGAAGTAGCCTATGAGTTTGATTTGCATTCCTCCCACATTCATAAGGTTTTCATGTATCTTGATTGAAAAAAAATTTCGGACATACTATGCTAGTACAAATGGAATGGCCCAATTAAATGAAGAAGGGGAGTTGATTTTGGAACCATAAAAATTTATTGTTAGACGTTTTCTATCTCTTCAAAATAATACCATTATGGAGTAACTAATCAAGTGGAAGAATATACCACCAGAAGAAGTTACATGGGAAGATGAGAAATTGATAAAGAAACACTCTCAATAACAAGATTTGAGGGCAAAGATAAAGACGGGGGTTGTGTTAAGGCCCTAACCCTAATTTATTATCATTATATTAGTTATTGTTAGGTTGGCTCAATATTAGGTCGGCCCAGTATTACGTCACATAATGACCACTTTGTCTCCTATTTATAATAAAGGAGATTCATTTGTATAATCATCTCATCTTGTCTTGTGTATTTAGTACATTGTATAAGGAGGTTTCATCCTCGAAGAGGCTTCATATTCATCTATTTTCTTAGTTATTAAGGCATGGACTACTCTCTATTTGTTATTTTATGCTATTTTGGGGGATTTTGTGCATAACATGTATGTTGATGATATGCTAGTTATATGCCATAATATGAAGAAAGTCATTGATCTCAAGGCTTAGTTGGCTTTGACATTTTAAATGAAGGATTTATGACCAACAGATCAGATGAAGATACATAGGAACTAGATAGGTAGGAAGATCTGGTTAAGTCAAAATTCATATATAGAAAAGATCCTGCAACACTTCAATATGTAGTCTACAAAACCAATTAGCACCCCACTTCTTACACACTACAGTTTTTCTTTTGAATAGTGTCCTAACATAGAAGCAAAGAAAACAAACATGTTTCGTTTACCATATTAATCAGTAGTAGGGAGTCTCATGTTCGTCATGGTGAGCACCAGACTAGCTCAAGCAGTGAGAGTTGTTAGTTGATTCCTAGTTGTTAGTGGGAACAATGGAATGGGAGTTAATGAATCCTGGTAAGGAGTCAGTTGTTAATGGGAGTTGTTAGTGAATCCTGGTAAGGAGAATTGAAATGTTGTGAAGTGGATACTTAAATATTTAAGGGGCACTTCAGACGCTTTATTTGCTACAGATTGGCATATTTACAAATTAAATGTTTTGCATATTCTGATTTTGGTGGAGACAGAGATGGACGAAAGTCTACTACATGATATAATTTCACTCTTGTTGGTGGAGCTATAAGTTGAACATGTAAGTTGCGTCAAGTGGTGGATTTATCAATAAT
Source organism: Pseudotsuga menziesii (assembly GCA_001517045.1). Taxonomy (NCBI): domain Eukaryota; kingdom Viridiplantae; phylum Streptophyta; class Pinopsida; order Pinales; family Pinaceae; genus Pseudotsuga; species Pseudotsuga menziesii. The sequence goes on along the minus strand of LPNX011118773.1, from coordinate 329,154 downwards.
TGAAGCAAAATATGTGGTAGCAACTAAGGCCAGTAAATAGGAAATATGACTAGAGTGACTAATGGATGAATTCAAGATGATATATGGGAAAATATTTTTGCATTGTGATAGTTAAAGTCCTATTAATTGAGTGAAGAATCCGACGTTTCATGATCACAATAATCATATTTCTATGACATACCATTTCCTAAGGAAAGTGGTGGAAGAAGGTAGGATCTTGTTGGAGAAAATCAATATTGATGAGAATACTACAGATATACCTATGAATCTAGTAAGGACAAATAATTTTGAATGGCAAAAAACTTCTATGGGCTTGCTGAAAAAGTGATGGAGGTGATAAAAATAAATAAAGAAAAAAGGAACAAGAAATTAAATAAAGTCAAGAAGTGGTGAAAATGCAAAATCCAAATTCAATTGTATATTCACAAATAGATTACATTTATACAACATTTACCCTTAACCACCTATAACCATCAACCACATAACAATCCTCATGACTAAGTGCATAATAACTTAAGCTAGACATTGTATCCCAAGATGCATGCTAGGTGTTCTAGGAATTAGGATTAGGAGAGCAATGTTAGAAAAAATAGGATCGCAAAGCAATAACAATAAACAAGATGCAAATATTAAAAAATATAAACACATTAAAAGAGAGACACATATATAACATGTTTCACCCAAGATGTGCTAAATACACGCAAAAATTTCTAGTCATTTTATCATTATACCTTCCAACAAAATGAAGGGATACAACTTGCAACACACCCGTTACACTTCCTCTTCACTCTCTCATAGTCTCTCTCACACAATCACAAAGAATTATTTACAGTGATACAATACAATACACAGGCATATTACAATGCCTTTCTTTTATAAAGGAAAACCATGGGAAAATACCACGGGATGCCAAAACCATGGGCACATAAATCGCCCATTACTGACAAGTCATGCTTCTAAAATTACAACATTTTACAAGGCATTTTTTCCTAAATTATTGCTATGGAGAAGATTCCCCACTTGGACCCCCCTGACGACTATAGTGGGGGGGAACGCCCCCCCACATCCCCTCATCAAGTGATGGGATCCAAACACATCTAAAATAATATCTCTGCATAAGGAAGATCAGGCTCCACAACCAACAATATCCCACTTGGAGACTGATCAGAACAACTACACCACTATTGTGCTTGCTGGATTATGCTATGAACCTTGGACTCGATAAATTTCTCATCTTCACCTTTATGCTTGAAGGCCAACATAAACTGAGTAGGAACCTCTGCAACCAAGTCATCTCGTTACTAGCCTCTGTAGTGGCAACATACTCTGGTTCTGTTGTTGAAAGTGAAACAACCTTTTGAAGTTTCAAAATCCAACTTATTATTGTTCCACCTACAATAAAAACATACCATGTGGTGCTCCTCCTACTGTCTTTATTGCCTTCCATATATGCATCAACATATCCTTGTAGAACAGTGTATGAACCTCCAAAAAATAATGCATGAGAAGTGGTACCTCTCAACTACATGAGAATCCACTGTACAACCCTCCAATTCTCTTTACCTGGTTTTTCCATAAACCTGCTCACAACACCCACTCCATGTGCAATATCTAGTCGTGTGCACACCATGACATACATCAAGCTACCAATTGTTGATGAATAGGGAACCTTGGGCATGCATTATATCTCTTCCTGTTTCTGAGGACATGTTTCCTTCCTTAGTTTGAAATGGATGGCCAAATGTGTACTAATTGGTTTTACATTCTGCATTCTAAACCTCTCCAACACCTTTTCTATGTACTCACCTTGAGACAATGTCAATTTACGAATTTTTTTGTCTCTTGTTATTCTCATACCGAGGATTTTCTTTGCAGCACCCAAATCCTTCATCGAAAATGATTTATCTAGTTTCCTTTTGAGAACATGTATATCCTGCATGTTAGACCCTAGAACAAGCATGTCAACCACATTCACTACACGATAATATATATTCCATTATCTAACCTCTTGAAATAAACACAATGGTCAGAATGACATCTACTACAGCCATGTTCTGTTATAAACTTATCAATTTTTAAATACCATTGACTTGGAGCTTGGTTCAGGACATACAAGCTCTTCTTCAACCTGCAAATCAAATTCTCCTTCCCTTTGGCATCATACCCATGTGGTTGCTACATATAAATCTCTTCTTCCAAATCCCCAGGGAGAAAGGATGTTTTTACATCTAACTGTTCAATATGCAAGTCTTCTACCACCACTAGACTTAAAATAGTCCTAACTGAAGTCATTTTAACAACAGGAGAAAATATTTCATCAAAATCTATACCTTTCTTTTGTGCAAACCCATTTACAACAAGTCTATCCGTGTATCACTTCTTGCCTCCATATTCTTCCTTCAACTTTTAAGCCCATTTATTTCGCAATGTTCTTTTACCGATAGGAAACTCAACCAAATCCATGTTTGGTTTCTTACCAATGAGTCCATCTCCTCATTCATTCCTTGCTCCCACTTCTTTTAAGTTTCCACTTGCATTGCTTATTCATAACATTCTGGTTCACCAGAATCAACCATCAATAAATAATACAGTAAAGGATAGAATCGTTCAGGGGGTCTACTTAACATGGTAGATATTCTTACACTTGTAGGAGTTTGAGGTCCGTGTTGTTATTCATGATTTTATGGTACCTTTGGAACTTCATTTTCTTTTATTTCATCAACCACTGTGTACTCTTTGTTTTCCTTTTCCTCTTTCTTTCCTAGCAACTGATATTTATACATAATATTTTCATTGAATACCACATCTCTACTCCTAATGATTTTCTGATTTTCATAATCCCATAAGTGATAACCAAAATCATCAACTCTGTATCCAATAAAGGTGCATTTATTGGATTTAGCCTCAAGCTTTGTTCTATTTTATTTATCAATGTGGGAAAATGCTTCACAACCAAAAGTTCTAATAAATGAGTAGTTTACCCTTTTGCCTGTCCATTCATCCTATGGAATTCGACCATCCAAAACACTTAAATGCCCTCTGTTTATTACGTAAACAATAATATCTACAAAGTCATTCCAAAATTGCAAGGGCAACCCTGCATGCAATCTCATACACCTTGCATGATCCATGATTGTACTATTCATTCTTTTTGACACCATATTCCTGTGGTGTTTTTGGGACTATCTTCTCTCTATGAATCCCATGGTAGGAACAACAACTATCAAACTCCTTATTGCAGTATTCACCTTCATTATCAGATATGAGACACTTCAATCTTTTCTCTGTCTGATTCTCAAGCAAAGTTGTCCACTTCTTAAAAGTAGCAAACACATCATATTTATGTCTAATGAAACAAACCCAAGTTTTTCTAGTTGCATCATCAATAAAAGTAACATAATAATGAGAGCCACCAAGAGATTGTACATGAGTTAGTCCCCATACATTTGTATGCACAAGATCTAACTTTTCCCTCTTCTTTTGTTTCCCAACACTGAGAAATCTAACTCTCTTATGTTTTCCATAAACACATTTTTCACATAATTCCAAACTTACTTGCTTCAAATCTGGAAGCAATTTCCTTTAGTGGAGAATCTGCATCCCCTTTTCACTCATGTGTCCAAGCCTATGATGCCATAACAATGTACATGTTTCTATAGAAGCTATAGAGATTGAATAATCAATATTATTAGGACATAAATACAATGTACCTATCGTGTCTCCTTTTGCTATTACTAATGCTCCTTTAGTGATCTTCCCCTACTTTTTTCCAAACGTAGACAAACAATCACTATCACCCAACTGCCCTATTGAGATCATATTTCTTTTCATAGCAAGAAAATTCCTTACATATTTTTGCGCCCATTCATTTCCATTATTTAAGTTAATCCATACCTTACCCATTCCAATAATTTTACATGGTTCATCACCCCCCAATAAAACATGTCCAAAATCACCTAGAATTTAATCATGAAAGAATTTCCTATGGGGTGTAGCATGACGAATCCCCTGAATTTAGTACCTATTAAAATTGAGCTGACATGAATCTATGAACCAAGGAAAAACTCACAAATATATTTCAGAGACAAATTTACTTAGTATTGACATGAAACAGTGCAATAATGATTTGCAGTTGTATAAGCTTTCATTAATCAAAAAGTAAAAATGGATACAATCTAGATAATTCTTACAATGTAATACACCGGTATTAATAACCAGATAATTCGAATGCATGAGAGTAATTTCGAATTGGTTATCTCACTCTGACTGAATGGATAGCTAGACATGTCTAAATAACTATCGAAGCCTAACTAGTTAGCTCTAGTTGTCTAAAACAGTGCCTCAATCAGTTAGAATCATTTAACTAGTCTAACTGAATGTGGTAGGTGAGGAAAGGTGCCTTCCTACATGTAGTTAATCAATGACTAGCGCTAATTGAATATAACTGGATGTAACTAAATGCAACTGACTCCTAACTAGGCTTGACTAGTCACCAACTGAACTCAACTGAAGGAGGTTGGTGTCGGCACTCCCAGTGGCTCCTAAATTGTAGGGATTGGTTAACTTCGAATGCATGAGAGTGAATTCAAATTGGTTAACTCACTCTAACTGAATGAATAGCCAGACATGTCTAAATAACTATCGAAGCCTAACTAGTTAGCTCCAGTTGTCTGAAACAATGCCTCAATCAGTTAGAATTAGTTAACTAGTCTAACTGAATGTGGTAGGTGAGGAAAGGTGCCTTCCTACATGCAGTTAATCAATGACTAGGGCTAATTGAATATAACTGGATGTAACTGAATGTAACTAACTCCTAACTAGGCTTGACTAGTCACCAACTGAACTCAACTAAAGGAGGTTGGTTTCGACACTCCTAGTGGCTCCTAAATTGTAGGGATTGGTCTAGGAGGCACCTGAATTGATGCATGCAAGTGCACTCAGTGGAAGTTAGCCTCAATCAGTGTTCCCCATGCTCTAGTGACTGGTACATGTGGTCCAATTAGGCCATGTGGATGCAATAGAACTAGTGACTCAATAATGACTGAAAAGACTCCTATTTTAGGCATAATTGACCAATTTGGACACAGGAGGATTATAATCCCAGCACCCCCACTGAATGCTAACTTGGAAAAATTGTGGGCCCTTGTAACTAAGACCATAGGTCACCCATTACAGCTAAAATGTAAAAGTAACTGCTTAATACAAACAAGGAAACAGGGAAAACCTCATGGGAGAAATACCCCCCCTCAAACTAAGCAGGTAGAATCAGGATTCAACTTGTTATTTTGTGCATAGGTATCCTGGGGCCTGGAATGTGAACTTATCCATCCACACTAAATGATTATGTCTAGAGGAATATTCCTCTTTGGAAGAAGAATAATGTGCTCAACTGAATCAGAAATATAGACAGCTGCTGGATGAAAACTGGACCCATGTAGAGCAACTGAAATCAACTGATAAGAGAGAAAGAGTACTTGAGAGTTCAAACCATGTGAGGAACACCCAAGAAATTGATATATTGCATCCTTGAACAGAAAACCATGTGAGGTAATACCAGCCCCAAGTGTTAGGAACAAGTCTCTAGGAAGATGCCAAATGTATCCCTCTTTACTAGTTCTGTGAGGAGATGAGCATGTGATCAAAGGTAGAGAAGCCCTGGGACTGCGGAGAGCAAATGCTTGAGCTCCATAATCTGATATAGCTTCAGAAATAACCAATGAATCACAAAATATAATATCAAAAACCTCATAAGAGGAAACTAACATCAAATCCCCAGCAACAAATTTGAAGAAGATTTGTGGTACTTGATTTTTCACACCAAAATTGGTGAGAGTAGCTACAAGCATGACTGAAGGCTCTTGGAACTTAAAATTTGAACCAAATAATATCAGATCAAATCCAAATAAGATCATATCAGATCCAAATAGGTTCATATCATATCCAAAAGTGTGGTCCACCGAGATGGTAGATGTAGAGTTTTCTCCTTCTTCAGAATTCTGAATATTGGTGCATGTAATCTTGTAGGAATTTCCTAGAAGATCTAGGTCAAGGAGAGTGAATGGAGCACTCCTACAATCTAATATTTTTTCCAAAATATTGAAGGTATTACTTATCAACACACCAACAACAACATTAGAGGGAGGATATTGGTGGCCACCCACCTATTCCACTTGGACCCCCACCATTGTTTCTTTCAGTTTTCTAGTTTCCTTAATTGTAGCAAAATTTACTATTTTTGGCAATTTTCAGGTCCTAAACTTCTAGAGCCATTTTGAGGCCCTAAACGACATTTTTTCGGTAAATATGAGTCCATTCCAAACTCAATATTTTCCATTTATGGATGTATTCCTTGAATAGATCTTTCTAACGATGCATCATGCACATCAAACGAAGGTAGTACGCCAAAGTTACGACCTCGGGAAGTTGATGTACCAAGTTACCCAACGGGGCCCACATTCTGGCGTTTCACCTCCTAGGGTTAGGTTTTTGGATGTGTAGGTGATCCGACGGATTATTCCTCTTCAAAGATTACACTGATCCAATATGGTACAATGGTTCAAAGAAGCGGTGGGTGAAACATCGGACGGCAAAAACACAAGCATCGGAGCTCGCAAGAACATCTCCTTCCGCAACGTCGGAGCGATAGGAAGATAAGGAGCCACAACAGTGGAAACGTAAATGACATTCAGGACATGTTGGAGCTCGCAAGAACATCTCCCTCCGCAATGTTGGAGCGATAGGAAGATAAGGAGCCGCAACGGCGGAAACTTAAACCTTAAGGATCGGCGAAATAAATCGACAGAAACGGAAAAAAGAGGTGGTGCGCCATCCGTCACTGCGGAAGACTTAGAGACAATACGTCCCGATGAAAAACCAGATGACAGTCGATTGAGATAGAGTTCATCGGAGAAAAAATATAGGAGCTAGTTGCTTATCACTCTTCCGCAACGGCGGAAGCGCAGATGACTAAAACTTCCGCAATGCATTCGATGGCAAGGCCCCAACAACAAATGTTTATTGTGTGGCGGAACATATGATGGATAATCCACTTTTTAAATATGATCAAGAGTATAGTAGATGAACAGTCTTCTGCAGCGTTTCAGGGATATGGAACATCGTAGTAACGTACAGTGGTGGCAACATTTCGGGGAATGGAACAGATGCATTTGTAACGTTTTTGGTTCACTGGTTCAGCTTTTAGCATATGATTGTAACGTTGATAAAGAAGAGAACAGCTGTGGTCCGTTGTGGCTCCTCTCACTAAGTGCTTAAATAGAGGATGCTGGCCACCATTAGGGCAGTTTGTTCAGAGCGCAGTACATCATTTCTCTGTTATGCGAAGCTTGGAGAGTTTGCTGTAAAGTGTTCCGATGCTGTTACTGTGGAAGTCGACATTCTCTGTCATCCTTTGGCTTTCTTTGTCTTACGAAGGCTGGTTGTAATTTCCAGAGAAAGGTCTTAAAGACTTTGTACAGCATTCTGTTTACAGTTGCTGAAGTTGTTTCCAGAACCATTTTGTACCATTTTAAAGAGATTAATTGGATCGGTACCCATTGGAGAGGGACCCAGAGACGTAGCCCAGTGAAGGGGGTGAACTCCGTTATCAACTTCTGTTTGTGACTCTCTGATTCTGTGCTTGTTTTTACCACGTTTGTTTATCATTTTTGCCTTTCATTTCTGTTTAAGTATTTAAGGTCTGTCAATGCTGTTCCATTAATTAAACGAACTGATAAACGCAATCTTTACAAACTTTTAATGCACTCAAGTTGAGGTCCGACGGATCATATTATGGTATCAGAGCTGGTTGACTGTTTGTGCAATTTTGTGAATGCTTACCAGGTCCAGATCCAAGGTTGGTGAAGGAGAATTAGTTGAAGGAGATCATGAGATTGGCTCCAGGACAACATTCTCAAGAACCATGTCTTCTCCACGAGGGGAAGAAGAAGGACATACTGAACAGGAAAAACCTGTTATTTCTGAAACTGAGTTTCTGGAGGCTTTTATGAGCATGAAATCCATGATGGAAATTCTACTCGATGAGCGGGCAGAAAGGAAGAAGAAAGAAGAAGGATATTCATCCAGAGATGCAGAAGTGAAGAAAGAAGAAAAGGGTAAAGGAGTAGGAGGTGATGGTGATCCTCCTGATACTAATCAAACTTTCTCTTCTTCTCATACTTCTCATTCAAATAATGCAAGTCCTAATATGCCTTATTTAAAATTGGATGTAAAATTTGAATTACCTATTTATAATGGAGATTTAGATGCTGAAAAATTAGACAATTGGATCAAGCAGCTTGAAGTATATTGCAGGGTGCAGGGCATTAATGATGACCCTTCCAGGATTCAATTGGCCACTTTGAGGATGAGTGGAATGGCTCTTACTTGGTGGGAAAGCAAGATTCAGCAAGATCTTCGAAAGAATGGTAAAATTATTTCAGTTTGGAATGAATTCATTGAAGTATTAAGGAAACAATTTTATCCTTTAGGCCATATTCAACAATTAACCATGGGTTGGCAAATGTTTAGACAAGCTAAAGGACAAAGCATTCAAAACTATACTCATGAATTCAGGAAACGGGCTATTGCATTGAATGTTGCATTAGATACACAGGAAACTCTTCTTAAATACATTGGTGGCATGCATTCTTATTTGAAACATACTTTGTTGATGTTTAACCCCAGTAATTTGGATGATGTATGTGTCCAAGCTACACATTTAGAAGCTAGGGGTAAGCATGCTACTGATACTTTTGTGAAGAAATCATTTAAATTTGACAGCAAATCAAAAGGTAAAGATAAGGGGAAAAAGAAGATGGCTACTATTAAGAAAGAGGGTGAAAATCCTACGTGTCCGCATTGTCAGAAGGGACATGATGTCTCTAAGTGTTGGAAACTTCATCCAGAGTTAAGGCCAAAGAAGTACGGAGGAAACAAAGATAATGGAAAAGCAAAAGCTACTGCAACAGTTATTCAATACTTGGGATCTGACTCAGGTGATGAAACAATGGTTACAGCTGTCGGAATCCAGGGTAAGAATAAAAGTATCTCACTTCCCATTGATGCAAAATCAAGTTCCAGTGCAAGTACAAATCTGCCATCTACTTCTAATTCAAATGATAAAAATAGAAGTGCATTGTTTCATGTTCGTGTCATTGCAAATCACACAAAGATAGATACATTGTTTGATAGTGGTTCACAAGTAAATCTGATATCAGAAGAAGTGGTTAAGAAATTGCATTTAGTTACTATGCCTCATGAAAAACCCTATCCTCTTGGTTGGGTTACTAATGATACACGGTTGCAAGTTACAAAGAAATGTGTATTGAATTTTACAATTACTGAAAAGTTCATAGATGAGGTAGAACTAGATGTAGTACCACTTGACATTTGTGGAATTGTACTTGGGAGTCCATATTTGTATGACCGGAAAGCAGTCTTTTATAGAGAGCAGAATAAGTATCATCTTTTTAAAGATGGTGTGGAATATATTGTACGAGCACATAAGACAAAAACAAACCTAGCAATAGTTTCTCCAGGACAAATGACGAGGCTGGTAAATGCTAGTAAGAATTTTGTGTTAATTATGGTTAAGATGAAAAATGAAGAGATCTCTAAATCTTTTGAAGGATGTGATCCTAAACATAAATCTGAACTGATTGAAATTATTTCTGAGTATGATGATTTATTTCAAGATCCGAAAGGGTTACCACCAAAAAGAGAAATTCAGCAGGATGTGCCACTCCCAAACATAGCCATGTACCGAATGTCTGTAATGCAGAACGAGGAAATCAAGAAGCAAGTTCAGGAGCTGATTGAAAAGGGGGTCATCCGGCCAAGCACTTCTCCTTGTGGCTCTCCTATAGTTTTGGTTCCGAAGAACGATGGGTCTTGGAGGATGTGCATCGACTATAGGGCCCTTAACAAAATCACCATTAAAAATAGGTATCCTCTTCCTCGCATTGATGATTTGCTTGATAAGTTGAAACATGCAACTTACTTTACAAAATTAGATCTGCGTAGTGGGTATCATCAAATCCGTGTTGCTGAGAATGATGCTTGGAAAACAGCGTTTAAAACAAAACAGGGTTTGTATGAATGGCTTGTGATGCCTTTTGGGCTTTGTAACGCACCTGCTACTTTCATGCGGGTCATGAATGATGTCTTTCCTTCATTCATTGATAATTTTGTAATTGTATCTCTAGATGATATCCTTGTGTTTAGCAAAACTTGGGAAGAGCACATTGTACATGTGAAGAAAGTTTTAGATGTACTGAGGAAGGAAAAGCTTTATGTAAAAATGTATAAATGTGAGTTTGCTAAAACTTCTTTAGTATATCTGGGCCATATTATTGGTGGAGGCCACCTGCGAGTGGACCCAGCCAAGGTTGTTGTCATTGTAAACTGGCCACGGCCTAACACCGTTACTGAAATCAGAAGTTTTTTGGGTGCGGTTCAGTATTGGAGGAAATTCATTTCTGGGTTTTCTTCCATTGCTGCTCCATTACATGCACTGACAAGCATTAAAGAAATTTTCCAGTGGGGAGGCAAGCATCAGAGAGCCTTCGACACTTTAAAGGAAAATATTAGCACAGCACCAGTTCTTTCTGACATTGCCAGATTTGCAGCATCCATTTGAGATCGAAACCGATGCCAGCGGGTTTGCCATGGGAGCCATTTTGATGCAAGGGAGGAAGCCAGTCTGTTACCATTCAGAAACATTCTCTACTGCGGTAAGTAACTATCTGACCTATTACAAAGAATTGTATGCTTTAGTACAGAGTGTGAAGAAGTGGAAACATTATATCATGGGAAAAGAAACAGTCATACATACTGATCATCGGCCACTTCAATATTTACAATCTCAAACTAAAATACAACAAAGTAGGAATTTAAGATGGATGGGATTATTACAACAGTTTCATCTCGTAATTAAGTACAAAAAGGGAGTTCATAATAAGGTAGCAGACATGTTATCAAGGCCTCCTACAAATGCTTCAATCATTCTTCAAAACAGTTCATTAACACATGAAAGTTATATTGAACAGTATGCAGAAGATAAAGATTTTCAGAAAGTATATGCATCACTAATACATGGTAAACAGGAAGAGAACTATTATGTGCATAATCAACTCTTGTATCATCTCGGTAAACTTTGTATTCCAGAGAAAGAGAGAGTGCATGTGATCCGAGAAGCACATAGTTCATTGATTGCAGGACATTTTGGTGTAAGTAAAACGTTGACAATATTGCAGAATCACTGTTATTGGTCTCATATGCAAGAAACTGTAGCTAAATATATATGAGGATGTGTTATGTGTGCAACGAGTAAGCCTAGCAATAGGAAATTGGGTTTGTACACACCTCTTCCAATTTCTTCTCGTCCATGGGAAAGCATTTCTATGGACTTTGTAGGAGGACTACCTATGTCTAGAAAAGGGCATGATTACCTATATGTTGTTGTGGACAGGTTCAGCAAAATGTGTATCTTAATGCCATGTAACAATCAGATCACTGCTGAACAAACAGCTCATCTATTCTTTCAGAATGTTTGGGTACATTTTGGGCTACCCATGTCTATTGTATCTGATCGGGATTCCCGGTTCTTGGGAGAATTCTGGTCAACTTTATGGGAGCTTATGGATACTAAACTTAAGAAAAGTACAGCTTTTCATCCATAGACCGATGGACAACAGAGGTAGTAAACAGAACAGTGGTTCAGCTGCTCAGAGGATATTGTAGTAAACATCCTAAACTTCGGGATGAGCAGTTGCAGTATATACAACATGCTTACAATCATGCAGTTCATTCTTCCATGAAGAAATCTCCTTTTGAAACTTGTTTTGGTTATCTGCCAAAAACACCGATGGACTTCTCTTTTGGCAAAGATGCAATGGATGAACATCATGATGCAGATAAAGCTCTAAGATTCATTCAGAGAATCCAAGCAGTACAGCAGGCAGTTCAGGAACAGTTGGAGAAGAGCCAGGCAAAGTACAAAGCCAGGCATGACAAGCATCGAGTTGACCATCAATTTTAGGTTGGTGACAGAGTTTGGTTACACGTCACCAAAGAAAGAATGAAAGGTGAAGGTAAAAAGCTTAAGCCTATCAGGTATGGTCCTTTTGAGATCTTGGAAAAGATTGGTACTAATGCTTTTCGCTTGAATTTACCTCCATACATGCAAATTTATTCAGTTGTCAATGTTGAGAATCTTAAGTTGTATGAGCCTCCTATGATCATGGATGAGGAAATTAACATGTAGATTCCTTCAGTTGATGATATGGTACCTGAATATATGAATGGGTTGCAGGATGATGTTATTCTTGACAGAAATGTAAGGAATTCACAAAGGGGGAATGTTGAGTACCTTCGAGTAGGGCTTAAAGGCATGCATCCTAGAAAAGCAAGGTGGATGGAGATTGGAAAAGTGAGGGAGTTGTACCCTCACTTACTTGCAGAATGACATAGGATTTTGGTGGTCCAAAAGCTCTCCAATGGGGAGGAATGATCCGGCGGATTATTCCTCTTCAAAGATTACACTGATCCAATATGGTACAGTGGTTCAAAGAAGCGGCGGGTGAAACATCGGATGGCGAAAACACAAGCGTCGGAGCTCGCAAGAACATCTGCTTCTGCAACATCGGAGCGATAGGAAGATAAGGAGCCACAACGGCGGAAACGTAAATGACATTCAGGACATGTCGGAGCTCGCAAGAACATCTCCCTCTGCAACGTCGGAGCAATAGGAAGATAAGGAGCCGCAACGGTGAAAACTTAAACCTTAAGGATCGGCGAAATAAATCGACGGAAACGGAAAAAAGAGGTGGTGCGCCATCCGCCACTGCGGAAGACTTAGAGACAATACATCTTGGTGAAAAACCAGATGACATCCGATTGAGACAGAGTTCATCGGAGAAAAAATATCGGAGCTAGTTGCTTATCACTCTTCCGCAACGGCGGAAGCGCAGATGACTAAAACTTCTGCAATGCGTTCGATGGCAAGGCCCCAACGGCAAATGTTTATTGCGTGGTAGAACATATGACGGATAATCCACTTTTTAAATACAATCAAGAGTATAGTAGATGAACAGTCTTCTGCAGCGTTTCAGGGATATGGAAAGCCGCAGTAACGTACAGTGGTGGCAACGTTTCGGGGAATGGAACAGACGCATTTGTAACATTTTTGGTTCACTGGTTCAGCTTTTAGCATATGATTGTAACGTTGATAAAGAAGAGAACATCTGTGGTCCGTTATGGCTCCTCTCGCTAAGTGCTTAAATAGAGGATGCAGGCCACCATTAGGGCAGTTCGTTCAGAGCGCAACACATCGTTTCTCTGTTATGCGAAGCTTGGAGAGTTTGCTGTAAACTGTTCTGATGCTATTACTGTGGAAGTCGACATTCTATGTCATCCTTTGGCTTTCTTTGTCTTACGAAGGATGATTGTAATTTCCAGAGAAAGGTCTTAAAGACTTTGTACAGCATTCTGTTTACAGTTGCTGAAGTTGTTTCCAGAACCATTTTGTACCATTTTAAAGAGATTAATTGGATCGATACCCATTGGAGAGGGACCCGGAGACGTAGCCCAGTGAAGGGGGTGAACTCCGTTATCAACTTCTGTTTGTGACTCTCTAATTCTGTGCTTGTTTTTCCCACGTTTGTTTATCAGTTTTGCCTTTCATTTCTGTTTAAGTATTTAATGTCTGTCAATGTTGTTCCATGAATTAAATTAAATGATAAACGCAATCTTTACAAAATTTTAATGCACTCAAGTTGAGGTCCGACGGATCAGTAGGGTTTCCATTGTTTCTCAATAATATATAGGCCTTTGAGCCTCATTGTAACACAGAGTTCAGAGGCATGTAGCCTCCACATCTCTTCTCAAAGATAAGCTACCAGCACTCTAGCTAGTTTATTTCCATTCTGTATGTAAACAAGTTTCAGTTCTTTGATTAAAGAAATGAACTGTTATTTTCACTGCATATTTGTTTCTATGGTTATTTGTGTATTCTGTTACGTTCCTACATAAATCTAGATCAGTGGTATAAGAGCAATTTGTTCTTTCTCGATCCTTCTTTGCATGCCCCCAATGAGGGCGGGGTATAAAGAGTTAGGGATCGATCTAGTTGGACCTTTGCAAGATCAACCTCACAAATCCCGATGGCCTCCCATGGGGGACGAAAAGAAATACGAGGACGCAGAAGATCATATCAAGATGTTGCTTGAGGAGGCCCTTGAAAAACAAATGAACACAATGATGGATAACTTCGCCCAGATCCTTCAACGACTTCCAATGGTGGCGCATCTGCATCTAGCAACCACTCTGGAGGCGCAACCCCTTTTAAGGTACAAGTAAACTTCAACATTCCCATATTTGATGGTCGAATAGGTGCAGACGCCGTAGATAGATGGTTGAATCTATTAGAAGGATATTTCTCAATTTAGGACTTTTTCGACCGGGAAAATATTACTTTTTCACTACTCAAAGCCGCCCCCCATGTCAAGGACTAGTGGGAAACCTACTGTGAGAGAAAGGACAAGGAGGAACCCTCTCTGTTCTCGACTATACCCACTTGGAATTCATTTCAAGATGCCATAAAGGGACAATATTATCTCGTGGGGAGCTATGAGGAAAAGTACATACAATGGACTACGCTGCGGCAGCAAAGAGATCAAGATGTACATGAGCTGACGAATATGTTCCATACCCTGTGCATCAAGTTGGGTATCAAAGATTCAGAGAAAAATTTGGTGCTAAAGTACCGCAATTGTCTACACAGATACATTTAGGAGGAAATGGAGTTCCTCGACATCTCCTCGCTTGGTACGGCATACCGGTATGCTACCAAAATTGAGCAAAAATTCAAACAGAAAAAGCGAGACTTTGGATCTACGAATCAGAAGCAAGCGAAAGGTGCCCCCAAACCGCAGAACAAAGGACACAACCAAGGCATGGCGACTCAAGACAACTTTCCAAAGCCGCAAGAAAAGAGCAACACTTCGAAGCCGAAGAAGGAAGCGAGAAAGTGGTGCGAGTTCCATAAGAGCCCCACTCACAACACCAGTGAGTGTTGGGCCAAGTAGTCACTAGTGGCCAAGATAAAGGCTTCCGAATCAGATGCATACTCTAACACTGAATCAGAACCCGAGAAGGGGAATGACAGAGGGAAGAAGATTATCGATGCAGATCCCAACGCCATTGTTGCCACCACGAAGATCCAAAACGAAGAACCAGAAGATTCAGAGGAGGAGGAGCGTCTTTTCCACTCCCAGATGTGGGTAAAGGGTTCCCCGCTATAGTTCATTGTCGATAGTGGGAGCCAAAAGAACCTCATTTCAGCAGAGGTCATGAAGCAGTTGGGATTGCGGACCACAGTACACCTGCAGTTGTACACCATCGGGTGGCTTCACCAAGGATGAGATATCGGCATCATCCAGCGGTGCCGCCTTCCCTACAGCATCAAGCCCTTCACCAATGAGGTATTATGTGATATTGCTCCTCTTGATGTTTGTGATGTATTATTAGGTCAACCATACTTATGGAAGTGACATGCTGTGTATGAGTCCCGACCTTGTGTTGTTATTATTACGTTGGGAAATAAGTTGTACAGGATACCAAAGGTACCACCTCCTGCCGCTATCTCTTTAGTTACTGCAAAACAATGCAGTAAGCTCATTTCCAAAACTGGGAAATTTTTTTTCTTGATGATCCGCCCTCAGGGAAAGAAGAAGATCGTGGCCACGACCTCCAAACAGGGCCCATCCGCACGACAACAACAAACGGACAAGGTCGTGGAGGAGTACCGAGACATATTCACCTCACCCACAAGGGTGCCTCTGCACTGTCAGGTCAAGCACCCCATCGATCTGACCCCAGGTGCGCCGCTGCCCAATGGACCGATCTGTCAACGCTCTGTTCTGGAGAATGATAAAATCAAGAGCCAAATTCAGGAGCTACTATAGAAGGGCCACATCCGGCCAAGTTCATCTCCCTGTGGGAGCCCAATCATGTTGGTACAAAAGAAGGATGGGACTTGGAGACTCTGTATCGACTATCGAGCGTTGAACAAGATCACTGTCCGAAATAGGTACCCGATCCCATGGATTGATGACGTCCTAGACCAGCTTAAAGGGGTGAAATATTTTAGCAAGATCGACTTAAACTCCCGGTATCACCAGGTACCGATCAAATCGACCGATGTGTGGAAGAATGACTTCAAATCCAAGGAGGGCCTTTTTGAATGGTTGGTCATGCCTTTCGGGTTGACGAATGCTCCTGCAACCTTCATGAGACTGATGGAAGACATCTTACGACCATTCACCAACTCATTTGTAGTAGTGTACTTGGATGACATCCTGATATTCAGCTAGACTTGAGAAGAGCACCTCCACCACATCCGACAGGTCCTCCAAACGTTGCGGCAGCACAAGTTGTGTGCCAATTTGGACAAGTGCACTTTTGGCATGACCCAGGTTCAGTATCTAGGATACATTATTGATGAGTATGGGGTAAATGTGGATCCAACGAAGATCCAAGTCAATTTGGATTAGCCAGCCCCAACTGCTCTAACAGAGCTTCGCAACTTTCTGGGTCTTGCTAATTTCTACCACAAGTTCATGTTGGGATTCTCTCATATCACTTGGCCCTTGAGTCAAGTCACCAAGGGAGGAGCAAAAGCAAAATTCTTCTGGTCGAAAACTCAACAAAAGGCATTTGCAAAATTGAAACATCGCCTCTGCTGTGCCCCAGTGCTCACATTACCAAACTTGCAACAACCATTTGAGATCGAGACAGACGCCTCTGACTATGCTATTGGGGCAGTCCTTACTCAACAAGGGAATCTAGTGGCATATTACAGTGAGACACTGTCCGACACAATCCACAAATATCCCACTTATGACAAAGAGATGTATTTCATTGTACAGGATTTCTGACAATGAAAGCATTACATTTTGGGGAAGGAAATGATCATCCACATAGACCATCGACCCCTGCAGTTCATACAGACATAAGGGAAGTTACAGAATGATCACCATCATAAGTGGTCCACATATCTACAACAGTTTCATTTGAATATCAAGTACAAGAAGGGAAACACCAATAATGTTGCAGACTACCTCAACCGACCACCGATCGTGCCAATAACCACCATGCTCAAATCTTGTGGGCACGAGACCTCTGATTGGCCGCTTCTCTATAAGAGTGATCCATAATTTAGCCACACATATAGGACGCTCTTGGAGGGAAACCAAGTTCCAAATTTTCACCTCCAAGATGCATTACTATGTCACATGGGACACCTTTGTGTTCCTTCAAGTGAGCGTGCCAAGATGATTTGGGAAGCGCACTACAGTCCGGTCGTTGGGCATTTCAGGGTCGAGAAAATAGTGGCAATACTGAAGAAGCATTTCTATTGGTCGAACCTTCGACAGGACGTCGGAAAGTACATATGATACTGCACTGCCTGTGCCATTGCCAAACTGTCCATCAAGAAGCAAGGCCTCTATACTCCATTGCCTACCCCTAGTCGACCTTAGGAATCCATCTCCATGGATTACATGTCGGGCCTTCCTTCTACTAAGCACGGCAACGACTGTGTGTTCGTGGTCATCGACAGATTCTCAGAGATGACCATAATGGCGGCCTGCAAGAAGAATATCACAGTAGAAGCCATTGCTAAACTCTTCTTTGAACGAGTGTGGGTACACTTTGGGATCCCACAGTCTATAATC